>OZ018401.1:19815644-20260739 GCA_963969585.1 Drosophila helvetica | reverse complement strand
GCTAAAACTACTATTTTACAATTAATTAAAAGTCAAACTAAAAAAACTACACTAATCTAGAAAACAGATATTTACAAGAGTCTAAAACTGTTACTACAACACAAACAGACTACAATTAAATAAAATATATACAGGAAAAATAAAATAAATGCATGCAACATTAATAAAAGATAGAGGATTGAACAAAAGTGACGATGGATGGCTAAATACATTACGTTTTACTACAAAGAAAAAGGTAACATTTAACACGTATTGAAACTAGAGTCCATAGAAGGGGAAAGAAACATATACACGTGTACACACAAATATACACACAGATATTCTCGTACTAACAAACATGTATACATTATAGTGGCTTAATTTACTAATTATTTAACATTTATTTATTCGCAGCTCAGCATCGTGTGTCCAAACGGAGGAGGAGTGGGGGCCAAATTGTTACAGCAGGTGAGTTTTCCCTGGTGCTATTGATGCCGCTGATGCTGATGCTGCTGCTGGTGGGCGCCAAGGGTGCCGGGTGGGCTGCAGGTGGCTGAATGGTATTGAGGAGATCGTGGAATAGACGGCCAGCTGGTCCGGGCCGCCCCTCAACTGCTGATGGCCTGCTGGCTGTATTTGTTTGGTTTTTGGGGCAGTCAAGCAACGGCTAGCTGGTCCGAGCCGCCACTCAACTGCTGATGGCCTGTTGGCTGTATTTGTTTGGTTTTTGGGGCAGTCAAGCAACGGCTAGCTGGTCCGAGCCGCCACTCAACTGCTGATGGCCTGCTGGCTGAGTATGTTTGGGGCCAACGAATTAGACGGCCAACTGGTCCGAGCCGTCCATTCGATTCCCCAATTGTAGAAAGGCATCATTGTCCTCGTCATCCTTGTAAGACGGGACAAATTTTGGCCGCGTCTGTATTGGCAGTTGGATGTTGTTTTGGGCTTCCTTCTTTTTGTATTTATGTTTTATAAATTGTCAAGTTGTAATTGTTTTATTTTGAATTGTTTTTATTTATATTTTAGATGCTGACTCTGTTGCCTCTGGATCGCGTACTGGGAGGAGCAGCATTGTCTTGTGAAAGGTAAGTGGATTGTTTTTGAATTTTTATACCCGGTACTCGAAGAGTAAAGGGGTATATTAGATTTGTGCAAAAAATTAATGTGTGTAACACCCAGAAGGAAGCGTTTCCGACCCCATAAAGGATATATATTTTTGATCAGCATCAATAGCCGAGTCGATATAGCTATGTCTGTCTGTCCGTCCGTCGGTCCGTCTGTCCGTCTTCATTAGCGCCTATAGCTCAAAGACCATAAAAGCTAGAGGAACACAATTTTGTATCCAGACTCCTGTCCTATCGCACTGTTACAAGCGTATTTCAAAATTTCGCCCCGCCCCCTTCCGCCCACTCTAAGAACGAAAATCTGTGGCATGCACATTTTTAAAGATACGAGAAAACTAAAAACGCAGAATTATAGAGAATGAGCATATCTATCAGATTGTTGAATCTGGATCAGATCAGATGATAAATATAGCTACAATGAAGAAAACCATTTCGAAATGCATCTTTTTTGACGCCTAGTTCTCAGAGACTATAAGAGCTAGAACCACCAATCTTTCTATCCAAGCTCCTGTGATATCAAACCGAGACGAGTTTGTTTTAAAATTTGGCCACGCCCCCTTCCGCCCCACAAAAGATGAAAATCTAAAATTTTGAAGATACGGGAAAACCAAAAACGCAGAATCATAGAAAATGACTATATATATCAGAGTATTGAATTTGGATCAGATCGGATCATAAATATAGTCAGAAGGAACAAATGAAATTTCAGTGGCCTCCCAAGCGCAGACTGATTCCCTCTCTCTCTCGCACACAGCCGTGTATGTATATGTAGGAAGTAGATAAAGACATGTAGAAAAGGCAGATTTAAAAAATGTATGTAAACAAATATGGAAACATCTAATAGATCAAAATCTCCGAAAAGGTTCGACTTAAATTTTTTTTTTTAGCTAAAATTAAATTTTTTTCTTTTGTGAACATGTAATAAATTACAACAAGCTCACATACATATATACTGACTGAGTACCGGGTATAAAGTAGAGCCGCGGCGTAGACGCGGCTCACAACGTTCCCCCTCGTTTTATTTGTGTTTATTTTTTATTAATTTATTGTATTTGTTTCCTCCCTCCTCAGCTGCTGCTACTAATGCAGGATCGAGGCGCAAGGTGGAGGGCTTCATCGTCATGGTGTGTTATTGTTGTTCTTGTGTTTTATATTGTTTTTGTAGTTATTTATTAATTCGTTTTTTATTTAATTTCAGATGCTGCCAATGTTTATGCGTCGCGTTCTGGAAGGAGCATCATTGTCCTGTGCGAGGTAAGTCGATTGTTTTTGGATTTTTTATTTGTGTTTATTTTTTATTAATTTAATGTGTTTGTTTCCTCTCTCCTCAGCTGCTGCTGCTAATGCAGGCTCGAGACGCGAGGTGGAGGGCTTCATCGTCATGGTGTGTAATTGTTGTTTTTGTGTTTTATAATTGTGTTTATAGTTATTTATTAATTCATTTTTTTTTAATTTCAGATGCTGCCGATGTCTGTGCGTCGCGTAATGGGAGGAGCATCATTGTCTTGTGAAAGGTAAGTGGATTGTTTTTAAATTTTTTATTTGTGTTTATTTTTTATTAATTTAATGTGTTTGTTTCCTCTCTCCTCAGCTGCTGCTGCTAATGCAGGATCGAGACGCGAGGTGGAGGGCTTCATCGTCATGGTGTGTAATTGTTGTTTTTGTGTTTTATAATTGTGTTTATAGTTATTTATTAATTCATTTTTTTTTAATTTCAGATGCTGCCGATGTCTGTGCGTCGCGTAATGGGAGGAGCATCATTGTCTTGTGAAAGGTAAGTGGATTGTTTTTAAATTTTTTATTTGTGTTTATTTTTTATTAATTTAATGTGTTTGTTTCCTCTCTCCTCAGCTGCTGCTGCTAATGCAGGATCGAGACGCGAGGTGGAGGGCTTCATCGTCATGGTGTGTAATTGTTGTTTTTGTGTTTTATAATTGTGTTTATAGTTATTTATTAATTCATTTTTTATTTAATTTAAGATGCTGCCAATGTTTGTGCGACGTGTACTGGGAGGAGCATCATTGTCTTGTGAAAGGTAAGTGGATTGTTTTTGAATTTTTTATTTTTGTTTATTCTTATTAATTTATTGTATTTGTTTCCTCTCTCCTCAGCTGCTGCTGCTAATGCTGGATCGAGGCGCAAGGTGGAAGGCTTCATCGTCATGGTGTGTAATTGTTGTTTTTGTGTTTTAAATTGCGTTTATAATTGTGTTTATAACTATTTATTAGCTTTTTATTTGTGTATTTTATTATTTGTTTTTATTATAATTGTGTTTACAATTATTTAATTGTTATTATTATGTTTTATAATTGTGTTATTTGCGCATATTATTATTGATAAATGTATTTATTTCCTTTCTATGTCAGCTGCTGCTGCTAATGCTGGATCGAGGCGCAAGGTGGAGGCCTTCATCATCGTTGTTGAGCTACTGAGCTTCTTCAGCAGCGTAATTGCCAAATATTTATTTAAACACAATTGTTTTCGATTTAAGATGATTTATTTGCCATGCAAGGCGATTGTTGCGATTCGATGCGAGAGCTTAAGTCGAGATTTACATGTATACAACGACGACGACGATTCGAGACGAGATGCTAGGTGCAGACTGTTTACATGTATACAACGACGACGACGATAAGACGATACGAGATGCTAGTTGCAGACTGTTTACAAGGGCAGGCGGGCCGATTGCCCGTGCCCAAATGCATGTGAGAGCGAGCGATGCATCGAGGAAGCGATAGGGTGGCGATAGATCGAGAGAGCAATATAGAAGACGACAGATCGAGAGAGCGATGTAGAAGGCGAAGTATAGAAAGAAGACGAGAGAGAACGGCTGGATAGGCTGCTGCCGTGCGGGAGCTTATGTATATATGACAATATGTAGGCAATGTGGTACAGTGGGCAGTATCAAAGACGAACAATAATGGAATTTACTCTACTGCTGCACCACTGACTAAGACTATGTTTTATGACCAATTTTGGGCTGCGTAACCCAACAATCGTTGTGAGTAATTATTGTTATTGTTTTTTATAATTGTTTTTATAATTATTTATTAGCTTTTTATTTGTGTATTTCATTATTTGTTTTTATTATAATTGTGTTTTCAATTAATTATTAATTGCATTAATTTGATTTTTATATTTTTTATTTGTGTATATTATTATTGATAATTGTATTTGTTTCCTCTCTCTGTCAGCTGCTGCTGTTAATGCTGGATCGAGGCGCAAGGTGGCTATTGATTGTATTGGCAGGTGAGTGGTAATTTTAATAATTAGCCCCGTTAAGGGTGGCAAAGCTGGACAGCCCGCTTGAAATCTGTTGGCGCCATACGTTGGCAATCTCCTCAAACGGGTCCGCCCATTGGTCATCATCGTCCCCTTCACTGATCTCAACCTCATCCTCATGATCGCTCTCGATGTCCATGTTATTAATTGATAACGGCTCAGTGGCTGGTGCCACCGGGGCCGCCGGAGCAGTCGGCGTTGGTACCTCTGTGGTTCTCAATGTGTGCATTAATGCTTTAATATTTGTGGCAATTTCCTCCATCTTTCTCTCTAATGCCTCTATTCTTTTGCTGGTAGCTAATTGCAGCTGGTGCTGTTGGTGTTGATGGTGTTGTTGGGCAGTGGAATTTGTGGAGGGATTGGTATTTGAGTTATATTGGGCAAGCTCTGGTTCTCGCTGTGGCCTGCGTAGTTGTTGGTTTTGCTGTACCCGGGGGCGTGGACGTTCAGTTCCATATTGCAGACGCTTCCGTTGGCCGACTGGTTGCTGCATATGGTGTAGTTGTTGTTGCTGCTGTTGCTGTGGTGGGGCAGTAGTTATTGGCTGGCGTAGTTGCTGCTGCTGCTGCTGCTGCTGCTTGTGACGAACTGACGTGGTTGCCCTTGCAGTTGCAGCATCTGGCCGGGACATTTCTAGGCTTGGTGCAGGCAGTGGTGGGATGTGGCCCAGCGCATTTCATGCATGTGAAAGGCCGTCTGCAATAGTTCCGGGTGTGCCCAAATGCCTGGCACCGATGGCATTGGGCCGGATCAGCTGGCTTGGCCTGCCTTTCGACCACCACAGACTGGCCACCCAGACAGGTGAGCGAGAGGACACGCTCATGGCTGCCATCTGTATGTGGGCTGATCTCCACCTCAAAGGCCTCCCGGTCTGAGGAGGAAGAGGAGGATCGCCGAATGTATATGGCCCCCAGTCCCACCGCTCTAAGCTCAGTGGCCACCCAGCTGGCCGTAGTGGTCGGATGCAGGCCGCGAAGGAGAATCCTTAGGCCCCGATCATGCTTGGCCTGGTGGGTGTAGTGTTCCATGGTAGCCGTCCCAGAATCGGCCTCATTTCCGCTCAACAAACTCATTATTTTATCTCGGGTGGCCATATCGGTCGCCTGAATCCTGACGCCATTGCGGCCCATAGGGTGTCTGGTGTATTTATGATTAGTTGATTGATCCCTTTTTAGTTAATTAATTACTTCGATTATATTGGGGACGGCAGGCAGGATTATTGGCGGTGGGAGAGGGAGGAGGGCGGAATTGGTGGTCCCTATATGTTGCTGTTGCTGGTTTTCGGTAGATGGTGCTGCGGCAGAAGCTGTTAATGGTCTGTTTCTTGTCGCTTGAGGGGGGATATTGTCAAGGGGCGGGATTTTTGCTGTGTCAATGGCTGTGCATTTTTGTTGATCAGGGAGAGGGGCAGGGGCATTGGTATTGGCGCTGGAATTGTTAATGTTCTTTTTGTATTTATATTTATCTTGAGGAGGGGCAGGGGGAGGGGCATTAGCATGGTCATGTGTAATTATTAAAGCATTGTCATTGTATTTGTAGTTAGATGGTTTATTTGCCTGTTGCTGCTGCTGCTGCTGCTGCTGTCCTCTCTGGGTCCCTTGCCGTCGTCTCTTTGTGGTTTCTTCTTCAGCGCCGCCGCTACTGCTGTTGTTGTTGTTGTTGTCATTGTTGCTGCCCTCATCGCTGTCATGGCTGATGAGTCGGTGAGTCCTCTTCTTGTTGCAATTATTATTGCCATTACAGTTGCAGCTGAGGAGGTGTTGCTGTTGCTGTTGCTGGTTGTAATGGTGATGATAATGGTTGAGATTAGGGGTGCATCCCGTAGTGATTGCAGCAGGAATTGAGGCCGCCTGTGTAGCCGCCATCGCTGCCCGAGCCGCTGCAGAGGTGGTTGGTTTTTCGCTGTAAATGGCTGTTCCCTCTGCCGGCTCTCTCGCTCAATCGAGCGCACACACATGTACATATGTGTGTGTGGGTGTATGTGTGCGTTAATGGTGTCTATTGTTATACCATTAACATGGGCAGTAGAATATGATAATTTTTCTTCTATTTTTCTATTTTTTCTCTTTTTTTTTTGCTCCTCCTCCTACTCACAGCAAACGTAATGGTTATAAATTATATTTTTTACAAATTATTTTTGAAGGCACACGCACATGAATTTGTATTTGACGGAACGCTCAGGACGGAAGAAGGTAGAATTTAATAGAAAGAACAAAAATTAATATTAAATATAACTACACAACTACACGCACGACTGAGACGGTGACGCAGACGCGACGATAAATGGTGGACGATTATATGGTTGTATTGGGATGTGTCCGTGTCACACTTCTGTCGCGAGCAGAACGAACCGTACGCTTCGGCATTCAAGATTGTATTGTTGTGAGAGAAATGGGGGAGAGAAAATTAATTGTGCCCTTGCTTATTGGGGCTGCCGAGGAACCATAGCCCGATCTCACACACTCAAACCTTCGACCCACTCAAACTCTCTTGCGAGAGTCCGAATGAGTGAAAGCCCCGTGTATGAGATCGGGCCCTCCATCTACTATTTGATTCCCCATATCGTAATGAGAGGGCGGTTGTATAAAAGGGGGGTCTCCGCTCCTTCTCTTGCCCTGTTACCAATCGCTCGAAAGAGAGCGATTGGCGTATTCCGACGTCAAGTGGACCATCCGAAACAAATAAAAAAACTATAAAATACAAAGAATTTGTCCGAAATTGGACCCACTCCATAGTAGGAAAAGCATGCTATACCATGATACTTGTCTCTCCATGCTTAATAGTTTTACATGTGAATCGTGGATTATATTCAGTATTAGGTGGTCTTCGTACATAAGACCTAGAGCCTTGTCCACCAAACAAAACAATTTTACTCTCGTCGGACCAGAGAATGTTCCTCCATTTTTCTTTGGGCCAATTCTTGTATTGTTTTGCATATAGCTTTCGCTTTGCTATATGCTTCCTTGACAAAAGTGGAACTTTTCGCGGACTACGGACAATCAATTTATTCTTTCTTAAGTATTCTTTCACTGTACTGATGCTTGCCGAAATGTTAAGTTCCTTTTTAAGCTCGGCTTAAAAAGGGCATTCCTGCTCTCACTAACCAGTCGTTTGATCATTAATGGTGACATTGCGGGCTTTCTTCCACGCTTTTATACCCGGTACTCGAAGAGTAAAGGGGTATATTAGATTTGTTGAAAAAACGGATGTGTGTAACACCCAGAAGGAAGCGTTTCCGACCCCATAATCTATATATATTCTTGATCAGCATCAATAGCCGAGTCGATATAGCTATGTCTGTATGTCCGTCCGTCCGTCTTCATTAGCTCAGAGACTATAAAAGCTAGAGGAACACAATTTTGTATCCAGACTCCTGTCCTATCAAACTATTACAAGTGTATTTCAAAATTTCGCCCCGCCCCCTTCCGCCCACTCAAAGCAAAGCCCACTGCCTTTTCTTCATGTCTTTATCTACTTCCTACATATACATACACGGCTGTGTGCGAGAGAGAGAGGGAATGAGTCTGCGCTTGGAAGGCCACTGAAATTTCATTTGTTCCTTCTGACTATATTTATGATCCGATCTGATCCAGATTCAATACTCTGCGTTTTTGGTTTTCTCGTATCTTAAAAATTGTGGATTTTCGTCCTTTGTGGGGGCGAAAGGGGGGTGGCTAAATTTTAAAACAAACTCGTCTCGGTTTGATATTACAGGAGCTTGGGTAGAAAGTTTGGTTGATCCAGCTCTTATAGTCTCTGAGAACTAGGCGTCAAAAAATTCGATCAGGCATAGCGCCTACCCCTGTGTGTGAGAGAGAGCGAGAGGGAACGATGCATTTCGAAATGGTTTTCTTCATTGTGGCTATATTTATCATCTGATCTGATCCAGATTCAACACTCTGATAGATATGCTCATTCTCTCGGATTCTGCGTTTTTAGTTTTCTCGTATCTTTAAAATTGTGCATGCCACAGATTTTCGTCTTTTGAGTGGGCCGAAGGGGGCAGGCGCAATTTTGAAATACACTTGTAACAGTGTGATAGGACAGGAGTCTGGATACAAAATTGTGTTCCTCTAGCTTTTATAGTCTCTGAGCTATGGGCGCAAATGAAGACGGACGGATAGACGGACAGACGGACGGACAGACAGTCATAGCTATATCGACTTGGCTATTGATGCTGATCATGAATATATACTTTATGGGGTCGGAAACGCTTCCTTCTGGGTTTTACACACATCCATTTTTTCAACAAATCTAATATACCCCTTTACTCTTCGAGTACCGGGTATAAAAAAGTATGTAACAAAAATGAAATCGTCTAATATATAAAAATCTCTGAAAAAGTTCGACTTAATATTTTTTTTTTTTTTTGGCTAAAATAAAATTTGTCCCTTTTGCGAACATCTAATAAATTACAACAAGATCACATACATAAATACTGACTGAGTACCGGGTATAAAGTAGAGCAGCGGCCGTAGACGCGGCTCACAACGTTCCCCCTCGTTTTTTTCTTGCTTTCTGTTAGAATTCGCTTAAAATTGAGTCAATTTTTTTGTGTCACTTGAATAGAACATGCGTTTTGTTTGATCGTCTACTTTGCCATATACTCACGCAGTTTTCGCAGATCGACCTTTTTTGTGATTTTCGAAGACTACCTTTAAAATAAAATTAAAATGGGTGGATAAACTTAACTGAGGAGGATAAAGGAAAAACAAAGGCATACAAGGACTCTGGCCTATTAGTTGCACAAAAAGCAAAAAAATCAACAGGAGCCGGCATGTCGCATGTCGTAATTTTTAAGTAATGAGTCTGAATATGGAAGGACGCACGCACAGTGTGCTCACTGATACGGAAAGACGCCTCATATTAAGAAAAGGGTCAAATTCTCACGACTATGTGGTAAAAATTCGTGAAAAATTTGATGTTAAGGCTATTCTATTCACTGTCCATCGCGTTATTTTGAAGGCTAAACACCTAAAGAGGTTAAAAATAAAGAAAAAACCTCCCCTTAACCCGGCAAGTGTAAAGCGCAACGCCTCAATTTTTGTCGCGAGCATGTGGCCTGGACCTCGCAGTGGCATAGCGTCGTATTCTCAGACGAAAAAAAGTTTAATTTAGAAGGCCCTGATGGTTATAGTTACTATTTCCATGATCTCCGCAAGGTACCTCATCATTTGGACCGTTTTTATAGCAGAGCTGGAGGTGTTATGGTGTGGGGGGGCCATTTCCTACTATGGCACCTACAAACTAAAGTTCTTGTCATCAACAATGAATGCGTTGTGTTACGAGGAAATAGTAAAAGAGTTTTTTCCATAATTTTACAACCTTTTTGGACCTATACCATGGATATATCAACATGATAATGCACAGATACATACAGCTCGGGTTATAAAATCTTATATACTGAGCCAAAATAACCTTGTAAGATGGCCGCCCTACTCACCCGATTTAAATATAATCGAAAATGTTTGGGGATGGCTGACACGTCCGATATATGGCTCAGGAAAGCAATGTTCGAGTGTACCCGAACTCATCAAAGCGATCGAATTAGCTTGGGACTCGATTTCATTCAATTACTTGGCCAGTTTGTATCAATCCCTTCCAAACCTGATGACAGAAGTTTTGGAACGGCAACGACGCATTATTAAAAACCTTTGTTTTTCTTAATTAAGCTAGATACCCTAAATTAAAAAGAATCGGAGAACTTTGAAATGTTTTTTTGTTTAAGTGTCCTATTTAAGTGACGTAATTTGTTAGTCATGCAAATTGAGGGATTTTTCTTAAGAAATTCTGGTTATTAATTAAAGATGATTCATGAAGAATTCCATTTGGTTAAGGAAACGGTATTAAATGATATTTCATTTAAAAAAAATTAAGTCCTTAGCATCATTCTCTCTAGTTTGCGAGCAGTTAGGGATAGAAAACGCACTTAGGGGCTGTTCTATTCAAGTGATGAAGAGTGTATTTAGCAGCAGTGGGCCCGATCTTTTTTTCAATTTGTCATGCACTCACAATGTTAGTTGTTTTGTACTATTACCGGGCACCGGATCCCCTTTGGATCATTCGCTAGTACATATCGAGTCGAGCATCAATGTGTAGTTTGGTCGTAAGGGCTTGCCCACCGCTACTATATACCAGTATAACCTTATTGTTCTGCACTAGACGCGAATGCATTAGACAGTTTTTTTGAAAACAATTCTTAGTTCTTAAGATATTATCAAATGCCAGAAACGAACGACTCTATAGTACAGTATCGCGTGCTTTAGGCATACCCTGATTGAAAACTTTTTGTAAAGGGCATTTTATGTGGCATATTTCATATGACATTTAATAGATTCAAAGATTCAGAAACAGGGAAGAAGTCCCATACTATTTAACAATTTTGCAGGTAAGTACAAACATACGAGGGAATCCTGCTTCAGTTTCAGTTCGCATTTAATAAGTTTGGCATAAGGAATTTGAAAGGTTCCCAGTGAGAGGAGTGGTGCTGCAGTACGAGCATATATGTATGTTTGCTACAATATATTACAAACAACACATCCGGAATATTAGGTCCGATGTAGGTATAGAATACAAGTATATATAAGTAATATGTTCATATAATCGTACCGATCGTGCGATAAACAGTGCATGTATGCAACCAACAAACGGGATAGGCGCTCTATATGCTCTATTCCCATAGATACGAGATATTGTAGATATATAGATTAGAGTACATATTTCTATACAGATCGTGGTCTGTAAACACTTAAGATTAGGTTTCTGCCAGCGCAGGCAGATGGATAAGGTAGGTATACACATGTATGTATGGTTGGGGCTGTTGATTCGAGGATACCATGTCTCATGCGAGGAATAGGGCAACTCTCAACTCTTCCGAAATCACTTGCGATCGTATAGTCGGGCAAAGTGGTTCTGATTGGCTGCCCCAGATCGATTCTGGTGCTGTTGCTGCTGCTGCTGTGATGCAGGGGCAGCCAAACCGCTGCCCGTGGCCGATGCAGCACTGGCCATATGTTAGAAGAGACGCTTCTCATAGCTGAAGAGGCCGTGAACATTGCCCTCCAGCTGAGCGGAATGGGTGCGCTTCATGAATCGCAGTTGGCCATTGTAAATCATCTCCCTGTAAGGACAATTTCATTGAAGAAATTCCAAGAAAATAATTTGATGTCTCTTTATATTCAGTACTCACTTCAATTTCTTCACGGAATTGGCTCCAATGTCCTGGCAGCTGTGCTGCAGTCCGCACTCTAGATAGGGCAGATAACGCAGTACGCTGCCCTTGTCCACAATGCTGCCGCTGACACCCTGGGCGACCTTCATCTTGTCCATCTCGTTGTGGTAGTAGCGGGACATGGCCGCACCCTTGGCATCGCCGCGCTCCATCGCCTCCAGGGAGCCCATGCCGCGGTATTTCTTTAAGCGCACGCCATCCGAGAAGAAGTACTCACCGGGCGCCTCCGAGGTACCAGCCAGTAGGGAGCCCATCATCACGGCGCTGGCGCCCAAAGCTAAGGCCTTCACAATGTGTCCAATGGATTGGATGCCGCCATCGGCAATCACAGGCACCCCAAACTCCTTCGCATAGGTGGAGACCTGGTAAACAGCCGTGGCCTGGGGACAGCCACAGGCCATCACCTCCTGGGTAATGCAGATGGAGCCAGAGCCCATGCCCACGCGTAGTCCATCCACTCCCGCCTCGATAAGGTTTTTGGCTTGGGCGCGTGTTACAACTGGATGGGGGGACCAGGAGGAGGAGCCACACAAAAGGAGTAAAGATTCCAGGACAATGATGTGGTTAGGATGTGCTGATGAGGAGAGATTAGTGGATGGGCCACTTACCGTTGCCGCCAATGACCTGCAGATCGGGATAGGTCTCCTTGATGAACTTGATCATCTCCACCTGGTAGATGGAGTTGCCCTGCGACGAGTCCAGAATTATCACATCCACACCATTGGCCACCAGCAGCTGGAGCCGGGCCTTGTCCTCACCGCGCGTCCCAATGGCGGCGCCCACCAGCAGCTGCTTATTGGAGTCCTTCGAGGCGTTCGGATATGAGCGTGCTTTCTTCAAATCCGTTCGCGCAATCATGGCAACCAGTTCACCAGCCTGATTGACAATCGGCAGTTTGCCCTTTTTGCTCTTCTCTAGAATGGCATTCGCCGTGGGCAGGGTGATGCCATTGGGCGCGGTGACCAGTTCGGTGGTCATTATGTCGGCGAGCACAATCTCCGGCTGATTCTCACGGAAATCGATGTCCCTTGAGGTGACCATGCCGAGAAGCTTGCCGCCCAGTTTGCCATTCGCGGTGACCGGATAGCCGGTGAAGCCGTTCTTTCGACGGGCCTCGAGCACATCGCCGACGGTGTTGGTGGGCGACATCACGGACGGGTCGCGCATGAAGCCATGTTTGTACTTTTTAACCTTGTGCACCTCCAACGCTTGGTACTCCGGCGTGCAGTTGTGATGGATGATGCCGATGCCACCACACAGCTGCGCGTCGGACGACAGTGTCGAGTGTCGGTCGGGTCGGGCCGGCGTTGGTCCATCACAGTTAATGGGAGGCAATCCAGGCCAAGGACGGGTAGCAGAGCGCAGTCAACGGTTAGCGGTTGAGCGGTTAGAGAGGCACAAAAGAGTGTTGAGTTACAACCACAGCTAGAGCGATCGAATCCGAGTCGAGCCCCCAATCCGATCTAGATTCTGAGACAGTACTCACCGCCATGGCTATGGCCATCTCCGATTCGGTTACGGTATCCATGGGCGAGCTAACCAGCGGGGCCCTTAATGTGAGTTTCTTGGTTAGCGGCGACCCAAGATCAACATCCTCGGCAGTGAAGTCTATATAGCCGGGCAATATGAGAAAGTCGCTGGGGATGTTGATATTGACATTGAGATTGAGAGGATTAGGATACGGTCAGGGATGTCGGAGATGTGTTTTTGAGTTCATTGATTGATTGACTGACTGAAAGATCTATGTGTTAGCCTAGCACTTACTTGTAGGTGAGTCCATCCCCATTCTGGAACAACTCCCTGCAGCTGAGGCCGTCCTGCAGCTGATCCTCAACGGACGATTCTCCATCCACAAAGCCATTCAGTTTGGGCTTGCTGTTGTTATCCATCTCTGTGGCAGTGGCGTCCGTTCAACTTCGGCCAGACAATAACAATAAACAAAATCGGAAAAACAGCCGAGAGCAGAGGCCCAAAAGGAACAAAAAAAATATAACACAAACAACAATCAATGCCGCCGGTTTTTAATGGGGCTCTGTTCCACAGAAACACACCACACACAGGTTCAATGGATTCCCGATGCGGCGGCGCTTTGTGGCAGCTGTGTGGCACTGTGGATGCGGATGAGGGCTGTCCAATTGTCGATAGAACAACGCAATTGCAGTGAGACGTAACCTTTAGCTGTGACGGCGGCACAATGAAAAGCAGCATAGAAACAAGGTTAATTGCAGTCTCTCTATTGCGTGGAATGAGGTCTGGACAGGGTCCAGATGGGAGTGGGAGTGGAGGGCCGAGCACATGGTTTTTCCACTTACCAGTCCAGCCGTAGGAGGAGCAAGTAAGTTCGAGTTGAACGCCGTTCCGCTAATGTGGCGGCAGACGAAACGTGGATACGCATAGGGATCAGTGTGACCGCGGACTTATCGCTTATGTATACGGTCTGACCCTTAGAAAAATATACCGAAATATACCAATCGCGTTTTTTAAATATACCGTAAATGTACCGATTAAAATCATATTCCTCAATTTTGATATTCGGTTGAATATTACTAGCTACAAAGGACCCTCATCCCTGAACGCATAATTTTATCGGATTGATGAGTCGATTTTCAACAAGATTGATTAGTTTTAAGGACTCCTTCTATTGGATCGCTTATAAAATTAGATTTAAACAAAGATCAACAAAAATTGTATTTTTTTCTACATGGTAATCACACTGTAACTACACAGTATTTATAGAATAGAGTAAAGATATTTGTATACCCTATTTCCTTTAACATATTCTTGGTATCAGCACTAAAGCCTAGTACCACTAACCATACAATATATAGATGTGCCATTTCATACAGTACCAAGCGTTCGGCTCGGTACAAAAACTGTTCGTCTCATGACGCGGCGCTAGCAGAAGCCGACAGCAACGAAGTAATTGCATTGGTGTATGTGTTATAATACACAAAAAATATTTGATAGTATCACTAACCATACAGTACATAGATGAGACATTTCATACAAACGGCTGTCGCAAGTGAAGTCTGAGATTTGCAGTACCAAGCGTTCGGCTCGGTACAGCAACTGTTTGGCTCATGACGCGGCGCTAGCCGAAGCCGACAGCAACGAAGCAATGGCATTGGTGTGTGTGTTATTACACACAACAAATTTTTGATTGTAGGCATTGTCAGTTCTTGGGCTCTTGGGTTTTTGGTTTCTGTTTTATTTTGTTTTGCTTCAGCGTATTTGGATGTATGGGTGCACATATATGCTCACGTACATTGTTTAAGTATTGCTGCTGGTAGAACGAAATTTCTCAATTCCCTAAAGATTCTTGGATTTCTGTGCTTGTTACCCTTTACTTTAGCATTTTTAGAGTCGACACGTTTTGAAGACACTTGCCTTATAATATCAGAATAACTCTTGTTTTGTATATGCTCTAGATGATAATTTTGTTTAATATAGAAAATATTAATATAATGAGCGGATATGCATATGTAAATATATACATATAATATATTTCATACATAACTCCCATTGGAATAATTGTCCATTAGAGTATTCAGGGTGCAAATTGTGAATAAGCAAATAATTTTCATTTAATATATATATTTGTATATAATTAAGTCGTATAAACATAAAGACTATACAGTTTGTACTATATATACACATATGTATATTTAATTGTATGGTATATCATATAATATATTAATATATTTGATCACATACAAAAAAGTTATATGCGCTGAACAAATTATATATGTATATGTATATCATCCATTATTATGGATATTAATGACATATAAATAGGTATTGAATGGGTCTATACACATTTTAGTGTCATAGCCCAACAATCGTTCCTCGCTTTCTGAAGCGAATGCAAAGAATTCATTGGAGATTAAGACTTCATGGAGACGCTTGCCCACAATACTTTATGAAGACGCAGCTCGGCACAAGTACGCACACATAAATATGTAAGAACTTGCAGCTCTGTGCGCACTCACACATGCAAGCTCGTTCTATTTTTAGATCCATGGCCCGACTTCGAGCTGCCGAATTTGCGACGAGAAAAATGTATTTACTGAGAGCTGCATAGGTAATGACGATAGAATACTCTACAGACAATTAATCTCATGTGAAGTCATGTATGCTATACATTTTGTATTTTTACACATTTACATTCGTTCATTATATTCGTTTATAGTACATCAAACAAAATTAGCATATAAAGGATATACAAAATATTATTTTTATTTGTATTGTGGGCAAGCGTCTTCATAAAGTCATAATCTCCAATGATTCTAAAGTAATGGGTTTAATGGAATATAATTTTTTCACCGCATATAACTTTTTTGTATGTGATCATATATATTAATATACACACATTTGTTTGTAATACATACACACAAAAAAGTGCAACTGTAGAGCATGCACATCTGGTCACACTGGTCACACAGCAAAATATAGGCAACTTTCTTGCGCAAGAATATTTTGCTCGTCTGAGTACTAGGCTTATAAAATTGATAAGAAACAATATCCATTTAATCGGCTTCAATGAGATTCAATTTGTTTTCATTATTGCAATTTTCTAGCCGGTGCAATTTTCTAGTGTCTATGACGACAGAATATAGAATAATTCTATCTTTCAGTCGAATATTTTGCTCGGCTGAGTACTAGGCTTATGTGTGTGATTACAATCGAAATCGAAACGTAAACACAAAGCTATGGAGTTCAAAAAGCAAAATATAAAAAGATTGTGGGTGTTTAGCCACGAGGAGATTTTATTATTATTAAAAGAAATCGAGCCGAGGCAGTTGCTATGGAATTTGGCGGATAAAAAGCAATTTGATGCAAACGCAATTAGAGGCGAATGGGAGTCTGTGGCTGCAGTGATGAATAGAGAGTACAATTTCAAATAATTATAAAATGTAAATGAAATGTAAATAAGTATGTATTCCAGGTGATACGTGCAAAAAACTCGGATATCGTTGAGGGATGAAATTTAGCTTACAAATAGGGAATACAAAATAGTTGATTGCATTTCTGTTCCGCAAAAATGCATTTATACTATATCCCGGTGCTTTATCCGTGCATTTTCGTCCTTCAGCACCACGGCGCCCAAAAATAAAACATTTCTGCTTGCTTTGATACAAAATTTGAATTCTTTACTGATTTTAATTGTACACAGTGTAACCGTCGGGCATGCACACCTGGTCACACTCGGTCGCTAGTATTTTTATATTGCACATTCTGCCAGCAGAACTTTTGCTGGTCTGAGTACTAGGCTTAAATATTGATAACATTTCTATACAAATACTGTACACACTGAACACAGAAAATTTTTTGTTTTTGTGTTTTTTTCTTAAATTTGTACAACATTCCTATACAAATATTGTACCCACGTTTTGAACACAGCCCTATTTAAAATTTTCAACGCAAACTTCGGTGGGAAAAACCCGTGAGAATGGGACTTCTCCAGGACTTCAATCAATACTGGACTACCAGATACTAGAATCTCTTCTGGCTGGACTGCAGTCTTCATCCGGGACTACAACCACTGCATTGTTTTCTCCACGATGTTGGCCATTTCGTCAGTCTCGTTCACTCTTTCTATCAATTGGGGTATTAGGACTGAAACCATATTTTTAAAGCAGAATTAAATGAAATAAATAAATGTATGCTTTCAACGAGTCTTCTGTAACAAACTGAATCGCTTTTAATACCCGGTACTCGAAGAGTAAAGTGGTATATTAGATTTGTTGAAAAAATTGATGTGTTTAACACCCAGAAGGAAGCGTTTCCGACCCCATAAAGTGTATATATTCTTGATCAGCATCAATAGCCGAGTCGATATAGCTATGTCTGTCTGTCCGTCCGTCCGTCTGTCCGTCCGTCCGTCTGTCCGTCCGTCTTCATTAGCGCCTATAGCTCCGAGACTATAAAAGCTAGAGGAACACAATTTTGTACCTATCACACTGTTACAAGTGTATTCCAAAATTTCGCCCCGCCCCTTCCGCCCACACAAAGGACGAAAATCTGTGGCATGCACAATTTTTAAGATACAAGAAAACTAAAAACGCAGAATCATAGAAAATGAGCATATCTATCAGAGTGTTAAATCTGGATCAGATCAGATCATAAATATAGCCACAATGAAGAAAACCATTTCGAAATGCATCGTTCCCTCTCACTCTCTCTCACACACAGGGGTGGGCGCTATGCCTGATCGAATTTTTTGACGCCTAGTTCTTTCTATCCAAGCTCCTGTGATATCAAACCGAAACGAGTTTGTTTCAAAATTTGGCCACGCCCCCTTCCGCCCCCACAAAGGACGAAAATCCACAATTTTTAAGATACGAAAAAACCAAAAACGCAGAATCATAGAAAATTGAATCTTGATCAGATCGGATCATTAGTATAGCCAGAAGGAACAAATGAAATTTCAGTGGCCTTCCAAGCGCAGACTCATTCCCTCTCTGTCTCTCACACAGCCGTGTATGTATATGTAGGAAGTAGATAAGGACATGTAGAAAAGGCAGATGTACAAAATTTATGTAAACAAATATGGAAACATCTAATAGATAAAAATCTCCGAAAAGGCTCGACTTAATTAATTTTTTTCTTTTTTGGCTTAAATTAAATTTGTCCCTTTTGCGAACATGTAAATTACAACAAGCTCACATACATATATACTGACTGAGTACCGGGTATAAAGTAGAGCCGCGGCGTAGACGCGGCTCACAACGTTCCCCCTCGTTATTTCTGTTTCTATTTACATTTCTGTTTTACAATCACTCCTCATCTCACAACAGTGGCTGCCAATGAGGAGGGCTTCACCAGACAAAAGTGGCTGGTTTTTTTTTCCAGGCGTTCAAATTGAAAACTGATGAATATGTACCCATGCATGCTCGTCACTGTATGTACATATATTTAATTACAAGCCTATTGTATCATTAATTGAATTTGGTTAGTTTAAATCGTCTTTCAGCATTGACAACGCTACTTAATTATCATTAAAGAATTTAAAATTTAAAATTGTATATGACTTTTGGTCTTATCATCATTTTAGAACATGTAAGCGAGATCGTGTATTCATGTTTATGCCAAGAAGGCCAGTGCAAGGTTGTTTTACACTTTTTCCACCATCTACCGACTTTCCAAGTCGGATGTACAACTCCGAGCTCGTCTGCCTGTCATCCGATCTTCCATCTGTTTACTTGACTGCATTTTCATTGACTTGGCTAGCTCAAGCTTAATAGCTCAAGGAATATCTCCTTCTACGTGCAGGAAGAAAAGGACTCCAATATATTTGCATGGCTTTTTTTTCAATGACTATTCCCGTTGAAATCAAACTGAATGAAAGATGAAAGACCAATCAATCAATGTCATAGATCACGCTTTCATACGACTTTTCTCCTGTTTTCAAGATAGTAAACATACCAAATGGGAACCAACACAGTGATTTTACCTAAAAATAGTAGTGATGCCATGCATCTATATTTTCCCGCTAGTTTAGCCATTTATGGTGTTCATAGCATTTAGCATTTACATATATAGAATACTTTGATTTCCATGTAATCGGTTCTACAAATTGTAACCTTTTTAAAATTCTAAAGTCATTTTGGAACTAAAATCATGATCTATGGAAGCATCGTACGGGGTTTCTCACTATTAGTGGGTTGTCTATATCCCGCATTCATGTCCCACAAAGTTTTGAATGTCAAAAATACCTCCGACGGCACTCTCCGCGACTGGGTGTCATACTGGATTGTATACGGCGTCTTTTTGCTGTTTGACTCATTACCTCAAGGAAGCGTCGCGTTCGTGCCTTTCCTTAATGAGTTCAAGGCACTGTTCCTGTGCTGGCTCTTGCCGACACTCGGCGGCGGTAGTAGGATAATCTACGAACAGTTTCTACGCTCCTTCCTCAAAAGCAACGAGAAATCCATTGATCGGGCAATGAGAAATGCATCACAGAGGGGCGGCGACATTATTGGACAAGTGAGGAGTGTGATCATTGGTCAGGCTATGGGGGTGATTAATTGCCTCCGCATCTTGCGATACAATACAAAGAAACTGCGGATAACGCCAAGTATTGAAGATATCATTAATGAAGTGCTTGCTAAACGTGAGTTAAGCGAGCAAACACGCCAAGAACAGATTCAAGACAATGTCCAACCAGCTGGAGAGATGAAGACAACCGAAGTGCTGAACAATCCCTATTTGGCTAAGGAGAACGTGGCTAGACCCAAACCTAAATTGCCGCCGAAGCCTGCTGTCCGCCATCTGCGCGTTATCGACAACATAGATATCAATCTCGATCAAAATTACAGTCCATAATTTCGGAATATACTAAAGTTTAATTACCCACAAAATAAAATTAATAAGTGATTCTGCTCAACTAGCTAAAATCTAGCTTTATTTGTTTGTTTGTTACGCCAGATCTGAGAAAGCCGATCTGGCAACGCTTTGCAACATCACAGCAACGACCTGTAAACAGCTGCGCTGCTGTCGTGCATTTAATCGAAATTTGGATTTTATTTTTAATGAGATGATGATATGTCGACTCTGCCTGGAGGATACAGAGCACAGTGTGCCAATCTTCGATCAGGATGGAGAACCAGTGCATCAAACGGTGCAGCAACTGGCGAAACTGATAGAGAAGCATCTTCAGCTGGTGGTGAGTGAATTTGGATTTTAAATTGGATGCACTTACACACACACTGTTCAATCCCCAGCTTGCGGCCAACGATGCGGTGTCCACTTGCCTGTGCCCCACATGCTGGCAGCAGCTATCCAGCTTTGAGCAGTTTTGCGTTATGGTGGCGGACAAACAACGCGCATTGCAGCTTAAAATCGAGGTCTCAGATCCAGAACCGGAACCGGGTCTCATCGTATGGAATACTGAGTCTCCTATCGAGTCGAAGATCGATTTCGATGGCGGTGATGTTAAGGACCACATTTTATGTGAGCCCGTCATCGACGCAATGGCCGCCAGAGACAATAATGATGATGATAGCGACGATGGCGACCGATTTGAGACGGACTTCGAGCCCAACGCCATCGAGCCAGATCCTGTGAAACCTAAACCAGGTAGAGGCAGGCCCCGTAAAACTCTCCAAACTGATTCCCAGCTCGTACAAAAGAAATACGAGAAGCACAAACAGACGAGGGCCCTCACTGGACTTACACTCCGCGAATCCCGATCACGTGCCCGTGATCTTAGACGTAAACCTGAGGCTATATCATCAGGCAACGAATCGGCACCTGCGGAAAACACTCCCAGCGTGCCGATCCGGGCCAGCGGAAACCGTGGCCGTCCCAAGACTATGACTAAGTGCAAGAGAAAGCATCCAACTGTTGTGGTGGCAACTGAAACTGAACCTTCTGTGAAGCGCAACAGCATCAAGGAGATGGACGAGTTTATAGCGGCCAATGTGAAGCTCGATTGTTGCCTGTGCGGGACTCCCCTTAAGGACTTCAACGATCTGAAGCGACACTTTCGAGTGGAGCACAATATCCTGGGTTACGTAAAGTGCTGCAACAATCGGTATAAGAAGCGTACTCTGTATGTGGACCACCTACACTGCCACAAGGACCCGCAGTATTTCAGCTGTCAGCCCTGCCGCAAGAACTTCCTGAATCGCAACAGCCAGGTCATGCACATGCTGCGCTTTCACTCCGAACAGCAGGAACTGGTGCATCAGTGCTCCATCTGCGAGGCACGGTTTGCCAAGAAATTTCTGCTGACCATGCATCTGAAGGGTCACAAGGGCACCGAGCGTCCCGAGGTTTGCGACACCTGTGGCAAGACGTGAGTGGACGGGTGGGGGATCATGGTCACCCAATGGCATTGGTTTAATCTAATGTAATCCTTACAGATTCCGCACCAAATTTGAGCTGAGCGCCCACGAGAAGCGAATGCACGCGGCGGACTTCACCCCGATCATCTGTGACATCTGTGGAACGCATTTCCGTTCAAAGGCCAACTTTCTCATCCACAAGAAGGCAATTCATCCGGATGGGCCCGTGGCGGAGGTGCAGTGTACCCTGTGCGGCCGCTGGCTGCGGGATGAGCGGAGTCTCCGCAAGCATCTGGCACGTCACGATGATCGTGACAATGAGAACAAGTATCGCTGTTCGCTCTGCAACGCGGAGAAGTCCTCTCGTGCCGCACTCAGCAGCCACATGAGGTACCATCACTCCGCCAAGCGGCACAAGTGCAGCCTCTGCGCCAAGGAGTTCAAACTGCCACGCGCCCTGGTTGTGAGTACTGTTCTCCCCTGTATCCTGTACCCTACAATCCGTACTCCCTTCCCTGTTAGTGGAATCGCCTATAATTGTGTCCAATCCGATCTGATCCATAGGAGCACATGGCCACGCACACCGGAATCGATTTGTACTCGTGTCAGTTCTGCACTCGCACATTCAAGTCGCACGCCAACATGCACAACCACAAGAAGAAAATGCATCCAAATGAGTGGGTGCGCAAGTATTCGCAGCCCACAACTAGTTCCGCTTTGGGTTCCTCCTCAGGCCATCTTTCTAGTACGGAGGCAGAGACAAAGGCTGTGGCTGGCGCGCATCTTCCGGGGCCGGCCACCAACTTAATGGATGACCCATCCGTTGTAGAGACCTTTGAGCTGCTTAGCAACAGCTCCACATGCCCCACGCTCGACTAAAACCATTCCGCTCCCTGGCCCTATCTTCATCCCTAGGAATGGAATGTACATATCTGATTGAGCGTGTGTGTATGTGTATCATCCATATATATATTGTATAAAATTAAAAAATAAAATTCTATAATTGAAAATAGTGTCTACGGTATTTGCGTGTGGGATATTGCTAGTAGTATAATGTCAGGCCTCCTCGGGATCGATGTCATCAGCCTCGTTTTCGTCAAAAATGGTTCGAATCTTGATCAGGAGCTCCTTCTTGACCGCATCGGGGACGAGTGAACGGGCCCTGGGCGTCACCTCCGTAACCAGCTGCTCGACGGTGAAGCTACTGATTGCCCCCTTCTCCTGCAGGATGGTGCGGCATAGCAGTCGCACCTCATCTCGCCAGCCGCACTCGGTGAGACGACTACTGAGCAGGTCTTTGATCTTTACCCGGTCGCCAGACATCATGGTAAACTTATCAACTGCGTTGAAAATGGTCATCGATATGTTAAATCTAACATTTAATAGTTTTACTTGTGACTAGGCTCTTTTTTCCTTCCGGTCGGGGGTCGCTGTTGCCACTCTTGGCTGTGCGTCTCTTAGAGATGTTTTCCTGGCCTTTTTTCTACACCCACGATGGCGAACAATGCCCATGACTGAACAGAACAAATCTAGCTATTTCTTGAAACCGCAACAGTGCGCAACACTGTTAAGCCACCGCGGTCCGGCAACCCCGCACACACATCGCGTAAACAGATTTTTTGCCTTGCCTTGCATTTAATTTAATTAATTTGTTACTTCACATTTATGAAATGATATGCCGACTTTGTCTCGAAGATGCCCAGCACAGTGTCCCCATCTTTGACGGCGACGACAGCCTACTGCAGCCACCGCTGTCCAACCTGGCCGAATTGATAGAGAAACACCTGCAATTGGTTGTGAGTAAAAGAATTGAATTCAAAAATTCGAAACAAGACAAGATTGAAATTTAATTGTCACCCCATTAGCTGATGCCCAACGATGCTGTTTCCAAGTGCCTGTGCACCAAGTGCTGGCAGCAGTTGGCCGACTTTGAGCAGTTCTGCGCCATGGTGATGAAGAAACAGCTGGGCCTGCCGCTGAAGCAGGAGCCTTTCTCGGACGACGAGGACACTAAGGCACAGATATTGTGCGAGCCAGAGATAGATGTGAGCCCCTCAGCCGATACAAACGAATACAATGAGATCGACATAGAAACGAAACCACTGCCAAGCAGTGGCAGGACGACGACCAGGCGAAGGGTTCGCCTTCCGTCGCCAATACGTCGCAGCATGCGTCCCCGTGCCGCCCAGAAGACCAGACCATTAAAAGCGAAGGCGAAACCGAAAACGAAGCGTCAGCTGGACTCTGACCTGGACATCAGAAGCAGCAACAGCGGCGAAATGGATGGCTACATTGCGGCACACGGGCGCCTGGAATGCTGTCAGTGCGGAGGCGACTCTCAGTTCCACAACTTTGCCGAGCTCAAGCGTCATTACCGGAGTGAGCATCAGACGGCCGGATATGTGGTGTGCTGCCAGAGGCGCTACAAGAAGCGCGCTCTCTACGTAGACCATCTGCGAATGCACAACAATCCAGATTACTTTAGGTGGGTAAGACACCGGCCATACTTGCTTCCCCACTCTCAGCTGAATCTCTTGCAGATGTAAGATTTGTGCAAAGCAGCTGGTCAGCAGAATTAGCTACGACGTGCACATGCTGCGGTTTCATTCCAACGAGGACGAGCTGAGCTTCGCCTGCGATAAGTGTTCGAAGCGGTTTTCAAAGCAGTTCCTGCTGACCATCCACGCCCGTGTCCACCAACAGGAGCGCACCGAAAAATGCAAGCACTGCGACAGATCGTAAGTGACTATGGCTGTACATGATCTCGAACGCTAATGTATCCATCGCTCCCACAGGTTCCGCACTGCTGTGGATCTGCGCCTTCACATGCGTCGCACACACGATCCCACCTTTGTGCCCTTCATCTGCGACTCCTGCGGCTCCAAGTTCAAGACGAAGCAAAATCTCTTGGTGCACAAGCGCACCGTGCACCGTGAGGGCTCACAGCTGCCGGAGGTGCAGTGTCAGGAGTGCCAGACCTGGCTGAGCGACGAGAACAGCCTGCGTAAGCACATGTACATGCATCGCGATGCGGAGTCCACGCGTGAATGGAAATGTGGACAGTGCGGCCTGGTGAAGGACTCGCGCGCCAAGCTTGCGGCCCACATTCGGTACCATCATCCGAAAGAGTATCACAAGTGCACACACTGCGGAAAGGAGTTCAAGAGCAGTCGCGGCCTTGAGGAGCACACGGCTACACACACCGGCCAGGACCTGTACGAGTGTGCCTTCTGTGAGCGCACCTTCAAAAATTCGGGCAACATGCACAAGCACCGGCGGCAGATGCATGCCCCCCAGGTTGCCGCACTTCAGCAGCAGAAAAAGGTACGTCCGAGCAAGCGGAAAGAGAAGGGCTCCTTGATGCTCTTGGATGAAGGGGATAACGAAATAAATGACTGATCGATTCCAAAATAAATTAAACTTTAAATTAATGAATAGACACACTTCCCTTTCCTTGGTACAGTACGATTAATGCATTATCCTCCAAGAGGTATATTTTTTTAATCCAATTTAATTAGTTTTGTAATTTAAAACCGCAAGAAACGTTTTTTTAAAATACCACAAAAAGTGACTATGACAAAGGCATAAGAAAATGTTTATTAACTTATTTATTAATAATATCTATGTTTTTTAATGGTATATTGGAAAATGAAATGGTATATTTTGGTATTTTCCTAGTTGCCCAAAAAATCAATCGTATTTGGATACAACAATGTGGCAACGCAGTTACGGATGACAGCGCTGCCGGCGTCGGTGGCTCGCTCGTTTTCCTTCTCGTATTTTCAAAAAAAAAAAGTCATTCGTAGCCCAAAGTAAGTCGACTAAAGTGATCTTCTCTTTTCCCGCTAAAAATAATTCAAAGAAATAGTGATCGATTCTAAAATAATAATAAAATAATAATAAAACAAGACAAGCCAATCGTAAAATGTACAATTGTTGTATACGTTTGTATATATGGGTGTTTTCACCCACAGGCCCAGCGAAGTTATTTTGTTAATGGTCAACAAAAGCAATAGCTTATTCGGCAACACTGTTAGGCGTACAAGAGTAAAAACGATTTGATTCTCATTTTCGTGGTTAAAAGGAGTGTCCAAAACCTTAGAACAGAGTGGGGGGCGTTCGTTTATGCCTCACCAAATGGTAAATGGTACAGTTGCCATTGAAAGGTTATTCAACGCATACCGCATACATGCTCGGTTCGCAAACACACGCCACGCGCACAAAATGGTGGTGACCTATTAATATTTTTCCTTCTCACTGCTCACTCGTACTCTCGTTTTGCTCTCAATCTATTAGTGCCGAGATCCTCTAGATTCTAGACTCAGTTAGTTGTGTTTCTATAGTGGTTATTGATAGTGGTCATTTAAAATAATGCGTGTCCAGTTACTAATCGTTACTTTTTCTTCTATTTCAGATTGTTTCACAAGGCCGTCAGAGGGGTAAAAGCAAGGGGACAGTGTGGTTTATAGTACATATAGCTTTGGAGATCAGTTCGACAGACAATGATATTTTATATATTTGTTTTTGCGCCCTAGAAACACCGCGTGTTAAATTTGTCGAACCGTTTTCCAAAGCGAAAAAAACCAAACGATAAATATAAATGTAACGTGGGCGCAAAGATGAATTACAAAACATTTAATACAAGTTATTCCGAGTTTCAATCAATTAAGAAATTGTTTGGCACGCGGAAAAAGTATGGTTTTTCACGGCTGACTCGTCTGTCTTTCTGTTAAACACGAAAAAGAGTGAAATGAAAAACGAAAAAAGCAATTATATATACAAAAAAGAGTATGCCTTCGACGTAACGTTTTACGAACCGAAATGCAAAAAAAAAAATCAAATAAGCAGAAAAAGTCAAAAAGGCACGTAAAATGTTGCAAAAAAAAAGGATTGCAATGGTAACGTTTTACGAGCCTTAAAAAATCTCAAAACAAAAAGATGTTTGATAAATTTCGTATGACTCATGAAATGTGATACGAAATTTGTTGATTATCGCCGATTTATTCAGAGTAGGATGGGACTTAGGCAGGCGATCTCTTTCAGAATGGTGGATACACCATTTAGAAGGAGACGAAAGATGGGCGAAATGGATCAGAGCGAGCGCAGAACGAGTCGACTATAGTGATGCTGCTACATCTAATGTTTAATTTTACTATACAATAAAGTTTTCTAAAAATTCAAGAAACGAAGATTTAAAATAAAAATCAGTTGTTTTAATTTCAAGCATACTACGGATTGTCCACCATTTTGTTGGCGCCAGAACTTTCGGCATTGAAGGCATCCAAAAAAAAAAAAAAACAAGAAGCGGCGTTGTGCAGCACCAATTTAGTTTGCAGTGTGACCATATTGTCGATATGGTGTGTGAATTATCCAATAGGTGGCGCCATGTCGACCTCGAAAATCGAGATCGAAAATGAACGTCTCACAATTTTCTGAAAAAAATCGTTTTCGCGATATAGATTTTGCCAAATTTAAATATCGCCAAATCGAATACATGAAATTGTAAATTTACCCATTCTTGTACAAAATGTATTAGTTTATCAGATAAAATTATGTGGTCAGTGGCTAGGGTCCCAGCTGGCTAGTAATCTTAGACGGAATATCAAAATTGACGAATATTGCGATATACTTTTGAGGCTGACGGTGGGACTTTTTAAGGGATTTTTGGTATGCCCGTATTTGCTGTATGTCCATGTCAAGTAGATTTTACCTTGCAGGCGTTGAATTTTCTGGGGCGCTATATGTTATGTTTTCGATGTTTTTGCGATGTATTTCTAGTTATGTTCGCAATAACATCGTCTCACTTACGTTTTTTTCCGTTGCCAACATTAATTTGTATGTGCCGCGAAATGAGCGACAATGTCCCACAACATGGGCACGGAATGAGCAACATTCTGCATACCCCTTGGAAAAAGTCATGACAGAATTAAGGAAATGTTTGTCATCGCTCCGATTAATGCAGAAGATATCTCAACGAAATATTGCAGTTAATGGTCTTCTTACAGAGAGCTAACCATAAAATTACTATATCGAGATCGCGATATATACAGGAAAAAAATCAAAAGAATGAACAGATAAAAAAATGTTGATCTGTGAAAAGACATTATCAATAACGTTTTAAAGCAGCTTGGAAAACATCATTTTCATATTAAATAAAAAAAGGGTATCGAAATGTCCATACCACCGGTTGACAAGCAACGAGTGTTCAAGTTACGTGACATTCGACTCTCACTTACGTTCCACTCTCACTTACGTGCTGCGCTTGTTTGAACGAAAGTGCCTTGTGCGTATGGCTACATGGCTACTCTGGTTTTAATGATACTCGGTGTATACAACCGTATGCCGTATCCGATAGTATTGGCTCTACATCGATAACTTCATTCCTGCATCGATATTATCATTATTGTCCCGATAACTCTATTACTGCATCATAAGCTTTTTTTCTATATGTGTGTGTGTGGTGTGTGTCCGCGTATGTGCCAAATATGCATACATAAGCATACATACATACAGTGCGAGTGTGTGGTCTTTGCCTTGAAAAAATCATACCATCTGTGTACAAAACAATTTGAATGTTTCAAAATGCTCGTGTGTTTAAATCGATTTTTAAAATTGAAAGTTTAGGATATTCACATTAGGCAGCAATGTTCTCAAGGACTTTGATATTTCGGACATAACTTGTGGCAAGTGCGTAAAAAGTCAACAATAAGTCATCATAAGTTTTTTGTCTATATGTGTATGTGTGGTGTGTGTCCGCGTATGTGCCAAATATGCATACATAAGCCCGTACGTGTGTGTACGTGTGCCAGTTCGAGTGTGTGGTCTTTGCCTTGAAAAAATCATACCATCTGTGTACAAAACAATTTGTGTATCATATGCATCCGTACATATACATATGTACATTCGCGAATATGCATTTATATCAGCAAGTCACAACAACAACAAAGCATCTTAAACTATTGTTGGGTCGTTCCTTTTTGTTCATGATCGGAAAATATATTCCGCGATTTGGATATTCGAATTAGTATTACTATCTAGATAGGGCCCTCAGCACTGAACACATAATTTGAGCCGATTTATCAATCAGTTTTCTAAGATATTGGCTTATTTTACGTACTCCCTTTCGTTAGACTGTTTAGAAAATATGATTTCAACAAAAAAGGTCAACAAAGATTCCAACTAAATTGAATGAATTTTACTACATGGTAACTACACAGAGATGTAATTAACAACAGAGCCACCTGACGAAGAAACCGTTCATGAGAAAAATGCTCATAATGCCCATAACGCGTTTTATAAAATACTAGAAAACAATAAAAATATCGCTTTTCCGAAACTATCTTAGAAAATTGCAAGGTGTGAGACCTAGAGAGGGAACAAAATCGAACGAACCATAGGAATAAATTTATATAAAAAAAACCTTATTCAGTCAATAAAAATCCAAAATTTACGTGTAGCCAGAAAATGTCTCCTTTAAATTGACCACAGCTTTGACATATATTTGATAGATGTGTTATATATGTACATGTACATATATAAAGATCAGCAAGGGGAAACAACTACACTACACACAACACAAACCTGGCAATATTTTAGTCTTTAAGTGCAACTAGTGCAACAATTTTGGAATAAACAGAAGAAACACTGCAACAAGAAGCCACAACCGACCACCCCCACCCCATCCGAAACGGAACGGGGAAGAAAGTGCGTAGAATAACTAATCAAAAAAGGTAAACAAAAACAGATAGTGAACAAAAAAAA
The DNA here is from genome assembly GCA_963969585.1 of Drosophila helvetica. Taxonomy (NCBI): domain Eukaryota; kingdom Metazoa; phylum Arthropoda; class Insecta; order Diptera; family Drosophilidae; genus Drosophila; species Drosophila helvetica. Next base: position 20,231,574 of record OZ018401.1, on the reverse strand, counting down.
AACAAATAAAATAAAAATAAAAGAGAACAATCCAAATCCAAATATCAAAAAATACAGCCATGGACTCGGATAACGACAACGATTTCTGTGACAACGTCGACTCGGGCAATGTCTCGTCGGGTGACGATGGCGATGACGATTTTGGCATGGAAGTGGATATGCCCAGCTCCGCAGAGCGCCAGATGGATCCCGATGACTACCAGTACAAGGTGCTAACCACAGACGAGATTGTGCAACATCAGAGGGAGATAATCGATGATGTTAATCTGCTGCTTAAGGTAAGGCGAGGCGACATTTGCAGATGACCACACATGTTCATTTGTTTGTTTATATAAGTGTGTGTGACTGCATTTTTGATTCTGTGTGTGCGTATGTGTGTGAATTAACCTTCCTCCCTTCTCCCCCGTCCCGCCGCTCACTCTTGCCAGCCGTTTTGCTGCAGATCATCTACAAATTGAAGGTTAATCTTTGGTCTTTAGTCCGACAGAGTGCACCATTTTGTATGGGTCTGTCGTCTGTCTCTTCCCAAGGACACGGTCGCAGCTTGGCATTTTTTTTCTATGTAATCCGTGATTCCGTGTTGATCCAATCGCCACTTTTGACCTGCATTGGCAAATGTATGTGTTGTATTCGGAATTATCTCTGCGTACCTTTCTCGAATAATACTCTTACACCGAAGATTGATGTCGCAACCCATGTTGTCCATTTACCCATTTGTCCAATTGTTCTCTCATTCCAATGCAGTACACCTGCAATATTGATTTGGCATCCACATCCGCATCCAAATCCCCTTCTGTTCTGTTCTGTTCACTCTGCTTCTGCAATGCCCTGCTCCAATCGATCAGCAGGGACTGATGGCGTCGTCCGACTATATTGATTTTGGCATTGATTTCGAGGCCAATTCGGGATGTTCCCCATCATCATCATCATCATCATCATTATCATTAATCTGCTATGGCTGGTGCCACTGCTACTGTTGCCCAACCACTAACACTCGTATCTTTGCTTTGTCTCGTTCTTTGTCTTATTTCTCTGATATGGTCGCACTCGAAGCTCCCCACGACAAAGACACGAATACTGCTGAATCACTTCAAGTGGGACAGTGAGAAGCTGTTGGAGAAATATTTCGATGATAATCCCGAGGAGTTCTTCAAATGCGCACATGTCATAAATCCCAACAAGGCCACCGAATCAGTCCGACAGAAGGTGAGTTCTTACTACACTTACTCCAGACCAATTAACAACCAATCCCTTTGCAGACCACACGAAGCCAGTGCGAAGAGTGCGAAATATGCTTCTCTCTGCTGCCGCCAGACGTAAGTTCCGTCCACAGAAATGAATCCCGACAGCTAGTGGATGGAGGTTCCATGATTCGTCTTTTGACCACAAAGGAATCAAGGATATGTAGACAAAGAAAGAGGGCTCTTTCATCCCGAGTTTCCCAGTTGCAGGCTATTTGATATATAAATTAGAGGTTTAATCACTGAAAGAAGCTGATTTACTCACCCAAAGAGCATTGGGTTATGTTAGATTTGTGTAGATGTATGTAAAAGCAAGATCTCTCCAAAACGACCCCCGCGGTGGGGTACCTTAAAAGAAGCGATGGTACGTGGACTATCTCAAGTAAGGAGTCCCTACACATTCTTCTCGACACTCACTTTCCCGGGTGTACTACCATCGAGCCGGCACGCCTTTCAAGTGAAGGCTCGGCAACTTTGATGACGCACATCCTTACAAAACGGAACATCAGCTGGGCAATAAACAACTTTCATCCGTTCAAATCTCCAGGCCCGGACCAGGTCATTCCGGCCCAACTTCAAAAGGCCGGTGACACGGCCATCAAATGCCTGCAATGTATCTTCAAGAAGATACTATTGGTGGGGAAAATACCACACGTCAGTCTTCATCCCCAAAGCGGGAAAAAGCTCACATTCAACTCCAATGGACTTCAGATCAATTAGTCTATCGTCCTTTCTTCTCAAAACCTTTGAGAGACTTGACGGGCTACAACTGAGGCCAACTATAAGTCCCTAGTCGTTGTCAGGCTTACAACATGCCTACCGAAGTTCTGGCATACGCGGATGACGTTGCAGTTATCTTTTCGGGGAAATACCCTCAAACATTCTGCGACCTAATGACCGCAAAGCTCGCGGAACTGTCTGAATGGACGGAATCTCGAGGACTGGGAGTTAATCCCTCGAAAACGGAAATTGTGTTATTTACAAATAAATATAAGATTCCGCCTCTCAACCCCCCCAACACTAAACGGTTGCAGGTTCTCCTTCAGCGACAGTGCCAGTTACTTAGGGTTGGTAATTGTCAAGAAGCTAAATTGGAACCTAAATACAAAATACAGAGTAAAGAAGGCCACGATAGCCCTCTATACATGCAAAAAAGCTATTGGCTTAAAGTGGGGCATGAACCCAAGCATAGTCCAATGGATATATCTAGCAATAGTTAGACCTATACTACTCTACGAAGTTACAGTGTGGTGGCCGGCCCTATCTCACGACGCGGAAAGGGGAAAGATTCTCTTGCGGTATCACAACGGGCCGAAACCGGCCTATGTGTGGCGGGCTCCTGGCGAGCCTGGCAACCGCCTCTACCTCACCTAACCTAAAAGCATAGAAGGAACCCTTTCCAACCCCAAAAATATTTATATTCTTGATCTGTCTCCGACTCGGATAGAATATTCAGTGGAACACTTCCACGCGGCTAGGCGAGTGGGGGAGCTTATTCCTACTAGCATTTTAATTAAACGTAATCTTTAAATATAAATATTTTAATCAATCGAAACTAAATGCAGTTTGATAGCTTATCATTGCGATTGGCCAGCAGAGCAGACGTTAATTAAACCAAACAAGAAATGATCCCCAATACATCGTCATCGTTAACCATCATGCCCACTCACACTCTCTCTTTCTCTTCAATGCAGTCCATGACCGGATTGGAGTGCGGACATCGATTCTGCATGATTTGCTGGCGCGAGTATCTGACAACGAAGATCATGACGGAGGGTCTGGGCCAGACCATATCGTGCGCGGCGCACGGCTGTGATATCCTAGTGGACGATGTGACCGTTACCAAATTGGTGCTCGATGCACGGGTGAAAGTCAAATACCAACAGCTGATAACCAACAGCTTCGTGGAGTGCAATCAGCTGCTGCGATGGTGTCCGTCCGTCGACTGTACGTATGCGGTGAAGGTGCCGTATGCGGAGCCGCGCCGTGTCCATTGCAAGTGTGGCCATGTTTTCTGCTTCGCCTGCGGCGAGAACTGGCACGATCCGGTCAAGTGCCGCTGGCTAAAGAAGTGGATCAAGAAGTGCGACGACGACTCGGAGACGTCCAACTGGATTGCGGCCAATACCAAAGAGTGTCCCAAGTGCAGTGTGACCATCGAAAAGGATGGCGGCTGCAATCACATGGTGTGCAAGAATCAGAATTGCAAATACGAATTCTGCTGGGTGTGTCTCGGTTCCTGGGAGCCACACGGCTCCTCCTGGTACAATTGTAATCGCTATGACGAGGACGAGGCCAAAACGGCACGCGATGCCCAGGAGAAGCTGCGCTCATCGCTGGCCAGGTGGGTTATCCCTTCAATGAATTATCACCATCCTTCAATGTCATCCAATGTTCTGTATCCAATATCCAGATATCTACATTACTATAATCGCTACATGAACCACATGCAGTCAATGAAATTCGAGAACAAATTGTATGCGTCTGTGAAGCAGAAGATGGAGGAAATGCAGCAGCACAACATGTCCTGGATAGAGGTAATGCGTTTTCAGACTCTTGTCGGTTGCAGTTGCCCTAAGAATCTTGTGTCCTTTTGCAGGTTCAATTTCTGAAAAAGGCTGTCGACATACTTTGCCAGTGTCGCCAGACTCTCATGTACACGTACGTGTTCGCGTATTACTTGAAAAAGAACAATCAATCCATGATATTCGAGGATAATCAAAAGGATCTGGAGTCGGCAACAGAGACGTTGTCCGAGTACTTGGAACGTGATATTACATCTGAAAATTTGGCTGATATTAAACAGAAAGTGCAAGATAAATACAGGTCTGTCTGTCTGTCAAGCTAGAAATATTACGAAATATGACTCCCATTTTCATCATTTTCTATTTCTTTTTCATTTTGTTGCAGGTATTGTGAAAAGCGTTGCACTGTCCTGCTCAATCACGTGCACGAGGGCTATGATACGGAGTGGTGGGATTATACAGAATGACGAGAGTCATGGATAGATAAAGATAACTAAGCTAAGCCAGCAATGAATCGGACACGAGTGTAAAGCAAGCTGAAATACCTTTTTCCCCACATACCCATACCGCATATACCCCATACTCATACCCGTACCCGTACACCATCGTAGTCGCCAATTCCAACTGAATCCGATCTAAATTTAAAGTTACCTCATTTAGTCCCCCCCCCACACACACACCCTTAAACCTTAAGAAGATTGACAAAGTGTAAACAGAAGCCAGAAAGGCATGCGCCAGATAAGGCACAGAAAAAGAACCGGAAACGGAAACAAAGTCGCAATTTAGGAAAAAAAGTTCAGAATATTTAATTGTTAATACAGAAAGAAAACTATATTAAATATATTAATATACAAGAAAATATGCAGGAAGACGTAACTACGGCATGCCGTAATTTTTTATACCCTTGCAGCTTGACGATCAGCAGAATCAGAATTATTTGTGTAATTATAGTGGCCAGATCTATCTAATGATAACAGATGGAATTAATATGCATGTATCTGTATCTGACCCTCTGCAAGGGTATAAATCTATATGGGTGTATATATATTGGATATATATATTTATATATATGTACAAAATCTTTTCCTGCGATGAGCAAGATATGCATCAAATCAGATCAGAACAGAATACAGGCCAGTGAGCACCCACATTGTATAGATAATAATGCAATAACAGATCAATGTTCAACTTAGACCAGAAAAGCAAACAGATCAATCAAGATATAGCTCAAAACCACAAAATCAAAGTCACAAAAGGATCATCATCATCATCCACATTCACATCAACAGCATACAACATATAATACGTATAGTAAACGAATAATCAACAGTTTAAAGAAACTTATTGGATGTTAACCAATTTCAAAACAAGATCTTCATGTTATCCAAGCAACAAGAAACCAAATGCGAATGCAACAAAAAACAAAAAGTTAAACTAGTAAATTTCCATTTCAATGTCCGCAAAAAGAGATGCAAACAATAGAACCTAAAGAATACGAAAACGATACAAGTGTAAGCGGAAATATATATTTATGTAGTTGCCCCTCCCCCAAACCCAACCTTTGTTAATTTAGCATCCTTTCTATCCATCGAACCAACGAAACATCGTGCAATCTTCTTCACTCCTACACACACATATACACACACACACACACACACACAAAACACAATGCATGCGGCTTATACTCGTACAAAATTGTGTCTGAGTTTGATTAGTACTTTCTTGTCCATCTTTAAATTTAGTTTGTTTTCCCCATTTTAAATAAACAATTGTGCTTAGCATATGGAATGGAAATGTTTCAATTCAAATCGAAGTCACTTCGGCAGATGTGCAATAAATCAAATGGGTATTTTACAACGGACTATGCAACCGGATGGCAAGATACACTTTACTTTTGGATGCGATGCAACCAGATACAGATATACATATTACCACAAATTAAGAGTCAATAAAAACACATTTTTATATACTTTTGTCCCGATATTATTTTCTAAATATATGGAAACTAAGCCAATTTAACCAATTAACTTTGATTTGAAAACCTATTAAAATAAGCAAAAGTTCATTTTTTCGGTATTTTTTGTTATTTGTATGGTCGTGTTTTCTATTACTTTTTATACCCGGTACTCGAAGAGTAAAGCGGTATATTAGATTTGTTTTTCCTATGGGAAAGATGATTCTTGGTAAAAGTTTTTTCTCAAAGTCTCTCTAAAAGGCCAACAAAGTTTATTAAGAAATTATGAATTGATGTATGGGAGAAAGCGCGGTGAAAACAGTTAGAAAACGTGTGGAAAAATCGTACGTTCGCGAACGTACGTTCTCGACCAGTCCTAAATTCAATTAAAAAAAACCAATAGAGATAATTTATTGTATAAGTACTGGATACATCATTCCTCTACTAAAATAAATAAATCGCTTTGGAATATTCCTTTCCATTTCTAAGATTTTTGCATTTTAGTAGATTGCGCCAAAGTCGACTTCTATTTCGCGTACGTTCGCGACCACATGCTTATTGCTACCCTTATGAAAAATGGAACTAGTCGAACTCTATATTTTGTACCAAACATAAAGCTAACAAAATTCTATCGAATCGCAAAAAAAAACTTGGGAAAGGTTTTTTTATGCATTAAAAGCGTACGAACGTGCGTTCGCGACTCTGGGAAATGCCCATGTGTATAAATATTTGATATTTAAAAAGTGTATACACGCCAAGATACACTTGTCGAGGCTTCCACCACCTCCTGCCGATCGCTGCTGTACATAATGCAGATTTGTCCATGGTTTCCGATTCCCAGACACACTCACAAGCTTCAGGATTTTCCGACTGGAACATGATCAATCCTTAAACCAATATATTCCTTTTTTCAGCCATTGTCTGTTCTCAAACCAATATAATTTGAAAAATAATTAAAACAATCATAAGAAAGTAAACAAAGAAAATGGAAAAAGCACTCATTTATTGATGTAAAAATTTTAAAGTTGTTCGAATTACAAAAAGCAAGAAACCCGACAAAACGGAATGCAAATATATTTAAAAAACAAAACAAAAAAAACCAAAAACAAGTGTAAAAATATGAGAAACTATGTATGTATAATTAAAGATGAAATGTTGCAAAAATTAGTGAAAATAAAAATTTCAAAAAATTCATTTGATCTCATCTGTTCATCTCTAGACATTTTCCAGGCATCTGCAAAGCATATAGTTGGGTATTTTGCCCTTACATTGAGATGATTTTCAATGAATGGGAGGGATAATAATCATAATAAATAATAGTAAGCATTGCTGAATATCAGTGCAGTTCGCGGTAAATCTTGTATGTTTGGCAATTAGACTTTTGAGTGGACTTGGTTGCCTCGACTTGCCAAACGGTCTTTATGGTTGCCACAAAGGTGCTGCAAGGCTGATGGAAGGATCATCACATTCTGGACACATTTTATAACAGAGGACTTTGCCTTAGTGCCTCCACAATTCTGTTTATTTTCACAAACATTTTTACATTTACTTACGCTCAAAATACGAAAGATTTTTTACTTTTCAAAACGGCAACACTTTTCCCTGCGAAATGAAAAGTAAACGGTTTTTTATAACACAAAACGAATCTTCGCCGAGCTGGCACTAAACCAATAAATACATATCATATCATAGGACCTAATAGATATATAAAACACCAACTTAACGATTTCAGTCATGCGTTAAGTTCATCGGCAGCAGTAGATATCGGAATGACGGGAAACGTTTGAGGACATTCTCCGGAGAGCAATATGTATCTTAGCCCCACCAAATAGTATAAAATTACCTCGTAAGTCCTTCGTTTCATCAACAGCCTACAAAACTCGTTTATGCGCCATCCAGCATTCATCCCAAATGATTATTTCGCATTCATATTTATCGGCAGCTTCAAAGCGGAATATGGGCTGTTCGCTCTCATTCCAACAATGTGGCAGCAATTCCAGAGTATGAAAGAGGACGAAATGACGAATATCTTGAGTGTCCCACCCGGAGCATCGAAAAAGTATATGCCTCCATCGCCAGCAACCTTCATAAGCGAATCGTACACTTCCTTTGTGAATGTGACAAAAATTCATTCAAGTGGATTCAGATGCTTACTAGCAGTATAAATAAATAACCTAGATACCGATGCAACGCCATCTGCCAGGCTTATTTGTAAATCTAAAACATCCTGCAATCCACTTGAGCACACACAAAAAAATGCATTCAAATCGGTCCAGCCGTTTTTCGCCCTTTTTAAAGGAAAAATCTTAACTGTATCCATACTAAATATTCTATCGCAGAACATTTACCACGTGAGGAACGAACTTCTTCTCTTCTCGCTCGATATTTGACGCCTTCCATATTTACATTACAACTAATTATTATGTTTTTTGTTTTGTTTATCAGGAGAGCCAAATTATCGAGAAAGAGGACGAGCCGCAGCTCAAATTGGCAACAGCCGAGATTTATGGGTATTCGCCATAGATGTAAACGTAGACATTATGAGCTATGGGGAAGAGAAAAAATGTAATATCCACGCCTGTACCATCTTGCTAAGGTACTTCATTCTGTGCCTGCTACCCAGGTTTCAGTAGAAAGGGTATTTTCTGTTCTTAAGCTAGTAATGACAGATTTAAGATGCAACCTATCTGCACATTCTGAAAAAAAAGTTATGTTCCTGAAATTATATAAATAGAAAACTTAATAGCATATAAACTATTATATCTGTGGGTAGAGGGAAGTCTGAAAAGTGTCATATATACAGTGATGGAAAAAATAATAGAAACGACATATTTTTTTCGTATTTTTCAAAATTGTATTCAAAGAAAAATTTTTTTTTTCAATTTTCTATAACGCATAAAAATATAACAAAATAATAATTTTCGAAAAACTTAAACTAACAAAACATAATTTTTCAATTGTTTAGGCCTGGAAAAAATAATGGAAACGCATATAACTTTTGTTCTTATTTTGTTTTAAAACGGTTGAAATCGTGTATTACAGGTAACATTCCAAAAAATAAAGATAAAAGAAGATAAGGAATAATTATTCTTGCGGATTCCGTTTAGTTTGTTGTCGTTATTCGTTTCTGAATGGGTCGAGACGTACATTGTACAGCAATTGATAGAAAACAGATTCTAAGTCTACGAAATGAAAGCACAACTAAGTCAGACATAGCCACAATTCTAAACTGTTAACAAAAATGGGTTTACGGCGATTCACTACAAGAAAACCCAAATACACGCGAAAAAACGAGCGCAACATCAAAGAAATTCGACAGCCTCCTTGTTAGAAAATAAAAAGAAAATCATTTTCTGTCATCGGAAGATCTGGGAAATTATCCAAATGTATCTGAATCTAGGAAGAATTCTAAGAATCTTTCACCAAGAAACCATGTGTCTAAAATGAATTCCTAGCTCCCGCTGAAAAGGAAGAAGATTTCAGATTGAGTTATTTTACCGTATTTTAAATCCATTTTATACCGCTTTTTAAGCCGGAGCCTGCTCTGTTAATTAATAATATTTTGTGAAAAAATGTATTTTGTAAATAATTTCGTCAAATTGAAAAATATTGGTTAATGTATGGTAAATTTCACCAAAAAAAGTATACATTAAATTTGTTGTAAAAAGATGAATCAGAATTGAACCCAACATGATTGGAAAATGTGCTCATTTTTTTTATATACCTTAAATTCCTTAAAATACCTCAATCAGAAATCTCCTTCCTTCACAGCGGGAGCTAGGATTTCTTTTTAGACACATGGTTTTTTAGAATTCTTCCTAGATTCCGATTCTGGTGGACGCTTATCACGTTTTTTTTGCTCCATACAAATTTACCCTCGCTAATGTATATACATATATTGTGTATATATTAGATGGGGTCAATTTTTTTTTCGTGATTAAGCGGTTGTCAGTATCATAAACTACGACGAATTTTAAGAAGGTTTGCCGAAGAAACCATGGGTATAAAATCAATTTGGAGCTTCCGGTTTTCAAAAAGAAGATTTTCGTATTTTGTACAGTAAAAGGCAGTGAAAGAAAACAGTTCGAAATGCATCGTTCCCTCTCGCTCTCTCTCGCACACCGGGGTGGGTGCTGTGCCCATTCGTCCAGATGAGCGCCTAGATCTCAGAGACTATAAGAGCTAGAGAAACCAAACTCTCTACCCATGCTCCTGTGATATCACTTCAGTACAAGTGTATTTCAAAATTTTGCCACGCCCCTTCCGCCCCCACAAAGGACGAAAATCTACAATTTTTAAGATACGAGAAAACCAAAAACGCAGAATCATGGAAAATAACCGTATGTACCAGATTGCCGAATCTGGATCAGGTCAGATCATTATTAAAGCCAGGAAGAACAAATGAAATTTCAGTGGCCCCGCAACGCCTTCCAAGCGCGTTCTCATTCCCTCTCTCTCGCACACATTTCCACGAGTCGTAGTAAAGACGTATGTGGATGTCGAAATGTAGAGAAGACGTAAAGAAGATGTAAAAAACAAATGCAAACAAAAATGGAAAGGGCTCGACTTAATTTTCTTTTTTTTTTTTTCCTGCAAAATTCCATGTTTATTGGCATTTTATTGTTTTCTTTGTCTTTGCTTTTTTGCCTTTTCTTCGTTAAAACGAATTTATTTTCGTCAAAATTATTCAAAATTTTTACCGTTAAATTATTTATTTTCGTCAAAACGAATTTAGTTTCGTTGAAACCAAATTAGTTTCGTTAAAACGAAATTATTTTTCGTTAAACGAACCAGTTCGCAATCGAACTAGTTCTTGTCGTGTAACTATCGAACTATAGTCTTCTATTAATCGAATCGCGACTGTAACGACGGTCACACTGACCGACAACAAAAATTTACACCAAAATAAAGTTTAAACGCGAATTACGACAATGACGAAAGCTTAGAGAGATTATTTAACCCACTAAATAATCCATAGGGTGGTTGTTAAACGAAAACGAACGTGCCACGCCACGTAGACAGAAGGAAACAGCCGCAAAAGCATCAAGTAGCCCCCCACTCAGTGTCACAGTGTCGCGGTGGTGAGGAGGAGACCTGGAGGAGAGATGACGATGACCGCCTCGGACAAGTACACGTACCAGCGGGCAGTCCTATGTCTGGCTCGAGTGCTGGCTGGGATCCAGCCCACGCCGTGGGAGAAGGTTAGTGGAGAGATGCCCCATTCCCATTCAGTTGAAAAGTCGATTTTTGTCCATCTTTTCGCACTGACCTTGAAGCGCGACCATAAAAACAGACATGCGTGTGTGTGTCCAGTGAGGGGACAGTGGGAGTGGGGGTGCGGGGGTTGGTGTGCCATTACCGACAACGAATAAAACTTAAACTGAAACTGACCTTTGTCTATGGACAACCCACAGGTGCAGACATTGTTTCGGTATTGCCCGCAGGAGAATGCCGCGGGCGTCTTCTGTCTGGACACTAGGGCCCAGGATGCGGTCATTGCGCTCGGCATATACTTTCTGGAGAGCGGCTGCCAACACGAGTCTCAGATAGTGCCCTATCTGCAGCGGCTGGCCAAGTGCCTGCCGAAGGCGGTCTGGATCGATGATGCGAGAAGCAGCAAGATCGAACGTAAGCCCGGCTTAACCGTAACTCTAGAGAGAGACAAATAATACCAATTGATTTTGTAACAGGTGTGCGCATCCCGTCGGCGGAAAAGTTCAGCTTCTGCCTGAACACATTGCTGTCGGACATTGCCGCCAAGTGCCCGGACTCGCGCGAGGAGATCATACTCAATCAGGTGGAGACGCTGGGCGCCCTGGCTAACATTGTCAAGTCGAGCAGGGATAGCAGCTCGGCCCCGCCACCGATTATACTGTGCAAGGCCACAGTTCCGCTGTTATTTGGACTGGCCCGTTCCATGGGCCGCTATGCGAGCAATGACCCGCCGCTGCTGTGCCGCATCTTTCCGCCAGAGCTGCTGCCAATCCAGCGGGTAAGTGGACGCGACGGCACCGCCAGCAGCAGTGCCAGCGGCACTTGCGGCGGCTCCTTTAGCAGCAGCGAGCGCCTGGCTGCCACTGCCAACCATCAGTTTCGACCGATCATACCCCGCTCAATGTCCGGCAGCATGGCTGCACACTACCACCAGCACTATGACGACGGCCGGCAGCGACACCTGGGCTATGGCTTCCAAAGCAATAGCAAGCAGAAGCCATCACTGAACAGCTATTGCTCGGTTCCGTACGATCCGCGAACGCACTTCTTCACGCGCTACGGCTCCAGCTTCAATCAGTTCCCCAATATGCGGGTCTGCGAATCGCCAACAAAGGGCGGTCCCCGGCCCCTGTATCGAGTGCCCCCGTTTCCCATTCAGCATCTGCAGACGATATTTGCGATATCCAAGAAGTTGCTGACCAAGGATACGCTGGAGCACCTGGACGAGCAGGCCAGCGACATATTCTCGCTGCACCAGATCAAGGGCTATTGCTACAAGAGCTTCTCGGAGACACTCAATCTGGTGCTGGTCACGCTGCTGCGCGAGCTGTTGCAGCATCAGGTGGATCTGCCCACACCATTCACCAAGGATGTCCAAGAGTTTGTCAAGCGGCTATTCCTCAACGGCCAGACAGAGCTGCAGAATAAGCAGCAGGACCAGGAGCGTGAGCGTCGCGAGGAGAACGGCATTACCGTCGTCAACAAGTACAAGGTCAATGTGATGGCCAATGCCGCCTGTGTGGATCTCCTCGTTTGGGCCATACGCGATGAGACGGGTAAGAAAATATCCACTCTCTACACCGTCGTCTGGCTCTGGCTACAGCTCCAGCTATGGCAGCTATGGCGGCCTATGCAGCTCTTTTGTGCCCTTTCAGGTTTCAATAGAATAAGAGAGCGATCAGATGAGATGAGATGAGATGAGAAGAGAAGAGAAGAGAAGAGATAAGAAGAAACGGGGAAACAGGTTCATAAAGGGTCTCGTCTCTCATACACCTGTATTTAAGGCAAAAGATTGTGTCGGTCTAAGCGCAAAAGAATGATTGCCTGCTTAGGAGAGTTTCAAGATAAAGGAAGATTAGCATTTGAAGCAGATTGATTGATTGCTCCTACATGATACGGTTTCCATTTACATTTATGAACATACTAGAATAATAATAATTATATATGCTTTAAAGTTAAGACCTACACTTCATTTGTGGGCTCGAAAATGCCTTCGAATCCAACACACTACAGGCTTCGTTTAGTCGAGCAGAGAGGTCGAAGCGAATCGATTCGGTTGCCCGTTCATGCAGGGCTCTAATGTACATCTTCCAGCAAAAAACTACAATCCATTCAAATATTATTAAAACTAAGATGGCTTCTACTACCTCTGATGCTCGCATAGTTTATTTGATGTGCTTGCTTCTACTTGCTTAGTAACACTGTTTGTTAAGCTACCTTTTTACTAGCTTTTTGGCAATAGTTATTGGTTGGTATTATGCGCAGTATAACTTTCAGAATAGGTTTTATGAGTATTTACTACGAAGATTCAGCTCAGGGGTGAAATCCATTTAAGACTATAGCTAGAGAGCGAGATCAGCTTAGATGCCGCTGCTGCTGCTGCTATCCGCAAGATAACGAAAAACCGAAACATAAAGGATGAAATGAAATACAGCTAAGGTCACTGTACAGTAGGCAGTCGAAAGAGCGAACAATAAACATTAGAGAATTTGTTTAGGCTGCGCCATTGGCTATGCTATGGCTTGAACAATCACTTTCTAGTATGGTCCTGCGTGAAGTGGTCCCCCACTGAGAGCATTTGAAGTTTCCTTCAATTTCCGATATTTAGGATTAATGGATAGATGGTAATGTGTCTAAATCTGTATCAGTATCTGCAATGGTAAATGGAGTTCGAAAGATCCAGTTCCTTCCCTCTCTTTCTATCTCTATCTATCTCTATCTATCTATCTCTCTCTCTCTCTCTCTCTCTCTGTCTTTCTGTCTCGCTCTTTGTTTCTTTTATTTTTGTTTAGTTAATTTTCGTTGATTTTTCGTTTTGTTTTAATTTATTTTTGATGGTGGTGGTTTTTGTCTGCGCCGGAACCTTGGAATACATACATGAAATACGTAATACTATTTATTTAGTTGATGTCGACTATACGGTGCCATCCCTGCAGAATGGCTTGCAATTTTTATTGAAGAAAGGTCAAGAGCAAATGCGTTTTTGTTTACTTCTTCTTTTTGTGAATACCATACCCTTCCTCCCTCCCTCCCTGCGAGGGGGAGAGTACATTTATTGTTAGAGTTCGAGACCCTTTTTATTGGTTATTATTGTTCTTGTTGCTTGCCGCCGCCTGGCCTTGCCCCCCATCCCATCCCATCCCACCCATCTCCATTCCATTCCGCCATTCGCTGCATGCTTCCCTGCCCCGTCCTGCCCTGCCCTGCCACATCACACTTAATCCTTACGCCTTGAGTTGTTTAGTTTGTAGAGAAATATAAATATATAACTAATAGATATACCTTTGCGCTCTACACCCCCTCCCCACCCCCACAGAGGCGGACAAACTGTGCGGCCGGCTGTCGCAGAAGCTGAATCTGGTGCTCAGCCACAAGATCGTGATGGATCACATGCCCCTGCTGATGGTCTGCCTGGAGGGTCTGGGCAAACTGGCCCAGAAATTCCCCAATATAGCCGGCACATCGATATCGTATCTGCGTGACTTTCTGGTGGACCCGAGTCCCATTCTGGGCAAGCTGCACGCCCATGCCATGCAGACGCTGGCCCTCCAAAAGAAGGAGAAAGAGCTGACGCCGTTCAAGATTGTGGTGCAGCATTCGGACTCGCGTGCGGTGGTGGACATCTTAACCGACAATCAGAAGCATGCGGCTGGCGGTGGTCCCAGCGGTGGTGGACGCAGTGGGCATGTGGCCTTCGAAGCACTCCGGGATGCGGCAATTGAGAATCTATCGATTGCCCTACGTGCAGCCCATACCCTGGATCAGTTCTGTGTCCCCGCTTTGGTGGCCAATGTGTCCAATCGGTTGTTTACCGCCGAGAAGCATGAGAGGTATTGTATCTTTTGTACCTAATTCCTTATTTAATGATTTATCCCGACTCTTCTCCGCTTCTGTGCAGCGAATCGAATTTGGTTAGCCTGAACATCATCGTGATGCTGGGCCATGTGGCCGTGGCGTTGAAGGACACCTCGAAGACCACACAGAACATTCTGCAGTTCTTCATTCAGCGCTTCTGCAAGGTACCATCGGAGCAGAATGCTTTGATTGTCGACCAACTGGGCTGTATGATCATCTCCCAGTGCGAGACGCATGTCTTCGATGAGATCATGAAGATGTTCTCCCGCGTAACGGTGCAGTCGGCCTCGCTGGCCTACACCTCCGATCCGGAGCATCGCAAACAGTTCCACCATGTCTCCGATGCGGTGGTGAATGCCTTGGGCAATATTGCAGCCAATATACAGGGCGATGCCGAGATGCTGGAGCTGTTGGGCAAGCTGCTGGAGCTGTTCGTACAGATTGGTCTGGATGGCGAGCGTTCCTACGACAATACGCCGGGTGCCCAGAAGGCCAGCTCGCGGGCTGGTAATCTGGGCATGCTGATACCGGTGATTGCGGTACTGGTGCGCCGTCTGCCGCCAATCAAGAATCCCCGCCAGCGGCTGCACAAGCTCTTCAAGGACTTCTGGGCCTACTGTGTGGTCATGGGCTTTACCAATGCCCGCCTCTGGCCGGCCGACTGGTACCAGGGTGTCCAGCAGATAGCCGCCAAGTCGCCGCTCCTCATCTCCCAAACGGCCCACAAATCGGACATGCGAGAGCTGAACTACACGTTGGCCATCAAGAGCGATTCGGTGAACGAGCTGCGCAGCCAGATACTGGTCCTGCTCGAACACTCCTCGGACAATGTGGCCACGGCCATTAATAAACTGACGTTTGCCCAATGCACATACCTCCTGAGTGTCTACTGGCTGGAGATGCTGCGCGTGGAGAATGCCGACGAGCCCAGTCTGGAGCCCATCATGAGCTATCTGTGTGACACGGCCCTGCAGAGGGATAAAACGGGGATTTGGCAGTGCGTTAAATGGTAACTGTCCCCTCCTCGATTCCTCCAAGACACTGCTCTAATCTTAAACTCTCTTCTCGTGTCTTTGCAGCGTGGCCGATCAGGTGTTTGAGAAGTTCCGTAATGTTCTGTACGCCCACGATGAGATACGGGAGAAGGTTCTCGAGTCGCAGGCCACTCTGCTGCTTGTCTACTTCAATCACATCCACAAGCAGATCCAACTGGTGGCCGATCAGTATCTGTCACAGCTGGTGGACCGCTTCCCCCACCTGCTGTGGAATCGTCGCGTGCTCTGGTGCATGCTGGACATCCTCCAGCTGCTGGCCTACTCGCTGACCCTCGATCCCAACGAGGAGACGCCCACGTTGCGAGTGGTCTCCACGCCCTATACACTGCAGCTGATGGATTCGCTGCCAGCCAGGGAGCTGCGGCTGAAGGACTTTGCCGATCGCTGTCAGGGCATTGTCAACGAGGCCATGAAGTGGGCGCCGCGCTCGACGCGCTCCCACCTGCAGGAGTATCCCAATCAGATACCGACCCCGGCGCTGGCCCACCACAGCGGTCTGGCCTTGGCCATTGACTCGGTGGTCAACAGCAGCTACCTCCATCCGGGCAATGCTTTGGGGACGCTCAGCAAGCGCCCCAGCTGCGTCAACTCGGACACGCCCAGGTTCGTGTCGGTTCTGTGCTTGCGGAGCAAGTACGCGGGCGAAATCAGCGGCCTGCTGTCGGTGCTCAGTGAGAAGGACAAGGCCGGACTGGCCGAGCGATTGGTCAGCGATGTGTGGGAGGCCTGCCGGGACAAGAGCGATGCCCGTCACCGGGGCGCCTTGTGGCGGGCAACCGCCTACCTCATCATCTGTGCGGAGGTGGATCGCAAGCTGCTGCATGCCGTCGCCAGTTCCCAGCTGGAGCTCTTCACGGAGTCCGTCATGGAGACGGCGGTCGAGTGTTGGCAGTGGGTGCTGACCGCACGGCAGGACCTCGAGCTGTGCTTCATCCAGGAGATGGTCAGTGCCTGGCAGACGACCTTCGAGAAGCGTATGGGTCTGTTTGCCCTCGAACAGGAGGTCACCCATCCATTGGCCGCCTACGAGGGCTGTAAGCTCGTGAGCAGCCCCATCCTGATTGCCCCGCATCTCATCTGGCTGCAGCTGCTCTCGGAGATGGTGGACACGGCCAAGTACTGCAACCGGGACAAGGTGGAGATGTTCTGCCTTCTCTTGCACCGCTGCCTGCCCATTCTCAAGAGCAGCCGACAGAACCGGCAGGTGGCCACCGTCGGCTGTCGCTTCAAGCTGCTCCAGTGCGGCCTTTCGCTGCTGCAGGGCAACACCATACCCAAGTCGCTGGCGAGGAACATATTGCGCGAGAGGATCTACTCGAATGCACTAGACTACTTCTGCGGCCCGCCCACCTGCCCCGTCCAGAGCAGGGACCAGCTGCTGGACGACATAATGATTCTGCTCAAGTTCTGGCAGACGATGCGCAGCGAGAAGAAGCATTTGGTCACCTCCGAGGTGGGGGACTATGACATGGCGGGCAACTCGGGCAGCTCCAATCAAATGCTGGGGGTCAAGGCCAATCCGGAGACGGCGTCGCTCATCAGCGGCGGGGCCGACTACTCGATGCGATCGATGAGTGCCTCCGGGAATGTGACTGGTGGCAGCAGTGGCTGGTACAACACAATACCCCACTCGACGTCAACGCTGTCGAAGCGCTCGAATCGCTCCAAGAGGCTGCAGTACCAGAAGGACTCCTACGACAAGGACTATATGAAGAAGCGCAATTTAATACTCGAGCTGCTGGCCGTTGAACTGGAGTTCCTCATCACCTGGTACAATCCCAATAGTCTACCCGATCTGATAGTGCCAGGTATGTAGCCCTTGACTCCTTGAGTTCTGCATCTTGATTTGTGTCCTCTTTATTTCGTCTTCGATTCGAGCGCAGGCGAGGAACAGATCACCGAGTGGCGGAATCGTCCGTACAAGGCGAACGTGTGGCGGGACTATGCCCGCCTTGCCTGGTGCTACAATCCCTCGCTGGCCGTCTTCCTGCCGCAACGTATCAAGAATGCAGAGATCATCGACGAGGAGGTATCTCGCCTCGTCTGCTCCGATCCCATTGCCGTCTGTCATATACCGGAGGCCCTTAAGTATCTGTGCACCACCAAAAACCTGCTGCAAGAGAGCCCCGATCTGGTGTATATACTCTCCTGGTCGCCGGTTACCCCCATCCAGGCATTGTCCTACTTTTCGCGCCAGTATCCATCGCATCCGCTGACCGCACAGTATGCGGTCAAGTCGCTCTCCTCGTTCCCCGCCGAGTCCGTGCTGCCGTACATTCCCCAACTGGTACAGGCCCTGCGTCACGACACCATGGGCTATGTGGTGGAGTTCATTAAGAATATATCGAAGCGTTCGCAGATCGTGGCCCACCAGCTCATCTGGAACATGCAGACGAATATGTATATGGACGAGGACCAGATGCATCGCGATCCCAATCTGTACGAAGCGTTGGATCTGCTCTCGCAGAACATCATTGCCTCGTTCTCGGGCGCTGCGAAGCGATTCTATGAGCGGGAATTTGATTTCTTTGGCAAAATTACAGCCGTCTCTGGAGAGATACGATCCTTTGCCAAGGGCATTGAGCGAAAGAATGCATGTTTGGCGGCCCTCAGTCGGATCAAGGTGCAGTCGGGCTGTTATCTGCCCTCGAATCCAGAGGCCATGGTTCTGGACATTGACTACAGCAGTGGCACGCCCATGCAGAGTGCGGCCAAAGCGCCGTATCTGGCCCGTTTTCGTGTCTATCGGTGCGGCATCACCGAACTGGAGACCCGAGCCATGGAGGTGTCCAATAATCCGGTATGTATATCTCTGTCTCTCTTTTTCTAGCTCTCTGCTTACTCCTTTCTTATGTGCCTCGTTTGACAGAACTCCCAGGAGGATGCCAAGATAACGCTGGGCGTCGAGTCGTGGCAGGCGGCCATCTTTAAGGTGGGCGACGATGTGCGCCAGGATATGCTGGCACTTCAGGTGATCACCATATTCAAGAATATCTTCCAACAAGTCGGACTCGATCTGTTTCTGTTTCCCTATCGCGTCGTGGCCACAGCACCAGGCGTAAGTATACCCATCCAGTCCCACCCGTCCTGCTCCAGGAATACAATACTAATGGAGATGCTCGTCCTGCTCCTTCTTTTTCTTAGTGCGGCGTGATCGAGTGCGTGCCGAATGCCAAGTCACGCGATCAGTTGGGCAGGCAGACAGACTCGGGCCTATCCGAGTACTTCCAGCATCAGTATGGCGACGAGAGCTCCAAGGAGTTTCAGGCGGCGCGTGCGAACTTTGTGAAATCAATGGCCGCCTACTCGCTGATTGGGTATCTGCTGCAGATCAAGGATCGCCACAATGGCAACATCATGATCGACAAGGATGGCCACATCATACACATCGGTGAGAAGAAGAGAAGAGGACACAGAAGAGAGAATCCTAAGGGGGCTTACTGATTGTCTTTCTCGTCTTTATTCAGATTTCGGCTTTATGTTCGAATCATCACCCGGTGGCAATATCGGCTTTGAGCCCGACATGAAGCTTACGGATGAGATGGTTATGATAATGGGCGGCAAAATGGATTCGCCCGCCTTCAAATGGTTCTGCGAGCTGTGCGTGCAGGCGTTCCTTGCAGTGCGCCCCTACCAGGATGCGATTGTGTCTCTGGTCTCACTGATGCTCGACACGGGGCTGCCCTGCTTCCGGGGACAAACGATCAATCTGCTCAAGCAGCGATTTGTAGCCACCAAGAATAACAAGGAGGCCGCCGCCCACATGCTCTCCGTCATACGAAACTCTTATCAGAATTTCCGCACGCGTACCTACGACATGATCCAGTACTATCAGAACCAGATACCCTACTAGATGCTACTATGGTACGGTACGGTACCGTTTCTGGGTTCTGGTTTGTGGTTCCTGGTTTTCCTGCTATTCCTGCTGTTATTGTTAGTCAAACGAAAAGTTTATTGTATTATTTTTTCCATTTTTTATCTTAAATATCAATTTATTTCTTTATTATTTTTGTTTTTTCCCCCCCTTGTGGTAGTACTTATTAAGGTGTTGAAAGTTTTTCGAAGATTTTACGATGCATACACAGATATATATATATAATGATATACACATTTACTATATATATATATATTAAATCAATTATAGGGCAATATGTTGTTCAATGTATCTGTTACCTACATATATACACAAAAACCAAACCATATACACCATTAAAGTATACTAAATATATATATATATATATATATATATATGTAAATGTATTTAAAGATATACGATCCGATACGCCAGTTGGTGGAACGAAAAGGAAAAACGAATAATTCCATTATACGAAAAATATTCAATGTATTCATATTGTATTCATTTTATTTGATCGGACGGACAGAGGCATTATTGAAATATACAAAAGAGTCACTGTTTGTTAGTAACCTGACATCTTGTTGGTATTTAATCATTTAATATATGTAAATAAATGCAATGCTATTATAATTCCTAGGATCATACAGGCACTCGGATTCCTCTACAACGATGTCTGTTAATTTGGAATGTTCCTCACGAAAAGCAATATTGTCTTCGATATCGATCAATAGTCAAAAATCTATATTTCCTGAATTTGCGCGACCGGTTTGGTTATGGATACCTGTAGTTTATCGCGCGTAACAAGCTTCGACTTGGGGTCGCTTTCATGACAAATTGCGCAGAAAAAATTAACCAACCATTTAATCGGGGCGAATCAGAATGCATTAGATCGAATATCACTCGAATATCATATCTTGCCTTCGGTATACTTTAAATACGTGTTTTTTAATTATTTCAAAAAGACGGCTTTCGCGCTCAGCTTAACGAAAGCCTTATCCATTTTTGGTATGTTACGGTTTATTTAATTTTTTTTTGGTATATTACGGTATATTTCAACATCAGGCTACAATCTATACCACTTACGACGCAATCTATACTCACTTACGTTTTATACCGTTGCCAACATTTATTTGTATGGGCCAGCAACATGTGGCGCAAAATGAACAACATTCTGCATACCCTAGGGAAAAGGATGTTATAGAATTAAGGAAATTTTTGTCATACCAGGCACCAATTAATGCAGAAACTAGTTTTGAAGCCAACGAAATTTTGCAGCTTACTGATACTAAAAATATAAATCGGGATCAAGATATATATACAGAAAAAGAATCAAATGCATTAATAGGTCAAAAATTGTCAATCTGTGCAAAAGACATTATTAATAACGTTTCAAAGGAGCTTGAAAAACAGAATTTCAATATCAATTAAAGTAAAAAGGGTATCCAAATGTCCGTACCACCTGTTGACAAGCAACAAGTGTGAAATGACGTGACCATCCACCATCCATACCACTACGTTGCATTTCATACTCACTTACGTTTATGCTGCGGTTGCTTGAACGAAAGTGTCTTGGGCGTATAGGGGAATTGATGAAATTTTTGTACAACGCATGCAATAACCGATTTTATGAACTTTTTTTGTATATTTAGTAGTTATGCAAAAATATTCTCAAAATTTGTAAGCTATCTCAACGAAATTTTGCACTTTATAATGACCAAAATTATGTATCGGGATCGAGATATATATACGGGAATCTAATTAAAGGCATAAATAGGTCAAAAACATGTCAATACGAGATATTACTTAGGATTCAAAACAGCTTGGGAAAACGGTATATTTAAACATTAATTCATTAAATAGGGTATACAAATGTCCTTACTCCGTAAACATGTTGCTAATATGTAGCAAATGTGTAGTTACCGTGTAGTTGCCATGCACAAAAAGGGGCATTTATTTTACCTTCTTTGTTTAACCTTATTTTATACGAAACAAAAGAGTCCTCAAAGCTTAGCCATACTTGTATAAAATTTATTAATTTATTATTTACAATTTTTTCGTCTGTGCGTAGGGAAGCAATAGCAAGTTGTGGCTTTATATTTAAACTTTTTCGTATTATTAATTTAGTTTCTCAAAACTAGGTAAATCTTTTAAATCTCAAGCATTGTTAAAACATTGGTTTATTTCAGCAATTTCATAAATCTATTAAAGTTAATATTAAAGAACATTTTAAAAATTTCCACCAATTTGCAAAATATATCGATGTTTTGTTGCATAGAGAGCCGATCGAACCTCTCTTTGGCTTGATCCAACCATCGATCCGCTGGGCTATGAAAAAGTATGGTCAACATGTAAAAACAGAAAAGGGAAATTCCAAGGCCCGTACAATCCTCACCTAGCCGTAATTTTTTAACGATATACCGTGAGAACAGGCCTGTTCCCATGGTATATTGGGCAGATGGGCTGGAGTTAACCTTGCACGCGTTGAATTTTTAGGGGCGTTTTGCCTGATGTCCATACCCGCTTTTTTCTCAGTTTTCTAGCAATATCCCAGCGGGAAATTTTATAAACTTACAAATATAATAGATTAGGGTGATTAGTTATTCGATGATGTTATCCTTTTAACTTAATTTATGGTTTTCCTTCCAAAATTTGAATTCTCAACTGATTAACAAACACAAAACAGTGTAACCGTAGAGCATGCACACCTGGCCCCACTGGTCGCCGATATTATCGTATCGAAAACAATAAATATCGCCCATACCCAATATATCGACTTAAAATGAAACAATCAAAAAAAATATCAAACGAATAAACGTGAAACGCACGCGCGGCGCATAATTATTTTTTCGTTTAGTGAAAGTGTAAGTGTAAGTAGTTGTGCCTAAGCTCCATGTTGTTGGTGTTGTTGCAGCGGTAGCAGCGCCTTTCTGTGCACAATACACATAACACACGGACACGGGGGCCGCCGCCATATTAAAATGGCAAAAAAGTTAGTCGTCGTCGGCATTCGATAAATAATCACACTCTCCAACAAAACGCACGCATACATGTACGAATCGAAAAGCGAATAAAAACGAATAATCCGCAAATACTCAATGGAAAAAAGGGGGAACTAAAAAAAAAACGCCAAGTACAAAGTGCCAAAAAAAATACTTATGTATATGTATGTATATAGTTATATATGTATTGTACAACGTGAACAGCGAGAGAGGGACGCACGCGTTGTAAGTAAAAGTAATTAGAACGAGAAGCCTGTACAAAGCGGAGAAGAGGAGGAGAAGAAGGTAGCAAAAGTGCCAATGAAAAACCATATGCAACTTTTTGTTTTTTCCAAATTTTTTTTGGTATTTTCCTGGATTTTTTCTCGCGTTATGAGCAGGGAAAAAGTATATGCGGAAGCAAGGTGTAGCAAATGGAAAAAGTCAGCAGAGCAGCGGCCGCGGCCTCTCTCTGCCCTCTGCGTGTGTGTTTGTGTGTGCGCGCGTGCCTATGTATGTGTGTGCGTGAGGCGGCAGCTAAAAGAAAGCAGTAAAAAAATTAAACGAAAAGAAATGTAGGAAAAATGTATATACCTAAAAACGAATAATAAATTAACAATTTCTATATTTTTTTAAATAAATACAAATTCGGGGCGCTCGCCAATGTGTGGTTGTTTTTGTGTGTGTGTTCGCTCTGCTCTCTCTCTTTTTTCACCCCATTTGTGCGCCTGCATGTACATATGTGTGCATGTATTTGTGTGTGTGTGGTTGCTTTACTTTTGTTAATTACAAAAAAGAAAAAAATGTATTAAAGGAGAAGTTCTGTGAAGTGGGGAGAGTGTTCTGTAAGCAGTGCAAATTCAGTACAAAATTCTACACGAAAATGGGAATAGCGTTACACAAGCGCCCCCGCTGCCGAAACTAAACTCTCCTTCTCTCACTCTCTCCCTGCCACTGCCCATGCAGTAGCCTCCCACTTCCTTATGGCGATAGGTGAACAAGTGTACGTGAGTGTCGCGTGTCCCCCGCCTATTTGTGTATGTGTGTGTGTGTATGTTCGAGTGACTTCAATGGTTTTTTTTCGAGTGCTGTGCTGCAAAAATTGAATGAATAAATAAATACTACATGAAATTGTTGCAAAGGAAAAACAACAAACAAACAAACACACGGATAGGCAGACAAACTCCGCTCCGCACCGAAAGCGAATGAACATAAAAACTGCAATTGGCGACGTTGCTGCCAAAGCCTATGGCCTGCGTTTACGCTGACGCAGACGTCGCCGTCGCTGCACAGTGGAGCAAAGTCAGGTGAGTTATAGCGACAGGAGACCAAGTTGAAGGAGGGGGAATCAGGTGCTCCGCGGCGTCGTATCTTCTGTCAGGGCTGCATACCCTTTAAGAGAGGGTATTCCGATTTTGACCCAGATTTTAGCAACGCTGAGAGGCGGCGTCATCTTCCATACATAGTTTTTTTTTTTTTTTATATGAGCTGTATGTACGAGTACATATGTAGATATGTAAATTGCCACTGTCAAATTGGATCATTATATCATATAGAAGAATTCTAAGAAACCCCCAATATCCCCACTATGATCGATCAAGCGAGTGTATCAATAGCTTGAATAGAAATGCTTAACAACGATCACTACATACATATATACATACATGCATACACATATCGAAATTCAAGAGGATGGTTTACTAATCTTACTAATTCTTATCATCTTTATGGCAGTATATAGTACAGTGTTTCTGGAACGATGTAATCCACTTCTTTTGCACCCTTTGCTTTGCAAATAATAATGCCAATGATCAACTTCTTAGAGTTGATCCATTAACCAAGTGGATAATCCAGATGATAATCTCTAATTGGATTACAACAGTCGTGAACTCTCTCTCCACACCACAATTCTCACACAAATTCATACACAAAGTATTCCGACTGTTTCAAATGCGGTTTCCTTCACCATTGGGTTTTGGTTTGTTTTCTTCATTCCGACTGTACATACATGTAGGTACATACATGTATGTAAATATATATGTATGCGTATTACGTATGTAGCATTATTTACTAGTACGAGTGTTGTCAAGCAAGCGATAGTCGGTGAGTGATAGCTTTAAAAATGTGCATATCACAGGGTCTGTCATTGGTTTGTCTCTTATGGTAGTATTCCCCGAGATCCTACATTTTCGAATACATACTTTATGTGGGATCAAAATCATAATATTCTCTCTCCAAAGGTATATAAAAAAAAAGCGACAGCGGAATGGACTTTACTGTGCTCACCCGCGGGGATTACTCATGCCGTTCGAGGGGAGATAGAGATGGAGGAGGTCTGTCGGTCGATGTTGGGCTGTTTAAAGTGGGTTGAGGCCCATCGTACGAGTAATTGATGATATTTATTTGTGACCCACTATGCCGCCAGTGACAGTGTCCGATGGTCGACGGACGGACGGACCGACCGACCGACCAACCGACGGACGGACCGACCGACCGACCAACCGACGGTCGGTCATTGCCGACCAACTGCCGGCAATGCGGCGATGCTTCCATAATGAACCGTACGATGCGCCGGTCGAAAGGAATTTCAATTAAATAAAATGAATTTTGTGCGAAAATTCTTTGTGTCGCGTTGGCTTTGATTCTTGTTGTTGCTGTTATTGTTGTTGTTTTTGTTGTGGTAGTTGGTGGGGGCACCCTCCTCATCATTATTCTGGTTGCAAAGTGCAATGTTTGGACTGAAAATGACATTGAAAATGACACTAAGATAGACAGAGCCTACCAAGAAAATGAAAATACTTACTTTTGATGAATAATCCCATGAAGCCCCAGCTCCAAACCTAAAATGGATTGTGAATGGGGAGTTCTCGCTTCAGAAGCTTTCTGTGGATGTGTCGAGAAAAAGGGATCCTCGATGAACGGATACAATGGATCTAATCTAATCTAATCTCCCATTCTGGCCTTCATTATTGATTACAAGTCACGCGTAAAATTTGATGCCTGTTTAGAGTTTTATTTGATTACAAATGAAGGGGGGGGGGGGGGGGGAGGGTTGCACTACTGCATTCAGGTAAAATGCATTTGTGGGGAGAGATGGCGAAAGAGAGTGAGAGAGAGCGAACCCACGCCCACGCCATACACATACATATGCACACATACATATGTATGAAGTCATGCCAAAAGGTTGAATGCCAGAGTTGTCAACTTCCTGTGGCGGCACACAGACACGTGTGTGCACACCACACGGTCAAAGAGAGAGAGAGCAAGCGAGGAAGTGAGAGAGCCGAAGAGCATGGCCTGGCAACCTATTACGGAATTATTTAAAACAAGTTTGTTTCTGGCTCTGCTTTTCTTCCACACAGCTGTTGTATCCTACCAATACAGATGAATGCACATGTCTGTGTGTGTGTGTGTGCCGTTTCGTTAGCAACACTTTTTCCTGCCCAGGCTGCGCGTGCCAGAGTTGTCCTTCGCCTGCGCGTGACATTCCGATACTTTGTACACAATTTTATCGATTACCGCATAGCAGGAGCCAGCAGCAGTAGCAGCAGTAGCAGCAGCAGCTGGTGCGGCAGCACCTGCCATTTAATAAAAATATATACATATTGTATATCTATATATAAAAACAATAATGTGGTTTTTTCTTTGATATACCCATTCATCCCAATATCTCCCCTTTCTGGACAGCCGTGTTGGTGGAGCAACAACTACATATAAGGATATCGGGCGCTCGAACCGAATGACCAAACGAGTGACACACGACGAGGCGGCTACCCTGTGCCACAGAATGGCGCACTAGTTGCGCCCCCACTGCAGCAGCAGCAGCAGCATTGCCCGAATGCCAGCAGCAACATTCCGCTTAGTCCCAGTCAAAGCTGCGATGATGCCTTAAGTCTGATGCGGCGTCCTTGCTGTACTCCTGTGCTCCGTTTCCCCCTTTTTGTTTCGGCTACTCGGTGTTTGCTTTCTTCCACTGTGTGCCCTGCCTCGTTTTCGTCGTCGTCGTCGTCATTGTCGTTCTCGATTCAATTGCGTCGCGTTCTCTGACAGCAACGGGGGGCTCCAAAATCAATGCGATGATTTTTCCTGCTACAGAAATTTCGCTGGGTCTCTGACATTTTCGTGTTTTTCGCAACTTTTCACACAAATATTTTGAAAAATTCTGTGTGCGTGTGTGTGTCTCGTTTTCCTGTGCAGCAATCAGCTGTTGTTGGGGCAGCACCAAGAAGCAGGACCTTACATAATTGCGCGCGTGTGTGTTTGTGTGTGTGTCACGTGTGTCTTTTGGGGGTGCAAGTGGGTGTGGGCCACCTACTGTTCTTGCTCTTGTGCACCATTCCAAATGATGCCTAAAATGCTGCTGCTGCTGCTGCTTGCCTCTGAACTGTGCTGACTAACGGGGGATTACTTCATCCAAAGAGAGTGCCGTCACGTGGTTAGAGACCAGGGCAGGCAGAACAGCTGAAATACAGAAGTATACTGCTTGCACACTAGTAAAGTGTTGAACTGCTTGTCAAAAGATTTACCTGGAGATTAAATCAGAGTTTTTTTTAATGTGAAGTGTGTGAATTCAATAATTGTCTTATAATGTCTACAAATATTCCAACAAAAAACAAATCTAATATACCCCTTTACTCTTCGAGTACCGGGTATAAAAATTGAAACTGCTTTCTTTTTAAAGTGCAATGATTTTGTTGTTGTTTAACAGCTGGGAATACTGCTGCAAAGTGCTGTGTGTGAGTGTGTGCGCTCCTAAAAATGCATTCGTCGTTCGATAATCTGAAAAGGGAATTTAGTAAATGTTCTAGTAGTACATCCGTTGACGATTCTGTTTTTGTTCTGTTAAATTGTATCAGTTCACTGAGTGCCTATAGATGGAACCTCAAGCAGCCACAGAATTCACAACACAGAAACGCCGTAAGTTGGGATGGGAGAGGGAGTAGCAATTGGTGAGCAATTATCCAAATAGGGCTCAACAGCTGAGAGCCCATGACGATCGGTGCCAGTCAATCAGCTGACACTGATCGGGTCGGGTCGGGGCGCGGCGGTACGCAAACAGGAAACCCCCTTCATTACCACCCAAAACCAAAACCCAAACGTGTAATCTATGAACGATTCCATCGCTATCTACTGATAGAATTAACCTGATATTCCTCTGTGTGTGTGTGTTCGTTTCGAAACAAAAGAAAAGAATAAAGTGCAAATATAAAGATTTAAAACTCCGCTACCCATTCCATGCGATAAGATTATGATTGCGGTGTGGGGGTTCGACTTCTTTGTTGCTTAATAAACATGACTTATGTACATACATATGTATATGTATATTTTACGTACTACATTTATTTCCATGACATTACGTAGTTTTACCTTTGTTTGTGGCTTTTTGTTGCTGGCTCTTCCATTTGAACGACATTATTTGAGATATTCGAGTTTTGGTGTGATTCACTCTTTTTTTTTTCGGATGGGACTCGGTTGAAATAAAAGGCAAAACAAATTACTAAATAGTCCATCTCCATCCATTGTCTGTTGGAAACGTAAGTTGTAAGCAGTTTTAGCCGCTAAATCGGTGGCTACTCAATTGTCTAATCATTTTCAATGATGTTCCTATCATCAATGGACACATTTTATCAACAGCTGTTTTTTACAGCTGTCGAGAGAAAAACGACACTGATTGTTCTAGCTCTAGTGTTCAGGAAGATGTAGAAGCAGTACCTCTGATGGTTTACTGTCATTTTCAAGCAGTTAATCAGCTGTTAACTCCAAGATGAGAAGCAGTTGCTTCATCCACAAAGCAGTGACGTGATCTGAAATGCAGTTCACTTTAAAAGTGCAAGATTCAGTGGATAAGCAGTGTATTTTTCTAGAAATCTACAGTCAAAGTGCAAAGAGGCAAATTTAACTAGGAAGCAGTGACAGTGTAAAGCAGGGCGAGAATAATCCGATAACCACAATTTGTGCCAAAACAAAATCAATACTCATGTTTTTCGTATATGATTTGTTATTGTTGTTGTTTTCTCTCTCTTCTATTATTCTCTTATCTATTTTCTTCGTAAATTCAAAGTTTTATTCCACAATTTTCGTGTTCATTGACGTATTTGCGCTCTCCCCATTCACCGTCTCCCTTTTTACCGAAATTCAATCGTCGAAAGGATGGAAGGATGAAGCGATGAACAACAAATAAAAAAAAAGAAAAACTAAAAGAAAAAAAACACGCAAAGGATTCTGGTACCTCCGTCTCTTGTGCTGGTGCTGCTGATTGGGGCGCGTGTATCAATAAATAAAGCAACTAAAAATACGTGTGAGAAGCACGCGAAAATAGCCGGCGCGAAGAGTGGAATATGCCAAGAGGAAATGAGGAAAAAGAGTGTGTATGTGTGGGGGGGGGTGAAGAAGTAGAGGTGTGGGCCCGAGGAATTTGTGACGTGCGGCAAAGAAGCAGCTCTCAGCTTTTGTTGCTGCGTGGGCGAGAACCCAATGGACCCGGCCCCCCTTTTGCCTAAAAATAGAAACATATTGGCGACAAACAGATATTGGGGGGAGCAAACACCATTAAAGAGTGGGTGCAGGGAGGGTACATATACATAGACATAAATGCATACATACATGGCTCCGTTTTTAATTCAATTAAAATCGGTAAAACTAACGTAAATTGAAATGCCAAAAATAAATGAATTGTTTATTGCACACACATCACACAGTAAATAATTAATGGAGATGAAAGTGGATGTGGATGTGGAGTCGATACCCCTCCGGACAGCTCTGATGGACATAGTAATTCCATTTTGATTAAATCCGACTCACAGCAACTAAAAGCATGCCACAGTGCAATCTGTGTAAAGTTTGCTTCAATTATCTTTGAAATTAAACGAGTTCTCTACCCTGACCTACGACCCTGATGCTTTATACGACAACCAAAGGAGATAGCAGCTTTTGGCAATGGTGTCGTATTAGCTGGAAACGAGAACGATTGTCAGACACATATGTATATATGTAGTCTTCCAATCGATGCGGTTCCGAGAAAAAGATCTTCATCAGATGCTAGATTCCGTCCTGTACTTGTTAAAAATTATTTCGCTTAGAAATTGCAACTGAATCGTTTCCGAAAGGGGTCTTCGCTCTCCAGATGGCAGAAATAATATTGATTCTATGCTTCAATCATCGATAAACAAAGCAATTCGCCCCTTCGCTGCGATAGCATAGCGGAACTCTTACTTGTTTATAGAGAAAACAAATTTAAATAAAAAAACAACAAATAGGGGCACGCTTGGATTCGCGAGCTACAGAGGCTTTTATTTTCGGTTTGGTTCGTTTTGAATACGAGTATTTTCAAAGGATAAAGCTTCAAAATTGAGACACGACAAATCATAGTAGCCTTTATCTCTCTCTCTCTCTCTCTCTTTGTGGAGAGAGACCGTCAACTGCGAGCTTTTCCACTCGCATGTATGCGTATGTACGGACCTCTTCCTCATGCGGCATCCGTGGCTGCTGCCAAAATGTTTGCCTTGACGCTTTTAACCTTGATGGATACCCTCAACCCCGTCAGCCTCCTGCTGTTTGAATGGTATGCGCTGGGGGTGGTGGTGGGGTGGGGTGGGGTGGGAGGCATTGCCGTTTGTTGGAGGAAATGCCATAGCATACTTTTTGGAGTGCGGCCACACTTGTTCTCGTCTGCCTTGCCCCTCGCTTCCTTTGCGATTGTTTTCGAGCTGTTTCCAGCTCCCAGTACCGCCTTGGCAGGGCATTGATTTATTTTTGTTGGCTTTTTTTGTGTATTTAGTTTTCGTGTTTTTTTTTGTGTGGGTTGCTAGGCGCAAGCAGTCCCCCCTTCCCCCAACTTCCTGGGTGGACCCATCGGTCGATAATTGATAGCCATCCGGATAGCCTTCCCTCCTCCATGGATGATAGCATCGCTGGGATCCAATATCCCCCGTTTATGGTGGAAATTGGCAAGAAAATCGAATATGGGATGACTTTAAACTGGCCTTCCTTGCACGCTGACATTGTGATATTGTGGTATGACGCTGATATGTAAAACAATTTCTGGAAAATTTGACACGAGGCGGAGATTTTGAATGGCCAGATATCTGATATCGATTTATACCTAATGCCCTGGATTAAGGAGGACTCGAAACAGCAACAACAAGCATAACTCTTGCCAGGGAAACTCGATTCCAGCAGGCGAGATTCATTTTGTTTTTGCATTCTCGAGCAGAATTCTCTTTTGCACTTTTCACTTGTGTGTCTCGGTCTCGAGTGTCGAGCATCAATTCTGTGTCGTCGCTTGACGTGAGTGTTGTGTGAGCAATGCTTCTGAGTAATCTCTGATTTTCTGATTACAATTCCTGATTTCAGATTTCTCTCAAGTTGATGTGGTGTACACTGACTTTGCTAAGGCATTTGACAAAGTCTTCCACTGTGCCCTAGTAGCCAAGTTGCATCGGTTGGGGATTCATTCGAGCCTGCTACGTTGCTTCATGTCATATCTTGAGCAACGAGAGTATGATGTATTGGTGAATGGAAAGCAGTCGGACCCATATCTGTCTACTTCCGGCCTTCCGCAGGGGAGAGCTCTTGGTCCGTTGCTGTTCGCTATTTTCATCAATGACTTATGTCTCAACATTCCTGCTTTATGCTGATGGCCTTTAAATGTTCCGTTCTATTAAAACTTTGGGCGACAGTATCCTTCTTCAGCGTGACCTGGATAGGTTATAGCTTAACAGGGAGCGCCCTGTCAATGTTAGCAAATGTTACTTTGTGTTCAGTTCATTCAATGCTCAGGCCTCACATTCGCTCTCGAAGCAGACGGAGACACTTGACCTGGGGGTCTTATTCGATTCCAAAATTTATTTTTTATCAAGCATATGAACTACATTTTACCAAAAGCCTATGCAATGTTCGGCTTTGTTACGCGTAATTCATCTCAGTTTAGGGACCCATATACGAGGCTAAGTCTTTATTCATTTCTTGTGCACTCGCCCCTTGGGCATGCTTCAGTGGGTTGGAACGCCACCGGGGTCATTCAAATTGCGCGTATCGAGAGATTGCAAAGGACGTTTTAAAGTTTGCACTCCAGCCATTGCAATTTTCTATTCCGTTGCCGTCCTATGAGTGCAGATGTCGCCGCGTGCGTCTCTCCTCTCTCGAGGACCGAAGGACCATTGCGGCTCAGCTATTTGTCTACGATCTATTAGTGGGTAACATCGATTGCCCTGACCTGCTTAGTAGGATTGGCTTCAACACGCCAGCCAGGAGCCTTCGGGACCATGCTCTCTTTGCTGTTGATCTTCACCGGACCAACTATTGAAATAATGAGCCAATATGTAGAATGCGCTGCCTGCTGGGATGCGGTGCCGTCAGACGGTTGCTGTCTGATTTTTTCTTTAATGGTTTAATGGTTAATTTCTTATTCTTTGTTTATTGCTTAAGATAGTTTAGTAAGTTTAGCCAGTTAAGGTTTATCCGTTGGCAAATAAATAAGTAAAAAATAAAAATTAAAAAAAAAACAACAACCCAAATAAACAGCTCTTCGTTCAGTCGAGCAGTTGAAGAAAGTTCGCATCAGATGAAAGAAATATATGAAATGCTTGTACAGTCAGATTTGCATAGATCGAATCTCAAGGGGAATTATTTATTCGGAAAATTCGTAATATAGAATTCGTAGAAATAAGAAATTGCAATTGAACGAAATTTCAGCATTCTGGAAATTAATTCGTTATTTAGAAAACTTCGTATTCGTATAAGTATGTGCACAAGTGGGCATGAGCCCCTGCACATTCGCTTCGCTCGTGCGCCAACCACCGGCTCACTCGCTTCGATCGCTCGCGCCGATATGAGTAAAATATCGGTCGGCGACGACTCAAAACATTCTGGCAGTGCCATTGGGAGCCAAAATCCGCGACGGTTTCCATCTTCATTCCTTGCATTTTGGAATTTAGTGTATTTTGACGTTGTAATGTTTGGATTTTAAAGATCTTATGATTGGATTGCTTGCAGAAAATCAAAATCATTTGAAGGAAAGTTAGCATTAACATTAAAATTACTATTCCCCCTGCCAATTCTCTCCAGCCTTGAACACCTGTCGAGTGGTGGGGTGGGGTAGTGCTGGTGCCGTACGACCTTCGCCTCATTTCAGTTCTTTTTTGCACACATTTTTGCTTTTGGTCAAATTTTGAATGAGAGCTAAATTGAATGAATGGAAATGTAAGCTATACAGGTGTGTGTGTGTGTGTGTGTATAGGTGTACATACACATACATAAATCGTGGAGCAGTGGTGGTAGAGAGAGAGAGAGAGAGGTGGAACGGGGGACTTTGCGGCATTTGGTTTTTTGTGGGTCAAATGGCTGCCGCCGTCGCCGTTGTCGTTGTCGCATGACGACAGCGCGTCCTAGTCGTCGGTGTGTCGCCACTGTTGCTGTCTCGCTTGCTCTTTACTTTGCGTTCTTTGCGCCTCCCACCCCGCCCCCAGTTCCATGCCTCCCTTCTTGAAGAGAAGGAAGGAATGGAGAGAAGCTCCTCGTAATTTGTCCTTTTTTTTGGCATAGAATTTATTGCATGCAGTTTTTGGGGACGGGGGCGGGGCCGGGGCCAGGCCGGCTTTCGCGTGGTTGAGAGTCATAAATTATGTGCTCTCTTTGCTGCTACCCTGCTCCTCCTTCTTCTCCTGTGCTTGCTCTCTCTCTCTCTCTCTCTTCCCCTCCATCAGTCCCTTTGCCAAAATGAGAGCTTTTGTTGTTGTTGATCTATTTAAAAATGAAATGGTGTCATTGTCAGGCGGTCGCCTGCAATTGGCACACGGCCCATGCCTCTCTGCACTCTCTCTCGTTTCTTTCTCTCTCTCTCTCTCCACTCTCTGGGGATAGGATATGGTGGATGGGGTGGTTGATGGGGTTGATGAGGGGGGAATGTACATTGTCAATTAGGCAGCCACTCAATCAGGCTGCTGTCCGTCCGTTTACTTCGACACTTAATTGAATTGTTGGTGTAGTATTGTTTTGTTTTGTTTTGTTTTGGTATCCTTTTAATAATATTAGTCCAATTATTATAGCAAAAAAAGCGTGAGGGGGTGGGGTGGGGGTTAAACCCCATATGGATCGATTAATTTGAGCCACGCCCAAGTAGAACATAGACCAAAGGCTATGACCTCCCCCCCATACAGTCAAAAAGTGAACTCTACTCTGCCACTGAACTGACCTGACTGGCAGTTGGTTTTTCTTTTGTTTCCTTTTTGCTCATCTTCTTACTCGTAGTCTCTTCTGCTTTCTCCTACCCGCAATCGTACTCTCGTTCGTTATTTTGCTTTGATTAACATCTGTTAGTGAATTACGGTCCAATTTATTGCCTTAACACGAGAGAAAGAGACTAAGAGATAAACCTAACGATAAAGACACACAGAGAGGCAGGGATAGAGAGAGAGAGTGAGTTTTTTAATGATACCCCTGGCAGAGAAGAAAGGCAAGCATTTCCGACCCTTGACAAAAGTTGAAATCAACGGATGGAGAAATTCTTCCTAAAGATTTCTTCGTTTCTTCTTCCAACGCGAACAACATATTTAAATAACCCAATGTACAATTTTATGTATTTATTTCAAATAATTAATTATACTTAAATGCATGCAGATATGTACATATGTACTTGTGCATTTATACTTACATATGTACATACATATTTTGATGTCTGTACATTGTAAATATTTATGTACATATTTGCACATGAACGTAATCGCAGTGTTGGCTTTTAGAGCAGCGGTCGGCACGTACACGTTGCGTTTGTGTGCGTAGACAGCGGGCAAAATCAAACAAGAAGTTTTATTGATTGCTGCCGCAGAGAAGCTGCAGCGACTTTTCCTATGCACATTAAGTAGTGCCCCGTGCCGACCCCTGTTTTAGAGCCACGTCCTTGGCTCCAACTGATTTCATTGCTTCGAATGCCCGAATGCTGCGTATGCAAAAATGCAATAAAATGCATGTCGTGTGCTTGACGAGGCATTCACATTAAATGCTACCAAAAAATACAATAAGCGTGCATTGATAGAGGAAAAACGATTTTCCGACTCGACAGATATTTTGTGTGACCATTTATACGAATATATATACACACAGGAGGAGGGGATCTAAGGTATATATATCTAGCCGGATATTTTTTATTTTTAGAGGAATTTGTGTGAACCATTTACGGTAAGAAGCTTGCTGCTTTATGGCATCAAGACATTTTTAATTTAAAACGAGGGGGAACGTTTTGAGCCGCGTCTACCGCCGCGGCTCTACTTTATACCCGGTACTCAGTCAGTAAATATGTATGTGAGCTTGTAATAAATTACATTATTACATGTTCGCAAAAGCAATAAATTTAGTTTTAGCCAAAAAAGAAAAAAAAAACAAATCTAATATACCCCTTTACTCTTCGAGTACCGGGTATAATTAAGTCCACCTTTTCGGACATTTTTATATATTAGATGTTTCCATTTTTGTTTACATAAATTTTTTACATCTGTCTTTTCTACACGTCTAAATCCACTTCCTACATATACATACACGGCTGTGTGCGAGAGAGAGAGGGAATGAGTCTGCTCTTGGAAGGCCAATGAAATTTCATTTGTTCCTTCTGACTATATTTATGATCCGATCTGATCCAGATTCAATACTCTGATAGATATGGTAATTTTCTATGATTCTGCGTTTTTGGTTTTCCCGTATCTTCAAAATTGTAGATTTTCGTCTTTTGTGGGGGTGGAAAGGGGCGTGGCAAAATTTTGAAATACACTTGTACTGAAGTGATATCACAGGAGCATGGATAGAGAGTTTGGTTGCTCTAGCTCTTATAGTCTCTGAGATCTAGATCTCATCTGGACGAATGGGCATAGCGCCTACCCCTGTGTGTGAGAGAGAGCGAGAGGGAACGATGCATTTCGAAATGGTTTTCTTCATTGTGGCTATATTTATGATTCCATCTGATCCAGATTCAACACTCTGATAGATATCGTCATTCCCTACGATTCTGCGTTTTTAGTTTTCTCGTATCTTTAAAATTGTGCATGCCACAGACTTTCGTCCGGCGAATTTTTAAAATACACTTGTAACAGTGTGATAGGACAGGAGTCTGGATACAAAATTGTGTTCCTCTAGCTTTTATAGTCTCTGAGCTATAGGCGCTAATGAAGACGGACGGACGGACAGACGGACGGACAGACGGACAGACGGCCAGACGGACGGACAGACAGACATAGCTATATCGACTCGGCTATTGATGCTGATCAAGAATATATATACTTTATGTGGTCGGAAACGCTTCCTTCTGGGTGTTACACACATTAATTTTTTGCACAAATCTAATATACCCCTTTACTTTTCGAGTACCGGGTATAAAAATGGCTGTTCGGATCTGACAAAAGAAAAAATGACGAGACCGGATTCGTTCAGACCGTTTTGGGCGAATTATCCGAATCTATGAGAAAGCTGAATTTCTGATTTGTTCGGACCGAACGAAACGAATCTCGAATCTTACCGAATCGGTTCTGTTGCCCGTTTATGCAGGGCTCTAATATGTACATACAATGTAAACAAAATATGGCATTCAAGGGTATCTAAGTCTTCGAGTTTCGAATCCATCCTTCCTTTTGTTTCTGCTTAATGATTGACTTACAATATACATATATATATTTTTATACATATGTACATATATACCTACAAATATATATATATATAACTAAATGCCAATTTCTTGTTCTCTTTTATTCTAATTGCAGTTTGGACATCGCCCACATAGACACACTCATACACGCCCCATACAAAGCGCTCTCTCTTCATCCGCTTGAAGCTGATGTGTGTGTGTGTTTGCCAAAAAAAATAAGAGAGAGAGAGAGAGAGAGAGAGAAAGAAGCAACAGCAGTAATAACAGACTAACTGCAGTTTGTGTGTTTTGTGTATTTTTGTGTGTATGTGTTGTGCACTTTGAAAGAGCAAGAAGAACAAATGAAGGAAAGGAACAAACATCAAAAGACAATACGACAATTAACAAAATCCCCAAAAACGTGCGACGCAAGAAGATAGTTTCTCTGTGTTCGTTAAGAGAGTGAGATAAAGAGAATATTGTGCATGGGGAAGCAGTGTAGCAGCAAGCGACAACAACAACAAAAGGAAGCAGGAAGACACGTGACGTGACGCGCGCGCGATTTTCGAATCGAGTGAATTTTTTTTTTTTTTCCCCCACTAAATTCGTGTTGTGTATTTGTGTGTGTTTTTCCTACTTTTTTTTGGTTTTGTTTCACTCAAATTGTTTCATATGTATATTCATTATGTTGTTTCCAGCCGTTTAACAGTTACAAATTCTTTGATCCTTTGACGAGTGTGTCTGTGTGTGTGTGTAAAAACAACAAAGAAAGCAGCAAGAAACAACAACCACAACAAATACAGGAATAGGCAGTAAAAGAATAGCGAAAGCCAAAAGACAGAACGGAACAGAACAAGAGCAGACCAGAAGTGCGTGGCAAGCCAATGGCCGTGCATTGCAGTGGAACGAAGAAGCACCAGCATCAGCAGCAGCAGAAGAGTAAACAGAGGGAGCAGTAGGATCAAGCAGTAACGCAAGCAGTGCACGAAGGAGTGGATGCAACATCACCAACACCAACCCCAACAGCAACAGCAAAAACACAAACACTACAAAAGTGAGTGGAAAAGGGAGAGAAATAGCGCGAGAGGGAGAGAGCGGGAGGAAAATAATCCATTCTGAATATTGGGGAAACCCCACCCCTCGAAACGCTCCACACGCTCCTTACTCCACCTCCTCCATCAGATCACTTTGTTGTGCGGCGGACAAGGCACAATTCAATTGGAAACTAAAAAATTGGATACCCGCAATCTTAACAACAACCGAAACAGCCGGGATATTTTATTATTGAAACGCAAACGTAAAGTGTGTGTGCGAGAGAGAGAGAGAAGGTCCGAGGTGAAAGCACACACAGCAATATAAGGAGAAAGGAGAAGCAGCAGAGAGGCAGAAGAGCAAGCAGCGCTGCGTCACCATGAGCGGTCGTCCAAGAACTTCCTCCTTTGCCGAGGGCAACAAACAGTCACCGAGTCTGGTGATGGGAGGCGTCAAAACATGCAGTAAGTACCGTAAACATAGTCCCCCTTAATAATACCTACCATTCCCCCCATCTTGAGAAATCATAATCAGAATTATTTTAAATGAAGCATACGGAAATTGGCATACATTTATTTCAGAATAGAAGAGTTACGTTTTTAGGAGATTTCCTTCCCATTTTGTAGGCTTTTGTCCATTCGCGAGTTTGGATCTTTGGATCGTACACTGTTTTAGGTAATTTTCCCGTAAAGATAATGGTCACATCCTCCGCATAGCCCAACCCCCTTCCAGGCCATACAAAATCTTTTCGGACGGCCACTGACACCCTGCGGTGTGCAGGGTTGCCTCTGTTGTTGATACCTTGTTTGAGTGCATGATCTCATCATCCCATCGATGATTTCAAAGTCCTTAAGGTCGGTAGAGTTCATACCCTTATCTGACCCGCATGTAAACCATTATTTATCTTTTTGATAAGCTCTGGTCACATTGGACCAAATATCAGCTGAGAGTTGCAGTTTGATTGGACGTGTGTCGGTAGAGAATGGCAGATGCAGATTGACAAACAGATTTTCGAAAATGTTAGCTTCATGAATGAAAAGTGAATGGTATTTCTTTCGCTAAATGCTGTGGTTTTCCTTCTTAAATGCACCTGCGAGTATAGTGCAATGGATATTCAAAGGCAGCCCAAAAGTGTGCTACACCCCATCACACCACATACCACTTGTACCACACCACCTGCTTCCCATCCTTAAATGCATTCAATGAAGATGTTCCCAAAAACACCGAAAAATGCGAGAAACTAAGATGGTTAAAATATTACCTACTTTCTGTCTAATATTGCAGTTATCCAGAACAATTGATTAACCAATTCTCAATTGTGATTATGAATCTTCCTTCTGTTTATTGGAACGGGCATAGCACACAAGTGATATCCCTTCTTCTGTTTTTTCTAAAGGAAATCATCTATTGCCTTATTTTTTCTCTTATCAGCGTTTTGTTCCCAAAGAACGAGTGTGCGCCCACCTGTGCGGCTCACTGTCGGTATTCGTGCCCGATACCCTCACACTCACACACACACACACCGATACGCTCGCATAATGGTGTATTGGTACAAGGTGAGGCGGCAATCTATCTCTTAATCAGTAATTTGTTTTTTAGTCTCTCTCTTTGTCCGCTGTCTCAATATCATTGTCGGATTGCTCTCTATAAGCTCAATCTATATTTCTCTAGCCGCTCGCTCTCACAACTGCCAATTTGCCGCTTGGCGTGTGCTGGCACAGTGGTATGCAGATGCAACCGGTACCACTCCACTGTGCAGGCACGGCACCAGATACATCATCGTCGCCGCATGGCGACTGCGGCGAACTACGACTACGGCGACGACGTCGCTGTCGTGTGACGCGCATGCCAGCACACACACACAGCAATACCCTCATACCCTCGCAGCGGTTTTCACCTCACGCGACCTGCTGCCTCGCGTACTCGTTTTCTCAGTTTCCTCTCTCTTTGCGATGTGCTTCTCTCCCTCTCGCACTATGCCGCTCTTCCCAACCTTGTATTAATACGCCTTGTGGTTACTTCTGCCTCCTCTGTGTCTCTGTCTGTTCTGTGGCTGTGCCTGTTTCTCGCTCTTTTCGGCTGTGCAGCCGCTCTGCTCTCGTCGCCGCTGACAATGTGTGTTCGTGTTCTGTTCTGCCTCTCTCTTGCCTGTCATTGCATACAGCTATAGTTGTCGCTGTTGCCGTCTCCCTCGATCTCTGTGGCTCGGTGACTGTGTGCGTGTGTTGTTTTTTTTTTTGTTTGTTTCATTTCGAAGCGAAAACGACACAAAATTTTAGTAGCGCTGATGAAACGCAAAACTGAGCATTTGCGGACAACGAAAACTTACAGAAAATTTGTACTAACTTGGCAGATTTTGAGAAAAGTTCGTTCTTATCGCACAATAAAATCGATATAACACCCCAAATCGCATATATCGATGTATAAAGTATATATTCAACATCCCTAGCCGACCGAGCCGAAAACGCAACGCGGAATAAATAAAACGCGCGCGTTTCCAACTTCTATTTAAAAGTTTTTTTTTTTTTTGTGGAATTGCTGCTTTGCTTAGAGCCCCGGCCGCACCAATCACCCACAGCAAGGCGGTTCTCTGTTTGTGTGTTATTTTATCTAAATTTATTGAGAGAATAGTGTGTGACAGAAGCAGAATTAAACGGTTTTCCTGTTCACGAAATTGTGTTATTCTTTTTTGTTTTATTTGTGGGCTGTGTATTCCCCTGCTGGCCCCACGCCCCAGCGCTCTCGGGCGCGCGCGTGCATTTGTGCCTGTTCGTGCTCTTGCGTTTTTTTGTGTGTGCATATGTGTGTGTGCGTGTATACATAGGTGATTCGTCGTGTGTGCCCGACGGTGCCCTACAGGACTGCGCTGCTGGCGCTGACGTTGCCGCAGACGCTGGCCCGCTGCCGCTAACAAAGTTGTCGGGTTTTTTTGGCTGTAAAAAAACAAAAAGAAAAGCATACTCGAGAAAGAGAGAAAGAAGGTCAGCCGCCTACATAGCACAGCACAGCTCGCCACCCACCCCTCCGTCTTGGACGACACCGGCGTATCTGAGCAACGATACCCCCCGCACCGGAGCAGCAGCAGCAGCAGCAGCGCACTGACAGCACAGTGGCGTCGCTGCCCAGCGTATTTCTGTTCTTTCGTTTCTACTGCTGGCTGACGAAGGCGTCGAGCATGTTGGTCAATCGCAGTTCGCTGTTCGAAGGTAAAGAGAAGACAAGAGAATAATAGTGTACTGTAGAGAAGAGAAGGTTGGTGGTAAGGGTTGGGGAGTTGAGTTGGGAGAGAGCCCCAAAAAAACACACTTACTAGACCCTACTCTCACCACTGTGGGTTAGTGTGATAGAGAAACAGCAAAATGCAAAGCGCAAAAAACAAAAACATGATCAAAGTGTATAAAGAAAAGGTGAGGCACATTTCCAGAGAGGTGTTCTCGCTAGCGGAAAAGAAAGAAGCAGCATCTTTGGCCCCGTTTGTTATTTATTTCCTGCCTTCGAACTATCCGAGATGGCCCATATTCGAATGTATATTTTCAAACCACATTTTTTGGGTATACCACAGATCCGTTTCGTTAAAGTCACACGGATGATAGGGTTCGATCTACATATTGTGAAAATTAAATCTGATTCGAATCGAATGATGCAGTTCGTTTAGGGGACTACAATTGTGCACAAATTCCAGTATTTGAATCGAAAACTTGAATATCGAATCACTATATCATATGGCTACGATATAGGAACGATCGGTGGCACGTTCATTTATAAACTGTGCTTTCAAATGGTTTAAAAATATTCTAAAATCCCTAATACACAACCATTAAAATATTGCAACAACTAACTTTTAGTCGCTTACGATCATTTCCCAAAAAGATTCATTCGATTTCATTCGAAGAAATTTGTATTAGGCTTTTTTTCTACATTCTTTCATTTGGTTTCTGTTTCAGTGTATGCTGAAATACACAGCGCGAAAAAGAGAGAAGCACCTTGTCTAAATACATCTTGTGCTCAAACACACGCACACACACGCACACGAACACGCAAAGAAAGAGATACATATAGCGTGAGCGTGAGTGCGATTCTTCTACACTTGCAAAAACAGTACAGCACGCGCGAGTAGGAGATGAAACTCTTTGGGCCTCGGGGCCTCTCTCCCGCTCGTCGAGAATCTAAAAATATCAGAATCGAGCACAACATTTAATTAATATTTATTAATAATTTAGCAAACAAAAAGAAATTGGTGCATAATCCAATTTGTAAAAAGAAAGAAAGTTTGGCTTCGGGAGGGGATGGGATGGCATATATGTATGTCTGTATTTTCAAAGATATAGTAATCAAATCTGGTCAGCAGTGTGATTCCGTTTTAAAGTCAATTAATATCGGAAAAGCAACGTAAATTGAACTGCCAAAAGTAAATGAAATGGCATACTACTGGCTTACACATCACACAATAAATAAATAATTAATAAAGGTGGAAGTGGAACGAAAAGGTTAGGCTGCAAAGACCACCGCATCGATCACTTCGGACAGCTCTGATGGACATAGTAATTCCATTTTGATTAATTCCGACTCTGAGACCGAGACACGGGCAAACAATCTGTGAAGTTTGCTTCAATTATCTTTGAAATTAAACGAGCCCTCTCCCCTGACCTACGCGACCCTGATCCTATCCAAAGGGAATTAAGGAGCTCGTGGCATTGGTTTCGACTTAGTTTCGATTTAGTTGAGAGTCAACTGCAAAACGAGAACGTACAACAGCAAAAACCCGTTGTACAGAAAAAAAAAGCTACAGTTAATACCAACAGATTCATTGTTCAAATGGCAGCTATATTTCACAACTTTTTAGAGCAAATACTAAGCGAAATACTATGTGAGTAACAACTAACCAGCTAAGATTTGTCATATGAATCAAGATAAAGACCGACTGACATTCTACTCATGCTCAGAAAATAGTGAGACCAGCGGATAGATTCAACACACAAATAGTTTCAGGTTTCCAGAGATCGTGCCGTAAGAATAATATTTATTCCCGACGCCCATTGAGAAGTTTGCCGACTCCACAGAATGGAAGGGACTTTGTTTGTTTACAAAGAAAACAAATTTACAAAAAAAGCCAAGGAATATGTTGCTGAAGATTCCGAAAAAAATACATGGTTGCACACTTGAAAACGAGGACCTATTTGCTTAGGTACTGTTCATTAGGGGGCTACAAGGTATAAAGCTAAATCCTCAAAAATAAAGGAATACAGTATAGATTTCTTTCGTCGAGGTGTTTAGAAATTATGAACCCCTTTCGAATGTCGATATTCGTGTTATTTTTACTGATATCCAGAGAATCTTTTATCGATTTATTTGCATTTGCATTTGACTTTGTTTAGTTTTTAGCTACTGGCTTGTGTTTCTCTCTCTCTGTTTATTTGGCCTTGAATCGCCTCTCCTGGAATGCCCAAAACACCTTCCACCGCACTCCCCCCCGTCATCTGTGCGTGGCCTCAGATTGCTCAATCTGCAGGCATCTGCGTTCTGCTGCATCTTTCTCTCTCTCACTCTGTCCACACATTTCGGCCATTGCCTCTCATTTGTTCTCTTTTTTTTTACGGTCTTGATTCGCGGATCGTGCGTTGAATGCGCTGGCTATACTCTACTCTCCTCCCCTCTTCGCTCTGCACTGCTTGCTGCTGCGTCATCAACGTCGCGGTCGCTGTTGCCGTCGTCACTTGGCGTAAACAAGATAATGACCCACATAGGCGAGAGAGAGAGAGAAAGAGCGAGAGTGAGAGAGGAAGAGAGGGAGGATGAGCAGGTGGTGAGGTGATTAAGACCATGAAAGCGGCAAGCGGGGGTGCAGGTGCGGGTGAGCGCATTCCAAGCGACAAAGCGAGCGGCGCAAATGCAGCGAATTTTTGCTGCTAACAATGCTGCTTGCGTATCTTAATTTTTTGTTTTTTGTTTTTTTTTTTGCCGCTGCTACTCATAAATATTTATGTAATTCGTGGATACCCTTTTCGACACAAAGAAAGACAGAGAGAGAGATAAAGAGAGAGATCAAAACGTAGATTCTTGATCCACAACACAGGAAAAGAAGGTTTACCCTCCAGTGGTTCCATAAGAATTTATAGATTTCCTCAGTTTAAGAGGATAATGCTTGCTGGATTTAAAAACAGATATCCACAAAGTCTATAGCTATTCAAAAAAATAAATAAATAAAAAATGTGTATAAAATATATAACAATAACCGATAAACGAAAACGTACGTATGGATTTATTGTACGGGGGTTATCCCAAAGTTCGGCTTTCATACATTTTCATTTAAAAATGTAATAAAAATATTGCTGTTTTGCGTTTGGCGACGAAATGCGTTTACGACGTACATATGTATGAACATACATATGTATTTATGTACAATTGTGTGCATTTTGGCTACGGCCCAAATTCATGATCCATAATTGATCAATGTTGTTGTTGTTTTTTTGCAATTGAGCTGCAACAATAACTACTATAAAAACAAATTCGCAAGAAAATGTGCACCGAAACGAATAGGATCGATTCATGCACTCTTATCGGTTAGCTCTCCCCAGGCAGACTTGGTAGAACCGATTCCACAGAAGACTGTTCTTTAAACGCATTTTTAATATTTTTATATTTATTAAAAACATTTCAGGAGCATTTCCCGCAAAATGCCCACCGAGGCGAACAAATTTAAACTCTATAAAATCACTTTTGTACGGATGCTATTTTCTGAAAAATAGTGAAACTCGTATCATGTGTCATGTTTTCCTTTGCTATTTTCTTCTATAAGAAACATGATTCTTGATAAAAGTTTTTACTCAAAGTTTCTCTAACATATTGAACTAACTAAAAAAAATCCCAGGAAATTTGCTCAATATCGGTTAACGGTATATTTTGTAACCTTTATTTAGTCTAGAATGTGTGTCCTGTGCGACAGAGGCTTAAATTCGATTAAAAAAAAAGAATATTTGCTTTAAATTTTTAAAATTTGAAAGGAAAATCAATGCAAAACATTTATCAGAAATTGGCATCAATATATTGCCTCAAATTTTGCTGAAATCTGAGTTTGGATTGACC
Organism: Drosophila helvetica; assembly: GCA_963969585.1. Classification (NCBI taxonomy): domain Eukaryota; kingdom Metazoa; phylum Arthropoda; class Insecta; order Diptera; family Drosophilidae; genus Drosophila; species Drosophila helvetica. The sequence goes on along the minus strand of OZ018401.1, from coordinate 20,187,175 downwards.
CCTTACATTTTTGTCCCGTGCGAATTCTTTTGCTTTTTGCGAAAATCTCGGAAGCGATTAGCTGCCCAATCATGGGGCTAATCAAAAGCTACTTTATAATGGAAAAATGAATTTGAAAATCCGTCTTATTATACCCGGTACTCGAAGAGTATAGGGGTATATTAGATTTGTGGAGATAACGGTTGTTTGTAACACCCAGAAGGAAGCGTTTCCGACCCCATAAAGTATATATATTCTTGATCAGCATCAATAGCCGAGTCGATATAGCTATGTCTGTCTGTCCGTCCGTCTTCATTAGTGCCTATAGCTCAGAGACTATAAAAGCTAGAGCAACCTAATTTTGTATCCAGACTCCTGTCCTATCACACTGTTACAAGTGTATTTCAAAATTTCGTCCCGCCCACTTCCGCCCACTCAAAAGACGAAAATCTGTGGCATGCACACTTTTAAAGATACGAGAAAACTAAAATCGCAGAATTACAGAGAATGACCATATCTATCAAATTGTAGAATCTGGATCAAATCGGATCATAAATATAGCCACAATGAAGAAAACCATTTCGAAATGCATCGTTCCCTCTCGCTCTCTCTCACACACCGGGTTGGGCGCTATGTCTGATCGCATTTTTTGACGCCTAGATCTCAGAGACTATAAGAGCTAGATCAACCAAACTTTCTATCCAAGCTCCTGTGATATCAAACCGAGACGAGTTTGTTTCAAAATTTGGCCAGGGCCCCTTCCGCCCCCACAAAGGACGAAATCTACAATTTTGAAGATACGGGAAAACCAAAAACGCAGAATCATAGAAAATGACCATATCTATCAGAATGCTGAATCTGGATCAGATCGGATCATTAGTATAGCCTGAAGGAACAAATTTCAGTGGCCTTCCAAGCGCAGACTCATTCCCGCTCTCTCTCTCGCACACAGCCGTGTATATATATGTAGGAAGTAGATATAGGCATGTAGAAAAGACAGATGTAAAAAACGTATGTAAAGAAAAATGGAAACATCTAAGATATAAAAATCTCCGAAAAGGTTCGACTTAATTTTTTTTTTTTTTGTCTTAAATTAAATTTGTCCCTCTTGCGAACATGTAATAAATTACATATATCGTAAGCTCACATACAAATGCATATGATGACTGAGTACCGGGTATAAAGTAGTTCCCCCTTGTTTTTACCTTATTACCACTTGCAATGTGTACGGACTGTTCCGTTCGGCATCTGGGAAATGCCCATGCATATGTACATTGTACATTCTCAAGGAACCAAAGGTTCCTGCATGCCAAAGGTTACAGAATTACAGAATGACTGTGTTAACCTAAAAAGCAATTACCAATGTTTCGTCCCTGTATAAACGGAGAATGCAATGGAGAAATAAAACGCATTTATATGGAACCGTGAATGATGTACGAAGACTTCTTCTGGTTTGAGCTAACATTCCTAGCATATGGTCATATCGAATAAAAATCAATAATTATAAAGCTTTAATTGGTATATGGAATGTATCCTCTGTTTACGAATACCCTGGTTTCTCTGTTTGTGCCATTCGTTTATGGGAACAGCCAATCAACATTGGTAAATTTCCAAAATATTTTCCGGTATTCCGATGGAAAATTCCAAACTTTTTAGCTACCTAGGGGTCTAGGAATGAATATGCAATGAAAAAGCATAGAATTTCTTGCTTTTTATGCCAAAATTTTCGTCAAAAATAACTATAGAAATTTCACAATTCATAACGTCCACATATAATCTATACATGAGATAGACATATCCATAAACCCTATCAAATATCCACAAAATACACCACAAAAAAAAAAAGAAAAACCAAAAAAAAAAAAAAAAAAAAAAAACAAAAAAAAGCGGAAGAAAACGGAAGAAAAGAAAATGAAAACAATCCAGCGAAATCAAAAGATGGCCAAAATGTATCGAGAAAATAGGAAGAAAACGTTAAATCCGACACAGCATCAGCAGCCATCGCGTCCAAGCCAAGGGATGGCAGTCGATGGAGCAATACCCAACCCCAAAAAGGGGGCGGGACCTAAAGGGCTAAAGGGTGATATGAAGCTGAAGATAAGCGAGGGGCCATCGAGTTCCACCAAATTCGCTGCCCCCGTATCGATCAAGAGTATGGATGCGAAGACTGTCGATAGATCTTACGTTGAGAAACAGTTCGTGCAGTCAATGAACAGTCAGTGTCCCCCCCACCCCCAATTCATACCATCCCACATACCTACCATCGATATCCATTACAATAATTATATTTCTTTTTTCTTTTTCCTCCTCTCTTTGCAGGTAAGTTGAAAGATTCGTTTTTTATCTGTAAGCCGTTGTCTGTAATCGTGAGATATATCCAATCGGGTTATCCAAGGGTAAGGTAAGCAAGCGAAAGTCTATGCATAAAAACTATAAAAACTCCTACCCCCTGAGTTAGTATAATTGAAAATATTCTGTAGATAAAGGTCTCGTCTGGTCTAGCTAATTTCATCATTAGCGTGTTGCTTAAAGTAGAAAGTACTATGGGTCTATGGATTGAACATACAAATTTCCTAAAAGTACTATTACCAGAAATGTACTTATAGTTCCAAATTAATTTTAATTAATTTTATTTTCTTTTTTGTTAAGATTAATGTCTAACGGGAGGGAGGTTTCAATTGCTGATTGGTCTCCAAAAGAGGCACAAAATGATTGTAATCAAAGACAATAAAGATGGCAATAGGGAGGATATCTCGGAATTCGAAGATATCATTTAGGCCATGAAAAACTGTATAAACTACTTTAAATCGGGGGACCTCTTTAATGCATTAGCATTATTCATTATTCCGATCAGATAAGGATATGTTTTTGGATAGATATCTCTCTGTCTCTCTTTCTCGCTCGCAGTGGATCCAGTTTGCGACTGTTTTCAACAGTTCATCCATTGACTATTGCCATTTTTTTTTTTTAGAAAGCTTAATTTTATCCGACAGTTTAATGACGAGCGTAGTTGTATTGCATCCGTTTCTTGAGACATTTTGAAACGAAAACGAGCACAGGAAAGTGTATCCTGCAGATCCAGGTATAGGTATGTTCGATGAGGACCCTAAAGGGCATTTATTACGGGAATAAAGCGCTGTCCCTGGGTTCACGTGTGCTGCATACTTTTGGGCGGCCCTCAATAATGCGGAGCAGCAGGCGGAGGGAGAGAGAGAGGTTACACTTTTGGGGTCGTCGTGTCTATCCGCCTGTACCCTGCATGCCCTCTCCCTCACTCCCTCGCATTTTTCTCTTGTTGAATCATCGGCAGGCGACGCCGCAGTCGCAGCCGAAGCCGAATCCGCTCGGTTGTGTCCGTCTGTTACCTAATTTTTGCATACGTCCACGCACAGGCGGACGCCACGCCGTTTACCGGTGCAGCCAGAACACAGACAAGCAGACCTACAAACAGACCGACGGACAGACAGATAGCGACATGCACTGCTTGCAAATGAGCTTTTTCTTGTGCCACGAACTAGAAATTCTTTCTCTCTCTCTCTCCGTTTTGCACTCTCATTTGGATGTGTGAGCGCCAGCTCTCGCTCTCTCTCTCTCTCTCTCTCGCTCTCTCTCTCTCGCGCCTATTTGGGGATCCATTTTTTTCGGTTCTTCAGAACATTCAATGCTCCGATACGAACATACACACACGCGCACGCAAAGTGTATTAAAATAAGGTGGAGCTGTCCCCAGAGAACGCTCCCCGTATATGGATTTTTTTCATAATAAAAGCTTTTACATAATAAAAGCTATAGGTGCCTAATGTTACCAAAGAGTCGTGCTGCTTTTCAAGGAATAATTGTTTTCGGAATATTGCAATTTTTTTGCGCTGTTTGGTTCAATTATTTAATTGCTTTTCAAAAGTTTCAAGAAGAGTGTCTCGTTCATATATCTCTTTCTTTCATTCTCTCCCTCTCTTTCACCCTCTCTCTGTATGCCAAACACTCGTAAAGAATGACCTGTCTCTCTGTATGTCTTCTGTAAATCGTGAAAAATCCATTCTCTTGTTTGGGTCTTCAGTGAAAAACGCACCTTACCTTGTACGCATACACCTTGCGCACGCCCCAGACGCTCTCACGCATGCACACACACAAAGTCAGGCACGCATTTAGCGCCAGCTCCGCTGCTGCTGCTGCCGCTGCTTTTTCTGACGCTGACGTTGGTCTGCTGCTGCTGCTGCTTCCGTTGTTGGTGGATCGGTGGGGCTTTGCCTTTGGTTTTGGTTTTTGGCTCTTCGTCCCACCGAGTCGTATTTCAATCGTGTCGCATCTACCGAGCAAGCGCCGCGCACTTTCCTCCGTCCGCTACGTATCGTTTCGTTCCATTTCGTTCCGTTTCACATCGATTTTGCCCCCAAAAAAACCAACAAAAAAAGTTTCGTGTTAGAAAAAGAATTTGACGATAAAGAAGAATTGTGTTTAAATAAGAAGAAGCAGGGCAAACGAAAGTGTAATACAAAAATCGTGTAAGAAGAATGAGAAATAGAAGTGCAAAACAAAAAAAATCACAATATTTGTTTTTATTATTTTTGTTGTTGTTAGTTTTGGATCTTTGTTGTCCAGTGTGCACATACTTTGTGTTGTGGGTCACTTTAATGTCCCACAAATCACAAATTCCATCAAACAATTCAACTTCCAAAAGTGCCTGCTGTTGTTGTTGTTTATTACACCAAAGCGTGGAGAGAAAACAATATAAAATTAAAAAAAAAAAAATAAACAAAGGAAATGTATATTTTTTTAAAAAAAGAAACAAACCAAAAGCCTCTATTCTGCTCCATAATCGATATGGTTTCAATGGATTGTGCAATTTTTAGCCGACCATCAATATAATAGAGAGAGAGACGGTCCTCAAAGCGCTCTCAAGGGTTCTTTTAAGATCATCAATGGATGATAGTCTTATAAAGAGTGTGGATCGCATCAAAAGCCTTTAAAGTTTATAAATTGATGGTAATCCATGAGGAAATCAGAAATCTATGTGGAAATTCTTTGGAATCTTCTGGAATGCGAATGATTTCTACACGCATATGATGTATTTATGGGTTGTCAAATTGCGGGTTTTATATCTTGAACATTGCTATAACAGTTTAGAAAGAATATTTTGTAGAACCATCTTCTGTGTCTACTAAGGCTTCACATGGCGAAGAGAATCTTCTGGAAAGAGCTCTCTTTTTAACGCTTTTTAACAATCTCTCCTTTTTTTTACCATTTTTTTATAATCGTTTGTCTTTTGAGGGTCTATATTTCTTATCTTAATGCCACCCACACACACACACACGCACACCATGAAGCAAGCTCTGTAATGCCACAAAAATTCATCAATGGAAAAGTTTTTGTTTTTGCAATCTCTCCGTCTCTCTCCCCCTCTCGGTCCTTGGGTCCCATCTGACAGCAACAAGTGGCGAGGCGGCGTCGTCTTCAAACCAGTTTTTGCTGCTACTTCGGCTTCGGTTGTGGCTGCGCGGCTGCGTCTGCGCGCTAATTGGTGCTGCTGGAAGCTCTCTCTCTTTCTCTCTCTCTCCCTCTCTTGCAAGCACTCTCTTCATATTGCCCCGCTCTCCTTACCTCATATGATGCCATGATGATATGTATCTCAACCTAACCCAACTCCAACTCCAACACCAGCTCCTCTTATCTTCTCATTTCCCCGTCCCCTCTATTTTCAAGCTCTGTTCCCACCATTGCTCCCCTCTCTGCCCACTCCTGCAGCACCCCTTCCCACCCAAATCTCTTTCTCCCCCTCTCTCCCCAGCAGTCTCCTTCAGCTTTGACTTTTTATGGGCAGTGGCGGGTTGTCTTGTTGTTGTCTCTTGTACGTGCATGCAATTCCTTATTTGCTGTGCGAAAATGTTGAAATATGCACTCCACACACACACACACACACACGCTTTCGTCGGAGACTATACTGTGCGTGTGTGTGTGTGTGCATGGGCCAAAAGTGAATTATTCATGTTGCTGCCATACCCTTACTGAAGGAGAGTGTATATCAATATTTTCACTTATGCTTATACCAATAATATTTACCTGAAAATGAGAGTATGATTGATTCGTATTATCTACGAGACAAACGAAGCTGAACTCTATAGATCCGTTGAAGCATTAAGCCTACTTTAATGTTTCTTTTCTTTCGTTAAATGCCTTTTCAGCCTTTTAAAGTGTATCAAAAGCTTCGGATAGCCTGATTTCCTTTCGCGCTCATATTGTTGGTAGCAGCAGCCGCAGCAGCAGCGGCGGCGGCATTGCCTTGCCGCTTGGCCAGTGGAAAATTCCCAAAAAAAATTCGCATGAACTGTGCCGGGGCCGGGCACCACTCCGTACCGTACCGCACCGCACCGGATCGCTTTGCAGCACAATTCCTTCCCCTTACCCTTCTTTCTCCGCAGAGCGCCAGTCAGACCCCTTCGCCTCCCCCTACCCCTCTTTGAGGTGAGTGTGTGCCCCCGCCTGAGGCACTGTTGCCCCGTTGCTCTTGCACACTCTTTCGCTTCAGTTTCTTTTTGTATTTCTTATAAAAATAGCTCAGACGAAGAAATATTTGCACACTCACACACACTTATGTCTACATGAATGTACGCTTTCGAGAAAGAGCGAGAGAGAGAGAAAGAGAAAAAGCGAAAGAGAGGGACATGTGCTAATTTTTCTTCTTCGTTTTGCTTAATTTTTTTATTTGTTCATTTGCTTTTGTTTAGTTTTTCGCAAATTTGGTGTCTCCCACTCTTCATCGATTCCCCCTTTTAAACGACCCCTCCTCTTCGCCAATGACCTCCTATTACACCCCTGAAATAATGCGAACGGCGTTGGTTAGAGCTGCATAAATTGTCCGTAAGCGAACGGATACATTCGTAACAGAGAAACGCCACGGTATTTAGGCGCCACTAGTAATGCCTAAGCAAGAATATACATACATACATACATACATACATACATACATACATAAATACATACATAAACATGTACCAATCATTTCTGTTCTCCTAATTTTTCGCATTTTTTCCATATTTTATCCATCATCTATCCTGTTGCATTTACCGTTGCGGGTGCTGACAGTGGGAAGGGGGACACGCCCACGCTTTAAATGTGTCAATGGTTCAAGGCGGTAGAGAGGAGGCCGAATGAAGAGAGAGGAAAGCATACGAAAAGAGAAGACAACAGAAGAAATAACGCCAAGTAAAAGCTCTCTTTCTCTATTTCTCTCTGGGAAAGCTCACTGGAAAGCTTTTTGGCAGCCAAAAATGCAAGACGTTCGCGCCGCAGCAGCGGCAGCATATTCGCATCAAAGCAGTCCGCTGCCCCAGGCTCTGCCTCTGCCTTCTGCCCTCTCCCCTCAGCCCCTACTCGCATGCTCTCATCTTTCTGGTCATTTTAATACCGATACCGATTCGAGCTTGTTAAATGCAGTTGCGTCTGGTTATGTGCGTGCTTAATCTTGAATCTTTTGTCTTTTCATTGGACTCACTCGCCAGCTGACTGTTGCGGAGTGTGTGTGTGTTCCACACTGCCACGCGTTCCACAAGAGAGCCCCATATTCAGCTCCTCGTTCGTGGGAGAGAGTCACAGAGATAGAAAGAGAGACTTGCAAATCTCCTCACGTACTCGTATTTGTTAATTTATTCACATAAATACATATGTATATGGTATTAATGACGCTCTCGATATGACGCTCACATCAAAAAAAAGAACGAAAAAAGTTTAAAAAAAAAACGTTGGCATCCAATTGGTCTGACAATTTCTCACGCCCATTTTTGGGGCTCCCAAATAAGGAGAGGGGGATCGTTGTGCTTACAGAGAAACAGACAGGCAGACGGAACCGGTGCATTTTTGGTAACCAGAAATGTTGTTCGACAAAAATACGGAATACGGCCAATGGCACAAAATCCAGTACAGCAGCCCAATAATAAAACAACATTCATTCATACCATATGTATATATATATAGTAATGCTTCCCCCGAAATTCAATTGGTTCCCGTGGAGTGGAGTGGAGTGTGGGTAGTACAGTGCAATACAAAAAAAAAATGCTCCTTAATGCTCTCCGTTCAAAATATATTTGAATTCAATTTTTTTATTAAAAGAATAATACAAATTGTTTTCAATTTGTTTTATTTTATAGCACAAACGGACTTACATTTATTTTCAAATCAAAAAAATTTTGAATTTTGAAACTGCAGAATATGCATTTTGAGAGCTTGAACATTGAAGCGATCGATTATGGTCTGATAACTGATCGATCCATGCTTATCTGGCTAGAAATACTTTTTCGATAAGTTTCAAAAAAAATAATATTGAAGCCTAGTAGTCAGATCAGAAAAATTTTCTGTCGACAGAATGTAGCCTATATTTTGCTCTGTGACCAGTGTGACCAGATTTGTTTTGTATTTTTTTATAAATAAAATCAGTTGAAAATTCGAATGATAAATGATAATGCACCGCAATATCGGATAAATCCGTTTTTGCTGTACAGAAATTCAAACAACTATTTTCTATTCTCTATTCTCTTTATTAATTACATTAATCGCATGTTTGGTTTTGTTTTTTGTACTGCATAGCATCGTTCTCACACATATGCACGCACACAACCTCGGTTTTATTGCAATTTGAATACAAATCAAGCGGCCTGGAAAAATACCCCAAATACCATGCAATATTTTTCCAGTATATATAGGCATGTTTGTTTGTCGATCTGAGGACTACCTGCGAAATTTTTTTTAGCAAAACCATTTGCCAAGAAAAAGGCTAGTGCTCAGAACCGAAAAAAGTCTTTGTTGGCAAGAAGGCTGGGATGATGTTCGTCTGAAAGGCCACCTAACCCATACTTAGATCAGATGAAATGAAACACTGATTAATACTAGAGCAAAATTGTTTGGATTTCTTTAACGAGACGACCGAGCCACCTTACAATTTTGAATACGCACTGTAATCGATTAGACAGAGTGACGAGACCAGTGTCTCATACAGCAACCGGCTGCTTTGCGGTGCTATTATCGTTCAATTAACAATTTCATTTGTTTACCTCAATTTGCAATAAAATTAATGCCGACAATAACCGATGACAATACATGGATGGGGAAAGGGCAGAGGCAGAGAGTGATGTTGTCAGGCAGGTAGGCAGGCGAACGGAAACGATAGCCACACGACGCGAAACGACATTACACGAAGCGGTATTAGGCACACACACAATACTCGAAAGCACGCGCTTGTTCCATTCCATTTTGTTGCGGGAAATCCCATTTGCCATCCCTATCAGCGAAAAATTACGTGTTTCAATTAAAATTTGAAAGGAAAGGTCCGATTTCGTTTTTAGGTGGTCCCGTTTTCGTAAATTTTTGTCTGTTAAGTGCACAATTTAATCTGTTATGCGCAGAAAAGAGAGATTTTATTCTGATATACCGATAGCCGGCAAATCGAAATGCGACAGTTATTTGCGAACAAAATTTTAGGTTGGTAAAAAAAAAAAAATATTAAAAAAAAAGGGAACAAGCTCTAATTCCTCTGGTTAATGGTGTCAATTAAATGTTAATGCTTTAAGAAGCCATGTACTTGTTTCCTTTGGAGTCAAGCTTTGGGTGTGTCTTTATGAAATTCAGTTTAATTTTCATTCCGGTGAGAAAAATATTTCTGTTTAGCGAAAATGTTTGAATTTTCAAAAGTGCGCAAGCGAAGACCGGAGCCTGTCTGAATATATTAATTGGAGTTTACATGGAAATGTCATCGAATCAAATCGATCGGTTCTCGGATGTATTGTTCCGTCTGATTTCGCGGAAGTTCTATTAATTTATGCGGGAATGTGGATATGCGGGAAGACATTTCACCTTTCTTCCTCACTCTCTCACTCTCACTCTCTCTCTACCTTCTCCATTTGCCACAAGCAGCACACAGATGTGAAGCAAAGCAACTCCAGATCTAGATTGTACAGCGTTTAGTTGATTTTAACACACACTGAATATGAGATTTTAAATTCGGTTTTGGCTTTGCCTTTGGGTATTTGCGGTTCTTTTGTCGGTGTCGGTGTTGGTGGTGACGTGGCGGGACGGGACGTGACGTGATTTGACGTGGCATGCCGAGGCCAGTAAGCCAGGCCCGAAACCAGTCGGTAGCTCCTGCAACTTGTGCCACCTGCCACTGAAACCCCACAGCGCAAGGCCGTTTATCGACCGCTGACCGCTGAAGGCTAGAAAGAAAGAGTAAAACGTTTACTCTTCCACGCCGAAGCGCAATATACCCTCTTGGCTACTAGTTTTGATTTGAAAATAAATAATTAAATAAATATAAGTGGTTTCCTTCGCTTTTTGGCAGGTCATTAAAGTAACCATGTTGTATTAGAAATTGATTTTTTACATTCCGGTTTACAGCAGTCCCGATTGAGAACCCATATTAATAGCTATTTGCATCGACATAGTTCTTAGGCCACAATATGTCAAGACCAGAGAGTCTTGATTATACATCTGTACATATTACTTATAAAATTTTAAATATGTACTTACGAAAAGTGTACACAAAAAATCAATGTAAAAAACTAGTATTTAAAACATTTCGAAAGTTACAAAGTTTAAGTTGATTTGTGATTGATTTGTGTGCGTAACGGAACGGAACGGAATACTACTGGCAATACCATTCCGCTGTTTCAATACTAGTTGGCCTTGGAATTTTGCTCCGTTTGGAATGGTGGAATGGAGTGCCAGAGATTCGGTTGGGTGTTATTTCCGATTAGCAGCCAGACGCCAAATTGTCGACCAACAATCGAAATGAAAGGAAACGAAATACAACGAATCCGAGTCCAAAAATAGACACCAAAGTCCATTTTTATTGGACATCCCCTTAGCGTCCCACACCCGATTGCCTTCAATCAATCCCGTTCAATATTTATCACTTGGTTTTGGGCTATTTTTAAATGCAAATTTGCTAAACGATTGGTTCTCGGGATGGATTGTCGTTGAGTGACTGGAAAAGGGGGTAGATGGTGGAGCGTGCTGTGGGGGCATGGGGGATGGGCATTTAATCAGCGGCGCGTGGCGTCTAACAAAATTATCGCATGACCAAGAAATAGCACAACTCCTCTCTCCTCTTCTACCTGTAAGGTGTTCCCCCGTTCGCCACCGCTAGGCTAGGGGCACCTCTTTTCAAACTACCGCTACCACTACACCCTTTGTTGTGAGATTTTCCACCATTCGCCAAAAATTTCCAGTCTGCTGCACAACAATGTGAAACGGAACACGAAACTGTCGAATGAACGAACGAGCGAACGAACGGAATACCCTTTGTCAAGAATGGAGCATTTTCGACCGAATCAAGCAGTTAATGCATAAAATACCAGGAGGAACATTCGAAACGAATGTGTGTATCTGTTGGGTTTATGGAGTATTAGAACAGTGAAACCCCAAGAAGGGATAACTATGATTTACTTTTGTAAATATGATGTATATATACCTATAGCTCATGTCTGCAAGGGTATCCAAAGCTTCGGCTGTAAATTGACCCTTAGCTTCTGGTATTTCTCTCTCTGTTTCTTTTTTTCTTTCTTTTCGTTTCGTTCCGTTTCGTTGCGAATCTTTGGCGATTAGCGAGTGGGAGACCGCGCAATTAGCACATCTCTACCTGTGCCCCTCTCTCTCTCTTTCTTTCTGTTTGTGTGTGCTTGTGGCTATCTCTTTCCAGCTTGTTGGCGTGCAAATTGAATTAGCATGCCACACAAAAGCAGTGCCAAACAACGAGAGAAAGAGAGGGAAAGAGATAGAGATGATGGCGCATATGTATGAAAAAAATTAATGCCTTCGTTTACCTTTTTTTTTTTTTTTAGGGAGGTCCATTGATTACCCTTCCGCTATCAATAATATGGAAATACCAATTACCCCGCTTACTCCCAAAAAAAAAGACGGGTAATTTTCCACTGGTTCTGGGCGCTGTTTATCCACAATTAGCACTCTGATGCCGCTTCTGTCTCGTATTTATATGTCAAATTCATAATTTTCCGCCCTCCTGGGACAATTGGGATGCAGTTTGCCAGAGCCAAACACTCGCTTTGTGGATTCTGGCACTTAGCAATAGCCTGCTAGTCACCCCCACCTTCCTATCAGAGCCTGTCACGTGCCGTGGGATGGCAAACAAACATACATATAATCGCATCCAAAGGTTGTCTACGGTCTCCGTTCTCCGGTCTAGTCTGGTCTTGTCCGGGTCTGGCCTGGTTCGACTGTGAACACGAGTACGAGCATTGCGCAAGTGCAGCCGCACTTAAATAATTGGGTCTCCCTCTCTGTCTGTGGGGCAATCTTATCGTCTGCATCGTCTTTGTTGAGTGGTCGAGAGAGCGGCCGCCCCATACTAAGCACTTTTATGTGGGATCATTAAGGGTGTGGGGTGGGATGGGCAAATATTTGGTTTTTAATTAAAAAAAATGTGTTATTAAATATAATTCACTTTGCTTAAAAAAGTCTTATAAAAACACTTTGAAATAAATATATTAGGTATATTAATTTTTTTGAAATATATGTATTTTAACTATTAAATATGTTTTATTTAAATATGAAATATATCTATTATTTTAAATATTAATTGAATTTATTTTAAATATAAAAATGAAAATACTTTCTTTATACAATTTTCTCAACCTCGCTATTGGTATAAATGAATACATTTTTAATTCTCAGGATTTTTGTTTTTGAGTGTTTGTATTCAAATTAAAACTATAATTAAATTTAATAATATTTTGTGTTTAATTTTTTTTTTTTTTTAGGGTTATAAATGGGGTTCTCCATTGCTTAATTAATTTAGTTCTGTTGTAGGGATAGGATATTATTTTCTCTATATATTTAAAATGCAACATGTCTTTGGCACACATCTTCGAGGCGATTGTTGCATAAAATAAAAAGAGTGGAAAGCAATCTGAAGTTTAAAACAGATTTCACCGAAATCCTTAATCCTGTGGACCGCATAAATACCATATTGTACCACTAAACATCCTTGCTCTGACGCTGAGGCTGTTTCTTAAATTTTGTCGTGCCAAAGCCAAGAAAAAGGAACAAAAACAAAAAAAAATAAATTTACAAAGAAAGAAAGAAAGAAAGAAAAGAAACACAACTCACAAAAAGAAAGGCAAAGAAAAGGAACGAAACGAAACGCATATGCGGTGGCATCGGTGTGGGGCTGACGTAAACGCCGCCACGCATTGCGTCACTTTGCCCTGCCTCTTTTCTTCTCTGCTCCTCTCCTCTCCTCTCCTGTCCTTCTACTGTACTAGTATGCTAGGGAGAGAGCCCCAAAGAGCGGCGGTACTTAGGGCGCACGCATTTCGACACCCAAACCTGCCCTCTCTCTCTCTCTTTCTCTCATTCTTGCTCTCTTTCTTGCGTGAGAGAATTCGTCGGTTTTTTTTTTATGTGCTTGTGCTTGGGTGCTCTCCGATGATGACACATGGCTCTCAACTATAAATAAATTACTAAAGTTATGCAGTGCGATAGAGGGAGATAGAGAGAGGAGTCAGTGGGAGTGGGAGTGAGAGTGAGAGAGAGAAAGATATAGATGTGTGGATGATTATGCGTTATTGTGGAAGAAAAAAAGCTTTAAATGGAAATCAAATAAATTTTCACTTTTTCATTAATGCATGAGCAAGAAAGAGAGAAAGAGAGAACGACAACGCTGTATTTTCCATTGGTGTTCTTCAATTAAATGTTTTGTGATACGATTTTTATTGGAAAAACCTTCCCGCAGATAATTCTAAAATCATTGCATTCTTTGCCTTATAATTGCAAAAATATTGTACATATATGAATTTTCATATGCTACGATATGTACATCGTGGCAAAAATATAAAGACGTTAGAAGGAAATCCACCTTTAATTCTGTTGTTAAAACAAAAACTAAATAAATCAAATAAAATAAAATCAAAAGCATTTGTAGGAAGGCCCCCAATGAGCAGAGAAGTGCTGCCTGCCTGCCTCTTTTCCACTTGATCAAATTGGCTGATGCAATTAATAAATTGTTTTGCGCAAAACATTCAATATTTTGATGATGGGCATAGTTTACTTGTATTTCTCTTTGTTTATTATTTGTTTAACTGAATTTGTGGGGGACAAGCGAATGGTATTTGCTTGACAGTCGGCATTTAGTCAGCAATCGCTTTTGGGGAAGGCACCACCCGCTCTTACTTACAATCCCAACCATCGCCGATACAGAGATACAAAGATACAGATACGAAAACAGACAATGACTAAGCCAATGCCAAATGCAGACTGGAAGTGGAGCGCAGCTGGTGAAGTCCCCCCGCTTGATGGCCCCCACCCACTTGATGGCCACTCCATTGAGTTTCAGCAGACAGAGCCAGGTCCAGAGACAGTACATTTTCGATCTGGTATGAGTAATCGGGGAATTCCCTCCCTGCCTCCTTAGGCAAGGTGGGTGTGTGTAAGGGAAACTACTCGTACTACTCATACTTTTCGTTTGAGCTGCCCTTCGCTCTTAATCATCTTCATTTAAATATAGTATGCGCCTTGTGCATATCGTATGGAAAATGCGAAGCAAGGGTTTCATATTTCATCCTAATAAGAATTTGGGTCCTGGGAAATAATCGATCTCTTAGGAAATTCGGTGTATTTCTTCGAATGCAATCTACTTGATGAATTTTAAGAATTTATGAAATAAATAAAGTTTTCAGCAGTTCTCCTCCCTTTCTCTTTCGCTTACAATTTTATGAATCATTTTGTTTATGCGTAAATGCAAATTTTGTTTTGATTTTTCTTGCTGCTGTTGTTGTTGTTGTTCCTATTGCGTGGCCTAAATAGAATTTCCATAAATCTAGATAAAAACAAGAGGAACAAAAACTAAACAAAGAAAACGCAAATTGTTTCACACCGAAGCGGAGATACCTTTTAAGCATTTTTCGAGCACTTGTGTATTTGCTAATAAATCTTAATAATAATAATCGAATGACATTGAGAGAGATGTGTGCTTAAATTATCGATATTTATCACAGAATGTAAATTCATCGAATTATGTATATCATTTTATGCAATTATCGATAACCACAAGTGATGATCGCATTAATGAAAATGATATATATATCAAAAGTCAATTTATCGAAAATTGTCGAATTGTCGATAATTCCTGTTTGACAGTGATAGATATTTAAATATTCCCAAGGACAAGGCAGATCCCATGGCAGCAGATCCAAAAGATGGACAAAGCGATGTCTAAATGCTCATTCTCTCTCTGTCTCTCGAGAGAGACCGGGCATACGAATGTAAATCCACTTTGATTTTGTAATTCTTATCAAATGTAATTGTTGATTTTGTTCTGTTATTGTTATTGTTTTTGTTGTTGATTATTTGCATTGAGCAATAAGTTTGTGTTGTGTTTGTTTGTTTGTTTTTCTGTAATTTGTTCATGACGTTCTTAGGCAATCGACCGAAGTAATATGTACTACGTATGTACATATGTATAATAATTATGATAATATAAAGTGCAGCAGCAGCAGCAGCTGAAGCACTGGAAAAACAAGTAGAGGAAGAAGGAAGGAGGAACGGGTTGTGGAGCTGCTTATCAACTCTACTTAATCGTCTATACATATATACAAGTATAAATGTATAAAATGGGGGCCATATAGATACGCCGCTGCACGATCCCCGTTGTGGTTACGGACGTGTTTCAATAATCGTAATAACAACAGCCCAACCCCCATCCCCACCCCCACCCCCACCTATAACCGTTCAACCCCATTCCATAACACTCCGCATCAAAGCAGGGAAAAGTACTTAAGCCCGCTACTACTTCTCTCTCTCTCTCTCTCTCTCATCTGATTATACGAGAATATATACATAAATGTTACCATACATACCCATATCGTACATAAACATCAAATATGTATTTGTATATATCGCTAAGCTTTTAGTATTATTTTTTTTGATTAATTGGGTAATTTGCGAAATGATAAGATTGCGACCCGCCATGGACTCTCGCGATTGAGGCTCGTGTTTTTTTGCACGTGCGACTGTGTGGTGTGGCGCGGTGTTTGGGTGCTGTTCTTCCAGTAGCCAGGCGTGTGCCTGGCCACTGCCCCACTCTCACTCTAGCCGCTTCCACTCACACGATCAAGGCCACTCGGCGATTTGTGGATGGATGGATCGAATGACTTAATATTCAATAGGGCCCAACCCAGCTCTGACTGAATGATTGAATGCATAAGTGATTGAAGTGCATGCGGATTACCGCCAGATGTAAATCTTTAGGTGTTGTGGTATTCCTGAAAGAGATTTAAGTATTCTTCACATTTACATTTAGAGTGTGACCTTGTTGCCTGCAGTTGACGACTCAAAAAAAACTACGGTCACATTTTTGATTGTTTTTTTTTTAATTTGCTGAATGAATGAATGAATGATTGTCTCTCAATACCAAACGAATTGCACTCAATTTGTGGCAATTGCATTCGACTTCAAGTGAATTTTGATTTATTTATTCTCAAAATGAATTACATTTGCAACCATTCTGGAGTAGATTTAATGCTCATACGCATTTGGTGAGTTCAAGGGAGTTGCTAGTTGCGAAAAAGAGTTGCACTCATTCGTTCCGTTCTGACATAATGTAGGGTAAGAAAAAGGATGCTCCCCCCATTGAGAGGAGGAGCGAACTACTAGTATTAGAAACCATAGATTTACAATTTCAAAGTACAACAATTCAAAAAAATATTCCCTCGGGACTCCCTTGTTGCCCCCATTGCACAAGATGCACAAGAAAATGGCAGCAAAAGAGAATGCCATGCCCGAAATTAGCCCAAAAACAAAATGCATGTCGTGTCCGATTAGGTTTGTTTTTTCTACTGGTGCCTAAAAAAAAATAACATTTTTATTTACGATTACAACCATTTAACAATATTTTTAACTATTTAGGAATTTAATCTATATGAATTTGTTTAATTTGGTTAGCATTTTTAATGCTACGGATTTCTTTAAAAGAAGAAATTCGATTGTGAAACTTGATTGCGAGTGATTCCTACCTCTTTCTGTCTTGCTGTCTGGTCTGCCTATCGTGACTCTCTTTCTATCTGCTCTCTGTCCCGCTGCTGTCATCCCATCCCATCCGATTCCATTCCAAGTGGGTTAAGTAATTAACATATAATTACTGTTCTAATAATATAAAAACACATTCCCAAGTCGGATGCATGTACACACATGCATGTAGTACACTTTTGTGTATATTGTTTTAATTTATATATAATTTTATTTGCTTATTTATTTACTACAAAATAATCGCTGATGGAATCAGCTTGAGACGCAGTTGCCTTTTGCAATGCCTCTTGTTATATGCCCTTTGAAGATCGATACTTTGATATTGTGTGCAGCGCAATAATTCATATGTATTCTTCTTGGAGTGTTGGCAACCCTGGCATCTCCATTTCATTTCCATCGTTCCTCCAATAAAGGACCCAGATCTATCTATGTACATGCATATTTCTTGTCAGCTTCAAGAGAATATACCTACTAAAATGTCCTTGATAAAAATGAAAACCGGAAAAATCCCCCTTTAGCTGGCCTGCCCCTCGGTTGTGGCTTGTCTTGAGTGTCTTTTGCTTTGTGGGTGATACTTATTGTTCTTGTTGACTTTGTCACATTGTTTCTTTATCGATTCGCCTGGAAAATGTGCATATATTTAACTATGGATGTGTACAAAATATGTACATGCACTGATACGATTCTTTGTTTTTCGTATTTCTGTGTATACCAATGGGCTTTCGAGCCATGGAATATTCCCCTTAATCAGAGACAGAGAGAGGAGAACAGCGAACAGATGTCAGTCTTGTTTTTCCCCCATTTATGAAATTACTGCCTGTGTTCAAGAACCATCAACATTTGCAGGGGTATCCAGCAATCATAAAGCCGCTCGTCATAAACCTCTGAAAATTCTCCCTCTGTAATCCTCCCCACAGGGTGTGGCCCTGACCTTTCTTTGTCCCATCTGAAAAGATTTTCCGTGTTTGCCGATCCGATCTGAACCGTTTGGTGTTTGTTTTTTTTTTTTTTTAACCAGTTATCGTTGTTTTATCGCTATCGGTAATTTGGCTGTTTTGTTATCGAAGCCCAAAGTCATATGTCCACTGGGGTCTCGGCGGAGGTTGATCGTCGATCCCGGTGCTCCCTCATGGGTTGATTGCTATGGGCCAGCTCTTAATATAATTATTGATTGCCGTCGGTCGTTGGCCATTAGCAACTGTGGTGATTATTGATATGGTGCGATAACGGTAACAAAGGGTAATCATCTTGTTCCAATGCCAGTCATTCCAGTATTATGCTTGTCATGCCAGAGATGACAAGTACATATGTAGAAACAATGGAATCTGATCAATGGAATTGGGTTTTCTTGGTATTTACTAAATATTGTCGCCGCACACTGCGGCGCCACAGCGGGCTGTATTTATATATATATATGTATGCATATATGAGTGTAAATGAAATGAAAATATTTTCTTATGTATTTGGTCTTCTTTGTTGCTTTTGTTTTCCTATATCCTTTTGTTTCTCCTCTTCGGTTATTCTTTTACTTTTACTTTCACTTTCGCACGAGTGTGAAATGTTCAAATTCTGTGCAACAGATGGCGCTGCCAGGCGGAACAAATTGGGAATTGAAACATTATCTATTTTGTGATTTATTTTTGGTGTTTTTTTTGTCTTGTGTGTAGCTTTTGAACTTCTGTTGGCTCTCTCTCGCCCTCTCTCTTTGTGCAACTTATTTTATTTTGATTTGTATTTTTAGTCGTATTTTCGGTTTGATTTGATCGGCCTAGACCCCAAAACAAAAACACACAAAAATAAGGGAGCGGAATGGATGGGATTATGGTGGAACAACATCTGTAACGTTTTACTGCGTCTTCTGGGGGTGTCTTGGTCTTCGTTTCGTCGCTGACTGGCTGGCTGGCCTGTTGGCCCGTGTCTCTGAGCAATTACACCGTTAATACCAAAACAACAGCAACGATAAATGTCAGGGAATTATCGACATGCAAGTTCACGTCCACTGGGAGGTCCCCAGGTGCCAGCGGCCAGGTGCAAGGGCAACAGAAAACCAACAGAAGAAAGAACCCCTCAATCCCAAGGCGAATGCTCCACCCAACAACCCCCACCCCACCATCAAACTCATTTCATATTCAAATAAAAGTTGACTCGATTTCCATCCCTCCCAACACACCCCCTTCCCCCCATTAGGAGGCACGTGGAGCAGTGCAAGTCTCCAGTCTGGCGCCGAGTGAATTTTTCATTCGACAAATAATAATAATAATAAAAAGGGAATTACATACAGATACAGCCACAGAAACAGATTAGGGGTAGGTTCTTCTTCAGTCTTCAGTCTGGCCAAAGTTCCAATGTCAAGTCGATCGAAATGAGAAGAAATTATGATGGGGGGGGGGGCAGGGCAGGGCAGAGCTTTGATGGGTTGCCACTGCAGCAGGTTGAAGGTAAATGTAAATGTCAGTCGTGCGGAGAAAGTCAAAGTCAAATGGTTTAAGGCAAAGAAAGTTTCTGGAAAGTTTAACGAGGGGGCAAAAACTTGTAAACATTTCAGCTGGAAAAGTGACATTTAAGTGGTGGCCCCGGCACGGGGTTTTTCCCAATGAATAACCATAAAGAAAAAGGAAAACCTCATGCTCTTCACCTAATGAACGGAAGGGTTCTCTTTCCTTTGAAAATATATCTCAAGTTCACTCAAGCAATAGAAGTTCTATTCCATACTGTATTGGAAAAAATACTACCATATATACTATATACGATTCCCCTTTATATAATAGTCGTAGCCATACCTATAATTAGTTTCTAAATCAAGAAACTGGTTTGGAAAAGAGTGACCTTTAACACCACTCCGTGTGTAATTCCCAAATGTTGTAAGAAGCACAGCCCCTCAGCCCAAAAGGAGGAGGCCCTTCTAGGGTTATTAGGAGATAGCATGTGCAGCACATTCCCGTTCCTGCTCCCGCTCCCGCTCGTGCTTCTGGTCTCCTTTCAGGAAGGTTCTAGTTCCATTTGTTTGACCAATCACTTTGTTTTGTGGTCGGGGTTGGGGATTGGGTCTTTCTTTGTTCTTCCATTGCATGACCTAACCAACTAAACCAACAAACTGACCTAAGAACCTACCCCCTAATGACAAGCCACCCCTCCCTCCTGCCCGTCCATTTGGACACTTGTGTCGCCGTCGTCGTCTGGGAACAACAGTTTTCAACCTGAAACCGTACACGCGGCTCATGCAATAATAATCCACCCGGTGGTCGGTTGGTCTGTTGGTCTGTTTGGTGGGTGTTTCTGTGGCTCTCTGTCTCAGTATGTGTGTGTGTGTTGTATGTGTCTCTGGTCTATTGCGCAGTGTCTCTGGCCCCACTGTTTACCTTCCATCTTCTCCTTCTCGTTCCTGCTGCCTGCCACCTTCTGCCTGATTCTCTTGTGTTTTTCCGTGGAAACGCAGCTCCATGGTCGTTTCAGTTTCATTTGGTTTGCTTTCGACACTCCTCTAATTTGCGCTAATGCGTCGCCAACCCAACCCAACCCAACCCAACCCAACCCAACCCAATCCAATACAATCCTTCTATATGATGATACTCCTTCCACCCATCCCCTCTAATTTTCTTTTGTCCTCCTGTATGATGTGTGCATTCGATGGCTTGGTTCCTTTGCCCTTGGGCAAAGGAAGATGGACACCAAGAATAGCTATTCAAATGACACATTCCTTAACATTTCACTGATTCATTGATTTTATTGTGATGGATAAAGACATATGGGCTAAAAGAGTATGAATTCTTTGAGAAAAACACAGCTGATTAGATTTTGCATTAAACAGCATTCTGTTTATTGTTAAATTGGATGTTTTTCAAGCAGTGCAAAGCGTTCGATCTTCTGCAATAGATGTATATGTATCTTCCCTTCTTTCTTCAGTTATAGATGCATCGTCTTATACCTGAACGATTGCTATATTGTGTGTGTGTGTCGTGCAAATCCACTAACATTAATCTAACATTACTCTGTCTTCAAAAGACATGGATATCCATTTTATTTTTAACTTAATGTGGGGAAGAGTGCTGCCAAATAAGTGCAATTATTATGGGGACAGTGCTGCCAATTCTTTTGTGCATATTTTGCGTTGTCATGTCTATGAATTTTATCTGTATTCCATTAAGACAAGGTATATGTATAGTCGAAATCTTTGGCTACAGCGGTATTACTGGATTTTCTTGTTAGATTTAACACCTTTCCCCTACTCCCCCGCCCTCCTCCCCCTCCGCTTTTCACAAGTGACGGCAATCTTAAATTATAATAGCAGTCTGAAAAACAATACCATAAAGGGACCTGTGGAGAATATGCATAAAAAAATTAAAAAAAAACAAAATTGTTCTTTAAAGCTGATAAAAAGTAACAGTTTTTGTTGTTTTTTCGGATGGATGGGAACACCGATAAGATTGTGGGAGTGGTAGCAGATTTGGCAAAGGGGAATGTTGTTGGCTTCTGTTTATGAGCCACACACTCGCTCTGCCGCTCTTCTCTCCTTCTAGTAGCCAAAAATTGCAGCAGCGGCGGCAGTATTTCTTTCATTCAAAAATTCCCCGCTCTGGCGGCTGGCTGGTGGCAGGTGGTTCGCGTTCCAAACGTTCCGCTCTGGCATTGGATGATCCAATTCCAAACGTTCCCTTACTCGGCGAGACGCGCGCGCCCACAAAGGCAGCGACGCACATTTAAAAGCTAACTTTCGCTCTCTGTCGGTGGCTCTCTCTCTCTCTCTCTCACTCACTCTCTTTCTCTCTGGCTGTGCTTTTTGTTGTTTCAGTGCTGCTGGCTGGCTGTGTGTGTGTGTGTGTGTGTGTGTGCGTGCGTCAGTCAGCGATAATAATTTGGAATTTGAGTTTCCCCCGGCAGCACCAGCACCGCGCTGCGCCTGGCACTGGTACTGGCTCTGGCACTGCCTCTGGCTTTGGGTTCTGGTGCTCTGGTGTTGCTGTTTCAGTTTCATTTCGCGGGCGACCTCACCAGAGCACATGTTGCTTTTGCGCGCTTTCCGGCGGTTTACAGTAGAAGCAGAAGCAGAACGAAGCAAGAAAGACAACACAAGTCGTCGACACAAGAAAGTACTGGGAACAGAAGAAGCAGTAGAAAATAAAGCGGTAACAGCAAAGGAGTAGCTAAAGCAGTTCAATAATCGGTTGGGATAAGCAGTATAGGAAACAGTTACAGAAGAACGATAAGCAGTTCAAAACAGTTCGATAAGCAGTTAGTTTGCAGAGAAAAGTCGAAGAATCTCTGCAAATTCTCTCGACGTTTTTTCGTTGTTTTTTTTTTTTGCTTGTGTTTAAATTTAAATTGTTTTTATATTTTTTGTTGTTGTTTTTTTGTATTGTTTTCTGCGTTCTGTGTGTCAAAAAAATGAGGCGCTATAAATAGTTAAGAGAAAGAGCCAGAAAATGCTAAACAAAAACCGAAAAAAGAAACAAGAATAATAAATGAAATAAAAATAAACCCAAACGAAAAACAAAAAAAAAATAAAAAAAGGAAAAGTGCAACAACAACAACAACAAAAGAAAAACGTTAAAAAAATTGAAATGGCTTCTATAATTTAAATTTTATTTGGACGATCCTCCCAGGCAATGTGACTCTGAAGCGCCGCGACCACTTAAGAAAAATTGTGAGTGAAAAAAGGAATTTGGAAAGTACCAAAACAGATACCAGAAAAAGTGCCGAAAGGAAAAGTGGCAGAAAGACACTAAAAGAAAAAAAAAACAGAATCAACTGAACTTAACCCTTAGAAGGAACATAGGAGACATAGGCCTGGATAGAGCCCCAAAACCTGATGGCAACAACAACCATTGAAGCAGCAGCAGCAGCGCCGTCCGCCCAGCCGCAGCAGCAGCCGCCCGCTGTCCACCTGTCCACCGCTGACCATCTGTCCGCCAACAGAAGCAGCAGCTGCAGCAACAACAGCAGCAGCAACAACAACCACAGCAGCAGCAGCCGGTGCAGCAGTCGGAGCAGCAGCAACAGCAGCAGCAACAACAACAACAACAACAATAGTTCGAGCCAGAAGCAGAATCAGAGTCAGAAATCGATCCCTATCAAGATACCATTGAGCGAGCGATTCTCTTCGCAGACCTCGACAGGATCGGCGGACAGCGGTGTGATCGTCTCGAGCGCCTCCCAGCAGACGCTGCTGCAGCAGTTGCCGCCGGTGCGCAGCAGCAGCGGTTCTCTGAGCCTCCACGGAGCTCAGCCCAATTGGCAGAAGCGCCGCCAGTTGCTCAGTCAGGACAGTGGCATCGAGCATGTGGGAGGAGCAGCTGAAGCTGGCGGAAGTGCAGGACCAGGAGCGCCTGTTGGAGGAGGAGGAGGAGTGGGAGTGTCCTCGACAGCTGGAGTCGGCGAGGGGGCAGGCGGGCAGTCGACAAGCAGCAGTGAATCGCTGGGCAGCTCCGGCGGAGTGTCCGATCCGCCGGGAGGACGCATGCGCGCAGCCTCCGCCCTGGAGCTGAGCAGCGTGTGCGGAGGAGTGGCCATGGGAGGTGGAAATGCCCTGCGCCGGATCAAGTACAAGAGCACCAATAGCACTGGCACCCAGGGATTCGATGTGGAGGATCGCATCGATGAGGTGGATATCTGTGATGATAATGATGACGATGATGATGATCTCCACTTAGTGGAGAACGAGGAGGAGGAGGAGGAGGACGATGGCGTGGCTGTAGATGATGTGGATGGAGACGATCCCGAGGAGGCGGACACCCAATCGGACACACAGTCTGGGATAGTAATCAACATGGGCGGCTGTGGCAGTGGCAGCGAGACGGATCAGCAGCCACTGCCTCTCGACCAGGCACCCCTCACGGTGGCCGCGGCGGCAGCCAAGAGGCGGGACATCAAGAGCCTGGCCACCGATGGCCACATCTACTTTCCGCTGCTGAAGATCAGCGAGGATCCGCACATCGATGCGAGGCTGATCAATCGCAAGGACGGCCTGCAGGACACCATGTACTATCTGGACGAGTTCGGCAGCCCCAAGCTGCGCGAGAAGTTCGCCCGGAAGCAGAAGCAGCTGATGGCCAAACAGCAGAAGGCCCTCCTCAAGCGGGAGCGCGAGGAGCAGCGCAAGAAGCGCAACACCACGGTGGCCTCTAATCTGGCGGCCAGCGGGGTGGACACCACCAAAGAACACTGTGATACAACAACCATGTCCAGCCACCATGGAACAGCCGCCGGAACGATCCACAAGCGTAGCTCCGATCCCAATCAGCATTCGCATCTCGACGAGGATGTCCAGATCGGTGTGGCCGTCGACGATGACGAGGAGCTTCAGCTGGATGTGGTTAAGCTTCGCGGTCGCAGCCACAGCCAAGGCAACAACCACTACGACGCTAGCAACAACACCCGCCACCAACACCAACACCAACACCACCATCGCCATACCCACGCGAATGGGGAAGGCCACCAAGTGGAGCAGCAGGAGGAGGATATCGAGCAGGGGGCCGAGCCCGCTTTCGATGGCGATAGCCTCGACGACAACGTCAAGACTGCCACAAACACAAAGCTTTCCAGGACGCAGTCCTGCGTTAGCTGGACCAAAGTGGTGCAAAAGTTCAAGAATATCTTAGGTAATTTTCCAACATTGCAACCCATCGAATCCAGACTTTCGCTGCATTACGTATACCCTGCATACCCTTTATAACCTATAAATATTATATATATATGTACCTATATGTAATGTAAAATTCCTGTTACACATTCACTAATCAATTCTTATTCTCTCTCTTTCTAGGTAAGTGTTTGAATCGTTTGAAAGGGCAGCAAATCCCTTGGAAAATTCCAAAGATTTATCTATCGGTGAGAATGTTAACAGAAAACACACACAACAGAAAGAGATGGGGGGGGAGTGGGAGTTATAGATAAGTATTGCCATGGAAAATTTCGGATGATAAGAAGAAAACGAACTGCAGAAAGAAGAAACACTTTTAAAATACACAAGTGAAAATTTAAGTTCTGAGAACAGCTCCGATTCGATAAGAAATAATATACGATCTTCACAGATCCCCAGAAAGAGGGGTTTTTTCTGAGCTACAACTAGATTTAGGGGTGTACACACTTGCGATAAGGTTCGATAATCAATTTCGATTAGATCTGCAAGGAGATCGGTGATGGTTTTCTTGCGATTTACGATAGTGTTTGGGTGAACGCACATGATTGGTGATCAGAAAAGGAGCGTTCAAATAATGCGATACCTTTCCTTGATGCATTGCTGTTGGCTGACAAAACGAAAAGAATGAGCAGAGTTAATCGAGGAGAACAATGATTGTGGATGCCACAGATTTTCTTTCTTTGCAATACGCTTCTAACAGAGGAGGCTACTGGCTCTTGTAGTCTCTGAGATCTAGACGCTCATCGAGACGGACAAACATGGCTATATCGCAGCGGCTATCGATAGTCGGAAACGCATCCTGCTGGCTGTTACACACCTCCAACATCCACCTTAAAGCTAATGTAGTCTGATGAAACAGCTGAAAAGATTTCCCTGTACGCTTTAAATATCGGGTATAAAAACCGGTCCTCGTCCATACATGACGTGTACTTTGTTTTTGCATTCTCGGGCCCGAGACTTGGCAATTGGCAACAGTTGGACGTCTTAGAATAGAACAAAAGAAAGGAAATCGCATGAGAAGAATGGAGATGGAGATATCTTAAGAAATACTAAAGGGAATAAACGTACAGGCATAGAAATCATCTCCGGACAAACGGAGGAAAGTTCAATGAACGAGAATGCATTCCGTTTCCTCTGGCTCTTTGCGATAAAATACAATAAGTAAAATACTATTCAAAGGCGGAAATGTTCAGGGATATACACACACACACACACACACACACAAACACAAACACAAACACTACATACATATTTGCATATGTATGTCCCATGCCCCCACTGTTTCCTCCTTCTCCCTAGAGAATGAGAAGAGAATCTTGCGCTTGCATGTCGTAAAATGTGAAATAAATGAAAAATCTTGAAGGCAAGAGACACAAACACTGATAAGTGAAAGCAGATTTTCCCTGCCTTCCTGCTCCATATAACAGGCCATAATACGTATATACATTGTTGATAAGACCCAGGCCGTACCCTGTTGTGCCTCGGGTTTTGGTGGCAGTATTGATGATTTATGCCAGCTAATGTTGTTTCCACATTATGTGGACTCAATAAATACAAAGATTCTCGTATATATGTACATGATAATAATTGAGGAAAGATACACTCTACACTCCACTTGAATTTGTATTACGATTCCTTGTTGATCAACTAAAACGCGCCCTTTGTTCAAGCTTCATGCCAATGCCACATGATGTCTCGTGATGATGAAACAGCTGAAAAGATTTCCATACTCTCGGGATGATCGTTCAGGTTTTCCAGGGACAGGTTGTTTTGCGTTTATCTCCCTGCCTCCCTCCCTCTCCCTGCATCCATCCATCCGCCCGTACAGTCATATATACGTGATTTTGCATTTTTCTGATGCCCACTGATAAGAGTCTTTACGAGTAGATTCAGTCGCAGCAGCAGTGCCTTTTGTCAGCTGACATTTGAGTTTCTGCTTTTTCAGGCTTCTGCCTATGCCTACGGCTATGCTTCTGCTTTTTTTTACCTTTCGTATCAGACGATACATCAGCCCTAGCTTTATCCCTGATCCAATGGCTTTTTTCTTCGGCTTCAGCACACTTTTTGGCTACAGCTATACAAATGTTTACATAAGCGAACGGACAAAAGTCAGTCATGCTGCTGGAATGAAATGGCATATACACCCTCTAGATCTCTTGATCTCCTCTAGATATTATGAGTTTTCAGAGCCTTTAGGGTTTGCATGATCTTCTGCTGCTGCTGCATGATCTTCGGACACAGAAACAGTGACGGCAACAGCAGGGGCAGAAGAGGAAGCTGCGGCAAGCACGCGCTATATCACCCACAGGCCACAGGCATTGATTATAGTATGTATATATTGATTATATACATGTACACATATGTGCATATGTATGTTCTTTCGTATCAGGAGAAAGGGAGAGAAGATTGTTTTTGTTGTTGTTATTGTTGTGGGGCGATAATCACGCGCTCGTCTCATAAAACGAATGACAGAGCGAAAAAAAAACTTTTCCAAAAATATCAAAGCCCAACAAAGCATACATTGGGAATACATATGTATACGTATTACGTATATATATATATACGTATATGAGTGTGTATATAGTACAGTGAAAGCTCTCATGGGTGATCTCTCATGATCAGAAACGATCGGGCAAGTGGCTACAGTCAGCCCACTGCGGCTTTCACTGTATTTAAGATCCCTGATACGTGTGTGTGTCTGAGTGTCACTGTATCTATGGGCCAAAACGGAGGCGTGTCACAGTCTCACTTTGTATGTGGGGGGTATGGGCGTTGCGTTTCGTTGTTTTGCTGTTTAAATTATGTTTTGCATTACCTTAAATAACCCCCCGCAACTTCCGTTGGACCTGACACCCTGCCTCTCTGCTGGGGAGATGGGGGACAGGAAGGAAGAAGGTCAATTTCGGAGCAGGCTGGTGATAGCAGCAAGAGATGGCAACAGAGAGAGAGAGAGAGAGAGAGAGAGAGAGTGCCACTGCCTCACACAGGGGGGTGGGGGGAACTGCTGCTGCCTCTTGCCTCTGGCTTCAGCGGCAGCTGTTGCTGCTCTTTGAATCAATTTGTGTCAATGGCAACCCCTCATCCACCTATCCATTCATCCATCTAGCCATCCATCCATTCAACCACCGATGGGGCAAGAGATTTAGAAGCAATTGGGGTGTTGGGAGGTGCAGGGTAGATTGTGACAACCTGTTGTCTCAGCCCTCCTTCTCTCTATTTTTGTACATACATGTACTATATGTTGCATAAATTACACTACTCGACAAAATTGAATTATTTTTTTCCGCTCCGGCCAAAAATGACTTTTTCCGATAGATTTAGGGATTTACAATTTTTTAAGCAATTATGGCTTTTTCTTCGTATGTGTCGTTTTTTTTAGTTTTTTTTAAATCTGGTATTTTTTGTCATGCGTTTTTCAGAGCCAACAGCCAGTGTCCACTGTGACTGTCCGGATCGATCGTATGTTGTTGCTGCTGTTGCTTTGCTCAGCTGTTGTTTTGTTTTTCACAGTGTCTTTTTACATTGTATTTTTTATGTATTTTCCTTTGCTTTCATTATTTTAATGTTGCCAGCCCAGCCCTTCCCTCTCTCTCTCTCTCTCGCTCGCTCGCTTGTGTTTGATCAGCTGCCAAATGAGGAAGAAATTGTGAAAGAGAGAGAGAATGAGAAAGAAAGAGCAAAGTGTGCTTTGCATTCTCTTTCTGCGCTTAGGCTCTCTCTTTCCACTGCTGCTTCTGCTGCTGCTGCACTTGTCGACTGTTTTCTAGGGGCAAAATGGCTTCCACACATGCACATATGCACATGCACTCACACACACATATGGCTATGGATAATGTGTGATTGTTCTGCTGCTGTGGTTGCTCTGTTTATTGCCTTCTTTTCGTCATTCCACTATTCCACACGCACTTTTGTGGCTTCTCCTGCTCTCTGCTCTTTCGAATGGTTGAATTTCCGTCGCGCACCTAAAAGTATGCAATGCAATATAATGCAAGTGTTGACCAAAAGTGCGGAAAAAGAGGAATGGGAATAGAATTGGCATAAGGCGGGAGGAGGAGGATGAAGATGAGGAATGGGATAGAGGATGATGCCTGCCAAGTGCCGCACCGCACTGCACTCTCTCTCTATCTCTCTCTCTCTGTGGGCCATCTCGTGATCTCGCCCGCGTGTCTTTTCTCATGTCTGTCCCTCGCTTCTTGATCGACAGCCAGCGATGGCAGCCAACAAAACCATAAAAAACAAAAAACAATAATTAAATGGTTAAAAAAAAATATCTATATATATATATATATAATAGAAAGAGAAACTCTTTAAGGGGCATCCAGAGACATTCCTTAAAATTCCTCATTCAAGGATTCTTTTCTTCGAAGGATTTATAAATAATTAAAAATTGTTTTTAAGTTTATTTTGCTATAGTAATTTTCTATATTTTTTATTTTCATTCGGGACTACCCCTTTGTTTTGATCGGAAACCACAATCAAAATAATTGGAAACTAAATTCGTTATAGGGAGATCGAAAGCGTATGAGCATTCGAGTTATGGGCGTAGAAAAAAATCGTTATAGAGAAATATTCGCCATAAGGAAAACTTATAAGGAGAACAAAACGTGCTGAAAATTGAACGAAATTACCGTTTTCTGCAAAACTTCGTTATATGGAAGCTCTTTATAGAGAAGTTCGACTATGTATCATAATAAATATAACTGCTACCTTAATTATTCCACCATGATTATGATGATGAATTGTTTCTAGAAGGCTGTTCAAAGATTCCCTGTTGGTTTACCACTTTAAATATTTATACCCCAAAGACTTCTTTACAGATAATCCTTTTTTAAAGTTCCCAATTCAAAGATTCTTTAAAGATGCTTCAAAATACTGTCCGCTGTCGCAGTCCTTCAGTATCCTTTGGTATACTCCTGTCCATCAATTTTAAATCGATCCCAAAAATTCAGTCCCCCCTTGGCCGTTGCTCAATCCCCACAAAAGAAAAAAAAAACAAAAAACGAAAAAAGGGGTTCAAATAACCATTCATTCATTCATTTATTCATCCATTCATTCATTATTTTTCCAAGGAAAATCGAATAGAAAACGGAGAATGGAAAATGGGAAATAGGGAGGAGAGCGATGGTGGGCGTGTTGGGGGCGTGGTCGAGTTTAATTTTAGACCATAAACAGTTTCGTTGAGTCAATTTGCTTTCGGCACGGCTC
This sequence comes from Drosophila helvetica, assembly GCA_963969585.1. Taxonomy (NCBI): domain Eukaryota; kingdom Metazoa; phylum Arthropoda; class Insecta; order Diptera; family Drosophilidae; genus Drosophila; species Drosophila helvetica. The sequence goes on along the minus strand of OZ018401.1, from coordinate 20,157,331 downwards.
TAAAGGATGCGATGACTCTGCCTGTGGATGGGGCATGCGGCAGAGAGGGGCAAGAAAAGAAGGTCTCGTATGTTTTTTTGTTCCTCTTTTTTTCTGTTTTAGTTGGCTACCGTTTCTATTCTCTATTTCCTTCCCCCTCCTTCTCCAATCTGCTCTTTCCATTCTCCACTTTCTGCACTGCGTCATTCCATTTGCATGCAACACCCACCCTCACGACCACGACCACGCCTCCTACTGCCCTCCTGCCGTCTCCCTACTGCTTCTGCTTCTGCTGCTGCTTCTGCTGCGGCTTGTACCATCCCCAATCGACTGTAGTGCCAACTGCCTTGTATATCGATTAGTTTCTGTCCACGTTGTCGGGCAGGGGCCCGCAAACAAATTGCTTTCCCATTTAGAGACAGCGCTCCAACTGTGTGGATCCCATCAGCCATCCACCGTCCACCCACACACCATACCATCCCTTGACTCGACTCCTGTTCAGAAAACCCTGTGCCACGGAGAGTATTGTACACCCGACTCATCCGTTTGCTACTACCATAGGAAAGGGTACCCAAAGGTTTCATTCATTCACCGGTGAGCGTTTTCTCAGCGAATACGACTGCAATATTTGTGCTCTGTTCTGATAATTTGATTGATTCAGCTGCTGCATAAATCGGTAATGTTTTACTCTCTTGAACAAGCAATTGATTAATTGATTGAATGACAAAACACCTACACCAAAACTACATCAGTATTTAGACGGTTGCCACCGCCGCCGCCAGTTCTCATCGGATCAAGTCCAAAGGGAAAATGTCATGGAATCTTCCTATATAAATCAGCCAGCGATGGTCACGTAGCGGCACACTGATCCTCTACTCGCGACGCACAAGTGAATGCTGCAAGAGGGAATGATCTAGATTCTAGAATTTTAAAAACAATATACATATGCTCAAGACGGGCCACCGCTTCTGTAAATAGCCGGAGGGGGAAGAGGGAGGAGCCCTTAAATAGGATATTATTCCATCCATTCACGAAGGTCGGATCATTTGAGGAGTATTTGGACGATGGCATTGTCCTGCCACAGAGAGAGCACGATATCAGAATGTATTCGATTTGTACAGATCTCTGTTTTGTTTTGCTTCTGTTGTGTGTGGAACGCATTGTACTACCCTACTTCTACTATATGTACAGGCATATCTCTATATAAAAACAATGCCAATGCCATGCCATGCCAAGGGTTAAATCTGCATTTGGCCTGCCATTCGCTTTAGCTTTTTGGGTTTTTTCTTCATTTATTTTTGTTTCGAGTGTGTGTTTTTCTATATCTATTTATATTTGATTTATGTCTCTTAATTGATTCATTAAAATTAAATAAATTTTGATTGCAGATTGTTTATCCTTTGATTTTGGTTGCATTTCCTCCGTCCCGTCCCGTCCTGTCCCGTTCCGCGTCGTCCTCCTGCCTGTTTTGAGTTTTCTTTGCTCTACTGCCTTGTCGGATTCTACTGCTTGCTCTCTGTTTACTGCTTTGTTGATTAAGACTTCTTAACCATTAAGGGCTGACTACTTTCTACTGCTTTTCTTCTTCCCTTCTTTTGGAGTGCTTTCACTTCTTCAACTGCTTGATCAAATATTGTACTGATCATAGATTATATTTATTTTTGTTTACTGCTTCATCAATTTTTTTTTAAAACTTCTGCTTTTTTCCCTGCTTTATTAATTGATTATACTGCTTGCTATACCGCTTGCTTTCCATTAAACATCGATGACAGCTTCTACTGCTTTGCTTTGGTGGGATTCTCCTTTTTTCTACTATACTATATATAGTAATCCTGTGCACTGCTTTGACTTCAGTATTTCTGAATGTTTTTTTTACTGACACTTTCACTGCTTTATCCATTAGGTTACTGCTTAGTCGACTGCTTTGCTCACGTTACTGTTGCCCGCCTCCTACAGTTTTTCTCTTCGTCCGAGACTTTTGCTGTTCCCTCTCCTTCTATTACGTCTCTTCAGCTGAATCTTCCTCTTGTTCTCTGCTGCTGCTGCTGCTGTTGCTGCTGCTTCGTGTTCTTGCATTGAACTGTCAGAAAACTGCCTCTCCTCTCTAGATTGGTGGCCAAAGGGGCGTGGCTGCTGTGTCGCATGGTTGGCTACACCTGACTGCCGCTGTTCATCTTCTGTCTTGTACCTTTCTGTCTGTCTATCTGTCTTTCTATCTTTCTATCTGGCCGAGCCATTCCCCGACCTTGTCTTATCGTTTTTTGGCATTCCCAGATTTGCAATTTTCCTGCAATTAAATTTTGCAAGCAATAAATTTGTCGAAATAATAATGATCCATTTTCTTCGAGCACAAGTTGCGCCTCAAAGTCTCGACTGCAGTGCGTGCTGTGCCGCAGCTTGAACGCGCAGAACGAACATTTCTGGGGGATGGGTGGGTGGGTGCCCGAACCCGAATGCGAACTCAAAACCGAACCACTTGGGCCGAGCGAATAGAGATTTAGAGAAAGAGAGATACTGACAGCGAGATATGGCAGATCTGTGGCCAATTGTGCAACGGAAGTTCGAGCGATCGGTTCGAATCGGATCGGAACGGAAAACAAAATAAACATAACAAAACGGTTCAGATCGGATCGGATAGGATCAATATAGTAGCCGCAAAGATACAAAGATACATATATTTGTATAAATATATGTATACATATATATATATAGATATAGATCGATAAAAGTGAAACAAACCTCCAACGAAAATAACCCGAATTCGAATTCGTGCTATTTAATTGTATCTATCTCTCCCTCTCTCTCTCTCTGTCTCTCTTTCTGGTTTCTTCATCTGTTTTTTTTTTTTTTGTGGCTTGCATTTTCTATTTGAAGATCGATCGGATCGGCTAGGTTCTTTTGATCGATTGATCAGAACAAAGCGAAAGAAACGTCAACCGATCAGCGGTCACAGCGGTAGTGTTGGTAGTGTCGGTCGGTGGTGTCGGTGCAAAAGTTGGTCAAGTCAAGTGACTAAAGCGATCAAAAGCAAGAAGAAAAACTAGGCCAAATCTCAGCACCAGCAGCAGCAGCAGCAGCAGCAGCAGTGGCTCAGTGCATCAGCGTCGTGTTGCGTTGCTCCTCGGTCTCAAGGTGGATAGGTCACAGGTGGTGCCCATGGCGGTGCCGCGCGTCCGCAAAGTGGTACGCGTGGTGCGAAAAAAGAAGCGAGCGACGGGCACTGGCACTGGCACGGGATCTGCCTCTGCATCGATCAACGATGCCAGCGAATCGGATGGAGGTGGTGCGGGCGCCGATACGGCGACCAGCTCGGGAGCAGCCTCGGGCAGACAGAACTCCATTTCCATCCCAATCTCGATGGCTGAGATCGAGGCGAAAGCAGCAGCAGCAGGAACGACGGGGGCCAGCAGCAGTCGACCCTGGACACCGATGCCGCCACGCAAGCCGCCCGCTAAGGCGGCTAAGATCAAGCGGCGGCTATCAACAGGCGGAGGAAGCGGAGGCGGTGGGAGTGGCAATGGATCCAATGGTGGCGCAACGGCTGCAAAAGGTGCCCCGCCAGCGGCGGCAGCAGCCGAGGCCGAGCAACGGCGCCAGCGGAAGGATAAGAAGCGTCGATCCTCGAGTGATTCGAATGACAGCGACAGCAACAGCTCCTCGAGCAACTCCAGCAGTCACTGCTCCTCTGGGGCCTCAAGCTCCTCCTCGTCGTCAGGCGAGTCGGAGGGCTGCTCCTCTTCCACCGGAGCATCATCGTCCTCCTCCTCCTCCAGCTCCAACTCCTCCTCGTCTCCATCGGATGTGCGACGGAGGCGCAATGCCGCCGCCGCCAATGGCAAGAAAAAGCAGAGATCCCTTTCGGCAGCAGCTGTTGCGGCGGCTTCCACCTGCTCCTCGTCGTTGGCGGCCCTCAAGAAGAGCACCAAGAGCTCATCCTCGGCCAGCGCCAGCACGGCCAGTGTTGGTGGCAAGCAGTACAAGGATCCAAGTACAGGAGAACCCCCAGCTAACTGCCTCGCCCCGCCCCGCCCCGTCACATTGTAACCTTAATTCTGAGTCCCAGTCCCAGTCCATCGCAGATCCTTTCTGCACATCGCTGTCTCCTTTTCCGTCAAACAACCTGAACCTGAAATGTTTCGCTGCCCCTCATCCTATCCTCGCCGCGGCAGAGGCTGACTGCTGAATGCTGGGGGATGCAGATGCGATGCAGCAGCTGCCACCGTCGACAGTTTGGCGCTAATGCCAAAATTAATTAGAAAAAAAATACGAAAAGAATCGAGCATCAAATGCAAATCGAAATCCAAAGGCAGAAGGAAAACCTTCATGTCATGCAATATGCATACATATATACAAATATTTATACAGATCGGCGGAGCGGTGAAAGTATCTCGTGGCCACGGGGAATAAGGGGATAAAGATCAGTCCATATCTCTATATCCTCCTCCTCCAGTTCTCTACAGTTCCTCTGCCTCCCTCTCGCTCTCTGCTTGTATTTCGTTCCACTGTTCCACTAGAGTGTGGTCGTTCGCTTTTGGGAAACACATATATGGAACACAGCTATACAGAGGAATGTTCCCTGAAACAGTGAAATAGTGGAACAAAAACACACTCTCTCTCCATCCCTTGCTCTCCCTTTTCGCTCTCGTTCAGTTTGCATGCTCTCTCCTTTTCCTTTTGTTTTCCTCTGTTTTTTTGCGTTTCATTTGATATCTGATCTGATCTATCGATCCCTGCGATTAGGCATGAAGCAATTGATCGGAAAATTGAATGATTTGTGGCCCGAGCACAGCGTCGCATTGTCCATTCCAAAGGAGGTCGATAAGAGCAAGGAGAAGCTGGAGGGCGCCTGGGAGACGACAGGTACTCTCTCTCTCTCTCTCTCTTTCTCTTTGTATGTGTGTGTGTGTGTTTTAAGTGAACATGTGGAATATACAGAATTCCACCAATGGAGTATACAGAAAAATAAATATGTATTAAAGGGTTATCTCAAATCTCACATTTTACAACACATAAAATTAACATTCCATCTCTCTTTCTTTGTCCTCTAAAAAAAACAGGTCGCGATGGTTCCAAAATTACAACAGTTGTTGCAACACCCGGCCAGGGCACCGATCGCGTACAAGAGGTCTCCTACACAGATACAAAGGTCATCGGCAATGGCAGCTTCGGTGTGGTATTCCAGGCCAAGCTCTGCGACACCGGCGAACTGGTGGCAATCAAAAAAGTTTTACAAGATAGACGATTTAAGGTATGAAACATAATCGAATCACATATGTATATAGCTTGTCGATCTGTATTTATTTCACTACATATATGTACATATATTTTATCCTTTGTAGAATCGCGAATTGCAAATAATGCGGAAGCTGGAGCATTGTAATATTGTGAAGCTTTTGTACTTTTTCTATTCGAGTGGTGAAAAGGTGAGTGTCGCGGTGTACCGCATCCTCCTCCTACTTCTCCTGCGATCCTTGAGATCCTTGAGTGCCCCCCAAAGCTAGTGGCTATAGAACGGGAGGGGTGGTGGGGAAAGGTGGGGTTGAAGTGACAAAAAAAAAACAACAAAAAAAACAAAAAATAGTAATAATAATAATAGAAATGAAAAAAAAAAAAAATAATGCCAGTTCTAAAAATCTATCTAAAAGTCTTACAAAATTGTGAATTGTGTTATATAAATCTCTTTCATTTTCATATTCCAAAAAACCGATAAACTACTTGCTCAAGTTGGCTGAATTTCCCATCGATTTGGGTATATTTGCCAGTGTGCTCAAGCCCCAGGTATCTTTTCTCGTAATCTCTAATTCTGGAAAGAGCCTTTTCTCTGATCTCTCGATCTCATTCCACTGGTCATACAATTCTCTATATATCTATCAACCTATCTATCTATCTCTCTATATATCTATCTACATCCCTCTATCTCTCTCTATCTCTCTCTCTATCTATCTCTATATCTATCTATCAATCTATCTCTCATATATATCCCTGCTAAACTAAAAATCAGAAAAAAAAACCAAGAAAAAAAAGAAGAAAAAAAAAGAGAAACGTACAGTGAACTTATACAGAAGAGTACGCCGCATGGTATCTCTCTCTCTCTCCCTCTCTCTCCCTCTCTCTATCCCGCCCCCCTATATCCTGCTCCGCTACTCTCTCTGCTATGTGCTATCTGCTAGATACATATGTGTGTGTTTTTGTCACCAACTGTACCTATTGTACCTCTCTTGACGCATGCGAATTCGCAATTTCATCGGTCAACCTACCTTCCCCGATCCAAACCGATCCAAACCGATCCGAACCGATCCCAGATCCGATCCCAGATCCGATCCAAACCGATCCAAGATCCAATCCAAACCGACCCAATATCCTATATCCTACATCCCATATCCAATCCTTACCCGCTCTGTATGTGTGTATGCTATCGATATCCATGATGTATCCATCGCTCATACACAGACACACGCAGACAGACACCCGCAGACAGCTCTGAAACTCTAAAAAGATGAACCATAAACTCAACTAATCCATATTCTATATGTATTTTGTATCTATATCTTATCTCTATTCTCCAAACCGACAGCGAGATGAAGTATTTTTGAATTTAGTCCTCGAATATATACCAGAAACCGTATACAAAGTGGCTCGCCAATATGCCAAAACCAAGCAAACGATACCAATCAACTTTATTCGGGTAAGCAGTTACAAGGATATTGCAATATACAATATACTAATATATGATCTCTGATACCCCTCTGTAACAGCTCTACATGTATCAACTGTTTAGAAGTTTGGCCTACATCCATTCGCTGGGCATTTGCCATCGTGATATCAAGCCACAGAATCTACTGCTCGATCCCGAAACGGCCGTGCTGAAGCTCTGTGACTTTGGCAGCGCCAAGCAGCTGCTGCACGGTGAGCCCAATGTCTCGTACATCTGCTCCCGGTATTATCGCGCACCCGAGCTAATATTCGGCGCCATTAATTATACAACAAAGATCGGTGAGTTGAGTGAAATATCTTATATATAGATGTATCCATTAATATTATTTTTCTCTCTATCGTTAGATGTGTGGAGTGCCGGCTGCGTTCTGGCCGAACTGCTGCTGGGCCAGCCAATCTTCCCTGGCGACTCTGGTGTCGATCAACTGGTCGAGGTCATCAAGGTCCTGGGCACACCGACAAGAGAACAAATACGCGAAATGAATCCAAACTATACGGAATTCAAGTTCCCACAAATTAAAAGTCATCCATGGCAGAAAGTAAGTGTCGTGTCGATGATGGGTCGATCCGATCCGATCCAATCCGATCCGATCTCAGTTTCCTAATCTCTTCCTCGTTCTTGGGTGGTGCTGCTCGAGGTGCTGCTACTGCTGTAGTAGTCCTCTTGCTTGGGTTCTTGCTATCGATCATCTTTCGTCCCCTCCACCTGCACTTTTAATCGGAGACACTGCTGATCCCCGTTCTCCCTGACAGCTAATTCCCATCTTATTGTGTGTTTGTGTTTTCCACAAATATATAATCAAAGTGTACATAAAAACTCGTTGCAGTCACTACTCGAACGCACCCAATTTCCAAACGCCCTAAACCAGAAACAACGATTGAGAGTAAGCCACGAAATGAAACCCAAATTGAAACCAAAAACAAAAATGAAATGCAAATGCAAATTAAAATTCAAAGATCACAAAGATCAAAGATTGCTCGCAAAGCCAGCAGCCCCGTAATGCCATAATGCAACAACGATATGCCACCATATATGCCACATATAACATTTGCATTACATTATATTGTATTGTACATATTCGAACCATCTGCCATTTCTGGGCTTCTTTTTATGTTGTTCCGTCTGCAGATATACATATGTAGATATAAGGTTAGATTAAAAACCCATTGAACTGTTAGACAGTCACGAATAGATGTCAATCTAAAGGTTTTAATGTACTATTTTATTGTTTTTTAATTTTAAAAGGGTTTTGGTCACGAAAGTATCAAATTTTTCATTAAATTGCGCTGAGATTTCTTCATCGACAATCGACTCCAGACAAAAAAAAAAAAAAAATGTATACATGTCGTGTACATGACGAATCACAATGCCGTTACCACACTTTAGAAATTTTAGCTTTCAGATGTACCCCTGCAGACGTCTGCGTATCGGCTGAACAGCATTTGCAGACCAGACTGAAAACTGCGTACTGGACGAGAAGATCTCGCCTTAAATCTTTGGTAGCAGGAGATTGAATGAACAAAGAGACATGGGACGAACGGAACAGGGTACAGTTCGAGGCTTGAGGTTCCAGGTTCCAGTTCAGGAAACGTAGCAGCAGATAGAACCTAGTAGTTGAAGATCTTTATTTTATTATTTATTATAATTATAATTACAAATATTAAAATGCCATAGTTTTAGAGGGAAAATGGTTTAGAGGCCTGAATGGTTCATGCATAGTGTAGTTTGACCTACATAAGGGTAAGTCGGGAATGGGCCGTAAAAGCGATGTTAGAAGCTTTTTATCTTATAGCTGTAGTACATTTGCCATTCGCAGCCATAGCCCGCGCCTCAAACTGCTTTCAAGACTGCTTTTAATGCTAAAGGTTCGGATTCCGCCGGAGATTCCGTACCACCAGAGGAAAATGCATATTTTCATTGCTTTCAAGCTTACGGCCCAAGCTTGTTGTTTTCTTGTTTCCTTTTTATGTTTTCCTTTGTTTCTTGCCCACCGCCTCTCCAGTACAACTGCTGTTGTAGTTCCTGTCCTGTCTCACTGTCTCAAGAGCACCAGAGTGCACCTCAATGTGTCCAGTCCTCTTCTCTACTCTACTGATGATTGTGTCTTTTTGTGCTACTGCCCAGCCCAGCCCAGCCCTGCCCTGCCCTGTTCTGTCATGTTCTGCTCTGCCATGTCTTGTTCTGTTCTGTCCTGTCCTGTCTTGCCAATTCCAGTTCTGTTTCTGTTGAAAGGTTCGCCTCAAGGCAAGACTCTTAGAGCCTTCCGCCATCTACCTGTCGCCTTTGGTCGATCCAATCCAATCAAGTGTCCCCTATCAGTAATCAGTAGTAACAGTAATCCGATTAATGACCATCCAATGACTCCTTCAGGTTTTCCGTATACGCACTCCGACAGAAGCTATCAACTTGGTGTCCCTGCTGCTCGAGTACACGCCCAGTGCTCGGATCACACCGCTCAAGGCCTGTGCACATCCATTCTTCGATGAGCTGCGCATGGAGGGGAACCACACCTTGCCCAATGGCCGCGACATGCCGCCGCTCTTCAACTTCACAGATCACGGTAAGATTCAGATCCACATCCGCATTCAGATGCAGAACTCTCTAACAAATGATTTCCTCCACACTCCCCGCAGAGCTCTCGATACAGCCCAGCTTAGTGCCGCAGTTGTTGCCAAAGCATCTGGCCCATCGCTCTTCGGCCGGCGGCCCAGCAGCAGCCGGTGCTGTAAGCGGCTCAACCAGCGTCTCCTCAACGGGAAGCGGCGCCTCTGCGGACGGTGCCGCCCTGGCTCAGGCAGGCGGGACAGCAGGATCATCAACAGTCGGTTCCGGATCGGGAGCTGCAGCATCCGCTTCAGCCGCCGGTGGACCGGCGACCGGCTCGAATGCCGGCGGTCAAGGAAACAATAGCAATCCCGGCTCCGGTGCGCCGTCCGCCGTGGCAGCTGCCCCGGCTGTCCAGCAGGCAAATTCCGGCGGCGCTGCAGCTGCCGGCGGTGGTGGTGGCGGCGGTGGTGCGGCGGGTGCTGCCACTGCAGCCGGCTCCATAGCTGCGACCAATTCTGGTGGCGCCAACGTGACAGGTGAGTGAGCGTTGGCCATCCCTCGCCCTGTCCCCCCACTGTATTCCTTCCATTCCACTCCTCCCGATGCCATTTGGTTGCATGCTCCCCTCCTGTGCTTAGTGGGGCATGCACTGAATCCATCCGCACTGAGGGTGCTGCGCAAGTGTCTGAAGTCGCCACGCCCCAGCCAGATCAGCAAATGTCCATAGCCATAGCCGGGCATCTATCATAAAAATCAGCATACGATCCAATCCGAGGAAATCCAGACAGAACAACAGAGGGACGGAAGAGAGATTGTGCATCAAAATCCTTCGTTTGGCAGTTCCAGAGTATTTTGCCTTCCACAGATCAAGCTTCAAGCGTTATGCGTCCCAGATCAGGCTTTGCCAGCCTTTCACAGATCAAGACTCATTCTTTCGACAGTTCAAGCTCAAATACCGAAAAGAGACTAGAGAGCCGAGGCGTCCAACAGATGGTTCCTCTCAATTCAACGGGGAACGGGGATCACTTTGAAAAGCACTCTACGGATTTCCGAAGTTCGAAATCCAAATTGAAAGTTTTCCAATTAATATTTTTTCCCTATTTAAACTCATCGAATTAATAGATTTGCCTTGCAATTTGTATGCCAATGCCCATCAACGCACCGCACGCACCGCCTCTCCGAAACGGAGATAGAGCTAACAGTAGGTGCTGTGGGTGCTGGCAATGCCCTACGAATAAACTGTACCGTTTTTAACTGTTGGCAACACACTCGATGCATTTCAGCCATCCCATTCTTTTCTGCTCGTGCTCCTTGGGCTGTTCCTGTTTCTGAATCTCGACCGACCAATTGTCGGTCTAACTATTAACTCTTTCGTGGGTGGATCGGATCGTTGAATTCTCTTGTATATTCATTATTCGAGCAGAACAACTAATTGTGTATGATGTGTCTTTTTATTATAATTTTAATTTTGATTAAAAAAAAAAATGATTATGTTTTTGATTTTGTTTTGATTTCTTTTTGTTTTGTTTCATTTACAGATTCATAGGGACGATAGTATCATACAAACAAACACACACACACATGTACTACCTATATATATATATCAGCATGTGTATATATATATATAGAGTAATAAATATATATAAAAAACCCTAGAAACACACACACACAGCAAGAACCACAATAAAAATTATATATATTATAACTATAAACGATAACCGATAACGGAGGGATGCAAACCAACATAAAAAAAATACACAATTATTCATAGAAGTTATATTCATAAATGTTCAATAAATTGCAATCGTTGGGAAAACCAATCCAATACACGAGAACTCAAGCCCCCCGCTTCGAGCATCATCAGATCTGAAGAGGAAGTGGAAACAGAAACATAAACGGAAACGGAAACTGAAAAGGAACAAGAAGCCGAAGACGAAGAAGAAGTGGTAGATGTAGAAGTTAAATTACAAATAAAACGTATATCGTAAAAAGATCGCAGCAAAAATTTATAAAAAAAAGAGAAAAAAATATTTTACCTAGGTAAAATTAAATTTATTTTAAATCTAAAATAAAAACTAATAAGCATAACAATAATAATAAAACAGTACACCATAAAAATAATGATAATGATGATTATACAAAAACACCATAATTATAATAGTAAAGCTCTAATCACTGATCCCCATTGATGAGAACTATCGATCAATCCCTGATTCAGTCACGTCACGTCACCTTCACCTAGCGTGCTGACTTCTTTTATTCAATAGATTCTCCTCCTTTTTCTCTCTCGATCTTTGTATTATTATTTTTTGTTTTTTCTGTATTTTTTAAACACTAAACTTTTTGAAGCAGTAGCAATTGATGAACAGAAAGTGTCGATACACTAACTAATTATCTATATACTTATACATACATATAAATATATTTATATATATATATATATGTATTTTGAGCAGTCATTGTGTATTACTTTTACCAATTTGTTTTTAGTATTTTTTAAGAAGGAAGTCCATAAATAAAGGTAATTAAACAAGTTTCGTAGCGAAATTTAACAATACGCAGAACCACAAAGCCACATTTTAATCAAATTGAATAGATATGCATATGTATAAAAGGCCAATGCGAATGGAAAACTTAATAATACATAAATACAATGAAATGAAACGAAGCGACGAAACTAAAGCTAATACTAACACTGACACTGAAACTGAAACTGACAGAAAAAGTACAGTCCCCTTAACAGACAAAGCAGAGATGGAAGAGGAAGAGGAGAAAGCTAAAACAGAAGCATAATGTTAATGTTATGTTAAACCTTAAAGTTAGTGAAAAACTGATTAAAAGCAAAAAACAAAAATTAAACATATACAAACTTACATATATATATATATATGTATATATATATATATATATAAATTCATATATATATATAAATATAATGAAATTTTTTTTTGCAAAACGCATTATGTATACATACAGATTAAATAAATAAATTATTTTTATTTTTATTAAAATAATTATTATTATTATTTTGTAATAAATAAAAACACATAAAATTCATTAATTAAACAAACAAGAAAAAGATCTGAGGAAATACGATATTCAATCGTTTAAACAAATATACACCCCACAACACATGTGTACATGTATACATATATATATATTTGTTTTTAATATGAATATTTATACATACATAGTAGACTCGGCCAAGCATTCATTGCTATGGCTGTGTGTGGCTAAAGTTAAACACATATGTATATATATCTACGTATATACGGATGTATGTATATCTTAACTTATGTATGCATTATTATTTAGCAATTAGCTTGAATTAAAATGGAAATTGTAATAGAAGTGGAAATGCAAATGTAAAGGGTCTCTAAAAATGAGTGATCAGAATGAGCAGATCATAAAGATGAGACGGTAGATAGGGTAGATCGCACGTACTATGTATGTACTATATGTATATTCATGTGTGTGTGCCCGTATAGGCATTCGAGAACCAACGGTTTAGTTGCAATATGTAGATAAAGTCAAATTGTCGTCCGATTGATCAATGATCCGATTGGTCGATGATTAGTCGATTATTGGCCGTTAATAGCCGCTCGCTGAATATAAACTGTAACTGTTACTCTAATCTAATTGTAGCTACATTAGTTCGTAGTCAGTGTCGCCTTGCCTCGTCACATCCTCCTCCTCGCCCACGCTCCGCTCCCCTTAAGGCCTTAAACCCAACTGCTTCAACCGAGGCAATGGGTACAGTCGTACAGTCAGAGATGGTCTAGGCTAGCCCTGCCAACCTGCTTTAATTTTTTTTTTATGTTTTATAGACAATTCGCACAAGCAAAATTGCCTAAAACAATATACACATACATACATAAGCGAAAACACACATATAAGGATGTACGAAAGAGAAATTCGCTAAAAACCGTATATATTTATTTATATAGTTTATTGTAACCGACCTTAAACTAATTATTACGCTAATTATAAACGATTAATGAATACACAGATATAATTAAAACTAAAAACAAAAAAAAAACAAAAAACACACTTTTCCTAGTACTTTAGACCCACTAAAAGAGAAAAAAATTAAGAAACAAAAAAAACACAAAAACAAAAATAACAAAAAACTCCACACACTTACGTACATCATTTTTAAAATTCCTAATTAAATAACACAAGAAAAGAGAAATAAAAACAGGAGCATAAGTTTGAAAGAAAAAAGTACTAAAGCTATACACACGCATACTCTGACATTATGACATATGTTATGGTGTAATAATCATGATAATATATAGAACCGTTGATGATAATTGAGCGAAAGCAAGAATGAGAAGAAGTCGATGAAAACCGTATAATGATACTGATAATAAACGAATACAAAAATACAACAAATAAAAAAAGAGAAACAAATACAATATTTAAACGAAAGTAAACCCATTTTGTTGCCTTTCCTTTTTACCAATATCATTTTTATTGTGTGTGCGATTGGTTTTATTGTTTTCGTCGTCGTGGTGTATGGGGGTGGGGCGAGGCGGGCATTCCTTCGATAACAAGGCCGATACAATTGAGGGTATCGATCATACCATTTCCGAAATAAACCGCACCACCGTTGCGTCAGCTGACACTTCGTTCTCTCTTTATCGCCCCCTTTCTCTTCGTCCTACTATGACTACTTCCGTCTCTGGCAATTTTATGCCCAAGGTGTATTTGCACAAGGTGAGGCATTTAAAAAGGCGTTCCCCCACTCTTCCAGGCAGCTAGCGTATTGGCAGTGTCAACGCCTCACCCAATAAAGAAAATACTTTGCCTCTTACCATATCCCTGTTGGCAATTGCGTTTCACATGCAACACACATTTGTGTTTGCCCTTTCTTTTGCGCGGAATTGAAATTAAAGGTTGTTTAAGGAATCGAAAACGCCAAATTAGGCATTGCAGGTCTCTCGCATCGGCTCGGATCAGTATTACAATATTTTCTGCGTCATCAAATTCCAATTTTCTCAAAATTCAAAAAAGTTCGTCCCGAAAGAAAAAACCTTCACCTACCAATTAAAATATCACCTACAAAAACAATTATATGCCCACAAAAAAAAAAGAATACTAATTTATCGATATTCAACATCCCTAAACCATCGCAGGCTCACAGTCTAACAGCGCTCTGAACAGCAGCGGCACGGCCAATGGCAACGGCAGCGGAAATGGGGAGACTGCAGCAGCAGGAGGAACTGGCGCCGCCGCCGCCGCCGCAACACCAGCCGCCGTAGGAGGGGACGAAAATGGTGCTACTGCAGCAGCGGCAGCATCAGCCGCAGCAGCAGACACCGAGGCAGAAGCAGCAGCAGCGTCCGGTTAGCGCAACAGCTGCGCTCTGTTAATGTAAAATGCTCTTTCTACAGCGTACTGTACTGTTATTCGCATATGTATGTTTTATTCGCTCTCAGGGTTGGAGCAGGCCTAAGTTAGTTTTTTTTCGCAGCATTCAGCATAGGTAACGGAGCGTGATGGCAACAAAGCCTCAGCCACCCACACACACAATAACACTAACACACCGACACATACACACACACACACACACACACACACCCTACAGCCACACACATGTATGTATGTATATGTAGCTACTATGTGCATGGAAAGGCAGAAAATATTTAGCATTAAAACCAAAAACAAGAAATTCAACTTTAAAACGATGCATAAATACCAATTACGAGTATAATATTGTATTATGTATTATTAAACAACAACTCCAAAGTCCCTACCCAAAAAATATCCCCAGGGAAAGAGGAAAATGTTACAAAAAAAGGAGGAGCGAAAGCACCCGCTCTTCTTCATCACCAGCCCCCAACCTCCCCATCCCCGATCACCCATCCACCATCCACGTAGAGAACAAATTTAATGGAAAATGGCAAAAACACTCCCGTTATCGAGTATAATACAGTCGAGTATCTTAAGAAAAAAAAGGCCAACAACAAATAAGAGGAATACTCGTACTTAGTGAAATAAATCAAAATTTTCTGTCCTGTCCCCTTTACGTACCATATACTACTTACGAGTATAGTGTATCTATGCAGATATCTATCAGATATACATAGTTATAGCATAGCACTCCATAATAGCAAGAGAAATAGAGAGAGACAGAGAAAGGCAAGTTGGGGAGAAATGGCTAAGAGAAGGAAGCAATCAGAAGAAAGAAACTAGCAAAAAATAAAACAATGAAACCGAAAGATTAACAAAACATTTACTAAACTCGCGCAAGTGCATCTATATACAAAAACACACACACCCACACGGTATAGATTATATACGGTATATATATATATATATATACATATATATATAAAGAAGAAAATATACAAAACAGTCGTAATCCTAGTAGCAATAACCCCATTCCATTCCAAGCAGCTGCCTCATTGAAGGAAGGCTTGCCCTTGGCCCACTTAGCAAAGGTTTTTTTCGGTGGCCTGTTCTTAAGTAAAATCTAGCATTAACTACGATTAGAAGAGAGAGATGGGACCTTGGACCTTGGAGTCCAGTCCGTTAAAACGCAATATACAATATACAAATATACAAAAATTATATTCGTAATACACATCGGGTTTACGATACTGACACGTCAGACCAGTGGAAAGTGGGAAGCAAGAAAAGAAAGTTCTCAGTAATTGATGAAAGTGAGTAAGAAAAAAAACGCTTTTAGCGCGCGACGCCACCCATAACATTTAATTAAAAAAAAACCAAAAACACAAAACGAAAAAAGAAAAACAAAACAACTTATTAAATGTCAAAAGTGGAGGCAGGAAACTCGATGCATACTTATGCGTACAACTAATCAACAAATAAAACATTTAGCTGCAATTGAACAATTTAAACTAATTTAATACGAACGGAAATGAAATGCAATACACGGTGACAGTGTGTTAGTGTGTGGAAGCGGAAGTTAATTTAGATTTAAGACAGTCTCCAGCATTCACACTCTACCCACCTCAGTCTCCCACATCCCTACACCCATTCCATCCCCTCTATTCAAGGCTCTATAATTGGTTTTTACTCACCCATCCCGACACCACATTCACGCCTGCTTTATCACAGCCATTTCCACTCCAGTCTCCCTCCCGGACGCACTGCTTGAACCCACTTAACATCAAGGATATCTCTACGTAGTACATGAAAACTACATACTATGTTTATCCTCCAAAAACACCACAAAAAAACCCCCAGTCCCATAGCAACACAACCACCATCCAATCCGATCGGATGCTATCCATCAGCAAGAGCCTATTTCGCTTGAAAAAGATTGAATAGAACAAAACAAATCTATTTGTATGTATTTCCATAGAGCTCCCTACATATATATACATATATATATATATATATATATATACATATATATATATAAATATATACGTATATTTAAACATATATATATATATATATCTATATATAATATACGCATATATGTGTATAAAAAAGATATATATTTTTTTTTTACTAAATAAAAGATACATTTATAAATTTAATGAACGTTGAGTTTTGTATCCATCAAAACTAATAAAAATTAATTATATACAATACATATACATATATACACACACAGACACACACACACACACAACAGACCTGCAAATCTAATTTCCATAACACTAAAATATAAATAAATAAAGTTCCAATTCACCCTTCCCCTTCCCAAAACAAAGTACACTTTAGCGAATAATCTAAGTAAACCAAACACAGCAAACACTTTATTTAAACTATTGTAACTCTCTCACACACACACACACACACACACACAGAAAGAAATACACGAAAAAAATAGAGTAAAATATTATATATAATTTGGAAAAACATTTATGAAACAAAGATCTAGATATACATATGTATAATATATATATATATGTATATACATATATATATGTGTATTTATATATAGTATATATGTATATGTATACACATATGTATACATAAATAAAATATATATAGAAATGCAAACATACATATATAGTATATACATACATATATGAACAACAATTTAAACGTTTCGCTTACAAAAAGAACAAATCCAAAACAAAAACAAAAAAAAGGAACTTAAATTTAACTAACAAATAAACACAGAACAGAACAGATAAAAACTAATTGCAAATAAAAATAAAAAATGACAAATTGAAAAATCAAATCAAGAAAGCCCCGAAAATATTATTGAAAAATGAAATGGTGACAAAGAACACCTCGATATAAAAACGTAAAGAGAAACAACCTTAATTTAAAAACAATAAAAATTACAAACAAAAATATATATAAATGATTGTATTTCCAATGGGTTTTATTTCAAGTAATGGGCCTTATCCTTGAACCATAACGGGTCGGGTCGGGTGCCCTAAAAGCACTGAGAAACTTAACTCGATATTACATTATGTAATATAACAAGCGAATACGACTATGGCCACAAAGTCTGAACAAATTGAGTTTGAGTTCTTTGATGAGATTTCCGTGCCAAGTGACTAAGATATTAAGACATTCAGAAGACATTCACAGTATTTGTGGCTTATTAGCTGATGTCGAATCACCTAAAGGTACATAAGTATTTTTCCAGCTTAGGTTTATTGGAGTGTCCAAAGAAGACCTCTATTTTGCTGAAGCTATTAAAGGAATAGTTTATAGATCAGGGGTGCGCAGTGCCTATGCTCACGATGCACATTTGTTTTTGTTTTGCACATAGCATATGGGAAGTGTGTGATCTTACTCACTGGTAAGGTTATTTTGCACATTGACAATTACACAAACAATTTTTCACTTTTCGCTTTGCGTCATCTTTCGTTGCTGGCAAAACAACAAAAATTGTATTGCTTCGTTTTGCCGTCCCTATCCCGAATATATTTTGTTGTTGTCTCTTCGTTTGCTGTACACTGAAAAACGAAAAAGTTCACTTCGTTGTAAACCATGAGACGCATTTGTTTATTTTCGAAGAAACATGTTCCTAATTTTTTCTGTGTACACATTGAAATAACAACCCAGCAGTTCTGCGGACTAGCCCTTGCCTAGCTATCTGACTGGTCCAGCCGGTCCAGCACTGGCCCGCAGACTAGCCCGACTCCATGTAAAATCCTATACCATTTTTGCATTGCATGTCATTGGGGTTCATGTGTCGACAGGCATTGCATCAATGCTGTCTAGTCCCTGACTAGGCTGAGGAGACCAGTCAATTGACTGGTCCACGTAGGCTAGCCCATTGACTAGGCTGAGGAGACCAGTCAATGGGCTGGCCCACGTAGGCTAACCTGTGATTAGGCTTCCGGGGTACCGAATGGTCTAGTCTCAATAAAACACCTTTTTCACGGATTATATTATATTATATTTATATTTATGGTTTATAGAAAAAAACAAAAAACAACCTTCACAGGCAACCAAAACAAAATTAAAATTAATCAAAAAATGTTTAAATCTATAGCTTACTACTAACTATAATCTAATCTAATCACTATTTTTATTTTTATTATTTTTTGCGATGACGCGCTTCTTTTGCAAGTGCAAAGCACGGCGCAGGTGTGTGAGCCCGGGGCCTGGCTCTCCCATTTCAATTGATGCTGTAAATACAATTAAATATATATTTTAAACATTGTTATTGTTGGAAGCTGCCGAGCTTTTTCGGCAACTCTGAACTCCAATTTACGAAATAAAAGTTTTCTCCGTGTTTTTAGTTTAATGTTTTTTGTTTATTATATTTAAAGGCGTGCCCGTGAGTTCGAGGTGGTTTTTAAGGTGTGATTATAAACGAAATAGGGCCGGTATGACGAGGGTGTGTTACGCGATGCTGCGTTCGACGACGACTTTAACAGAGTGGGGGTGGGTTTCGCGAAGCACTGCAATTTAAGCAGTACGCGGACCATGAGCGTGTGTGAGCGTAGGCACCGAGAGCGCGAGAGTATGTGAGCGTGGATACAGTGATACATAATTGATTTTCTTAAGATCTACTGACGGCTGCTGCTCCGAACATACTCCCCCCCGTTGAAAGACCTGGGCTTTTAACAAGATCCTTAACGGGAAGGACGCACAGCTTGTTGACAGCTCGACGAGTGGTTCCGGATGGTGTCCGCAGTATGGCAACTCGCACAGCCCCATCAGTTCCAGCGACGACCTCGATCACCCGTGCTAAGGGCCACTTTAATGGTGGCAAGTTTTCGTCCTTGATGCAGACGACATCGTTGACCTGGATCGATGGTTGTGGTGTGCGCCATTTGGCACGTTGTTGGAGCAGGGTCAAATATTCCTCACTCCAACGCTTCCAAAAAATCTGCTGGGCACAGGTGACTTGTTGCCAACGATCGAGTCGATTGAAGTTGAGCTTCGTAACGTCTGGCTCGGGAAACTCCATCAGCGGACGACCAATTAGAAAGTGTCCCGGTGTAAGGACGCCAAGATCATCAGGGTTTTCTGAAATCGAGATAAGAGGACGAGAGTTCATTATAGCCTGTATTTGGCAGACCAATGTCCGCAGCTCATCGAAGCCAAAGAGTGACGATCCCACGGAGCGATAAAAGTGATGTTTGGCCATCTTCACTGCCGCCTCCCACAAGCCCCCGAAATGAGGCGAGCGAGGCGGTATGAATTTCCAATCGAAGCCGTTGTTGATGCAATGATTATGAACTTCAGCACGATGCTTCTCGCTCATAAATAGCCGCCGAAGGTCCTCTAACTCGTTCCTTGAGCCCACGAAATTGGTGGCATTGTCCGACCAAATGCATCGGGGAATGCCGCGCGTAGCAACGAAGCGCTTGAGGGCACTCAAGAAAGCTGCAGTGGTTAAGTCCTTCACTAATTCCAACCAGACGGCTGTTCGGGCCAGCAGCATCATCATAATTATAACCCACTGTACTTAAACTTAATACAACAACATACACATGTAAACGCTAACGTTCGGCAGCGCTGCTGCGCTCTCCCGGTATGCTAAGGGCTCTCCGCAGCCGCCGCTTCGGCTCTAGCATTGATCTGCCGACGTTGCGGAATTTAGTGCTATGCTAATTTCTCTGCGCATTTGTTGCATATGATCTCGTGAACATTTATCTGGCTGGGCAAAGAGCAAGCAATCGGCTTCTGCTAGCCGCCTGTATAAATAAATATTAAACATTAAATCAATTCGTCCTCATTTTGTTTCTGGACATAAATAGGTGCCAAAAAAGCTTGGCATCTCAAAGCTTTGTTGCAAAGCAAATGAAGACGCTAATGTAACATTTCATAGGAGTTCGGTTGCGCCCATCTGGCTTATAGTAGAAGGGACCGCAATAGTCAATTCCGGTGACGCTGAATGCAGGCGAATCCTGTATTCGATCCTTTGGTAGATCAGCCATGATGTGCTCCACAAGACGAGGCCTGGATCTGCAGCAGATGACGCATTTCCGTAAGGCACTAGCCACAGTCTTCAGGCCGCCGATGGGCCAGAACTGCAAGCGAATTGCTCCAAGTAAGGACTGCGGGCCAGCATGGTGATGCTTTCGATGAAAGTGAGCGATGATAGCGAATGTCAGTGGATGATCCCTGGGCAGAATGATTGGGTGGCGTGCATCGTATCCGAGAGTTGAGTGCCGCAGGCGGCCGCCAACACGAATCAGTCCAAAATCATCTATGAATGGCGAGAGCGATACGATACTACTGGACGAATCCACGCAGTTCCTTTTCCTCAGAGCAAGATACTCAGGATAGAGGTGGGCCCGTTGAACGATGCGGCATAACAAGTGTGAGCCCTTGCGAAGGTCCTCTGATGAGAGATCCGGTGACTTCGTCCTATTGATGAATTTGAGAACGTAGCCAAAGATGCGCATCATGACTCCGAATGAGTTGATGTGCTTAAACGAAAGCGAAATGTCGGCGCGCTCAGACGACAGCAAAACCCGGTGTCGAATTTCCGGAAGGTTGCTTTCTGGCGAACACCGTTCAGGCCAGCAGCTTTGTTCGCCTTGCAGGAAGATAGGTCCATTCATCCACAACCTGGAATGCAGGAGATCCTGTGGTGCTGATCCCTTTGAGAGAATGTCAGCCGGGTTCATCTCAGTTGGCACAAAGCGCCAATCCATGCCTCTCGTAAGTTGTTGAATCCCAGAAATCTTGTTGGATACAAACACGTTGAACTTGGATGGTTCCTCTCGCAACCAAGACAGGACCACAGTTGAATCCGACCAGCAATGAATTGGGCAGTCAAAGGTATCCATTTTTCTGATGTCGCGAAGTAGATTGGCTAATAGGAACGCTGCGCAGAGTTCAAGCTTCGGCACCGTGAGGGTTTTCAGTGGGGCAATCCTTGCCTTAGAACAAAGCAAGTGAACCTAAACAGTGGTGTCAGTAAACGAACGAGCATAAATGCAAGCTCCATAGGCTTGGAGGCTGGCATCACAGAAGGCATGCAATTCAAACCTTGCCTTGGGTTGAAGTACGTAGCGAGGAAATGTAGCATGACCCACAGTGGAGAAATCCTTGCAAAACTCAGTCCATGCCGAATCCAGTGACTGAGGAAGGCTCTCATCCCAATGCAGCTTGTCTCTCCACATGCGCTGCATGAGGATTTTAGCTCTGGTCAAAGTAGGTCCGACAGTAGTTGACAATACAGAACGCTTGGTGTGCTTGCCAACACCGAGTTGAGGAGAAAATGTAAACAGAAAGCAGTCCTTATGGGGCTCCCAAATGAGCCCAAGCGCCTTTGTTACATCACTGCCCTCATCAAGCTTCAGAAAGCTTTCCCTTTCGGCCTCTGGGACTGTACGAAGCACATCGGAAGAGTTTGAACACCATTTTCGCAATTGAAAATTGCCTCGAGCAAGAAGATCCGTGGTTTGACGCATAATATCCAGCACTTCCTCAACCGAATTGCCTCCAGATATCATGTCGTCGACGCAGAAGTCATGTAGAATGGTTTCGGATCCCAGTGGATACGACGACGAATCATCCATGGCTAGCTGATGCATAGCTCGAATAGCTAAAAATGATGCAGGCTTAGTTCCATAAGTGACTGTGTTTAATTTGAAGATCTGTATGTCGTCGTCAACCGAGTCCCGCCATAATATGCATTGGAGCATGGTGTCAGGCATTGAGACACGCACGCACCTATACATTTTACCAATATCACCTGTAAGAGCAATGGAAAATGTACGAAAACGGATGAGTGTGTGAAATAGCTTGGCTTGAATGGTGGGACCTGACATAAGCAGATCATTTAGCGAAAGACCAGATGTGGTGGCTGCAGAGCCGTCGAATACGACCCTAAGCTTTGTGATGGAGCTGTCCTCTTTGATGACACAATGATGTGGCAAGAAATATTTGCATTTGTGCCTATTCTCGCTGGGTACTAGAGACATGTGATCAAGGGACAGGTACTCCTTCATAAATGCCGAGTATTGTGCATGAAGAGCTGGATTGCGCACGAACTTGCGCTCCAAGTTTTCCAAGCGCCGCTTTGCTTAGAAGTAGGAGTCGCCCAAGGACTCCAAACTTCGCTTCATAGGCAAGCGGACTGAATATTCCCCTGAGGGCAAACGAGTGTAATTGTTGATGAAATGTTCCTCGCAGTGAAGCTCCTCCTTTGTGGCCCTAGCGATCGGCTCAAAGATGTGCTCCACTTCCCAAAATTGACGAACCAAGTCATCGAGCCGAGTGCTGTGATTGGTGTCATCCGAAGACTGGGTTGCGATAAACGACGAAAGAGTGGGGGCCGAGTGCCCGCCACCAGACAGAATCCATCCGAAATGTGTTTTCTGCAGCAAAGGTAATCCAGGCGCCAGCTGAATTTGTCCCACGCACAGCAGCTCAAAGAAAAGTCCAGCTCCGATGAGCAGATCAATCCGCTGCGGCAGGTGGAACGAAGGGTCAGCAAGCCGGATATTCGACGGTATACGCCAATTAGCTGTGCTAATCGACGAGCGAGGTTGATGATCCGCTATCTTCTGGGCAACGACGGCAGTGATGCTAGTGGTGAACTCTGAAATCCGAGACTTCAGAACGAGATCCACCGAGATACCTTCAGTTGAGAAGCTAGCATCGCCGATGCCAGAGACTGCGGCGAGCGATTTGGTTTTGCGAAGTCTTAGCTGATTAGCTAGACGACTGGTTACGAAATGTTATTGAGATCCAGAATCCAAAAGTGCGCGACAAGGCACAAAAACTCCTGTGCTGTTTTTGACGAGAATGACGACAGTGGCTAATAGCACAGCATCAGACGGACTTTGAGATATGAGGGCTTGCGGCAAGGAGGGCGAGACTGCAACCATGGCGGTCTGACTCAGTTGGGTTTGTGAGGCTTCACTGGGAGAAGCAGATTGGGCTGTTTCTGATCGACGAACGAAATGCAAAAGTGAGTGATGCATCAATCGGCAAGTACGGCAGGGACCGGATTTGCAATCCTTCACGCGATGGCCCTTTCGTAGGCAATTGCCGCATAAACCTAGCCTCTTTGATTCCTCGTAGCGCTCATCCGGCGATAAACCTTTAAAAAGTTCACAATTTGCAATCGGAAGAAACCGGAATGGGAGCGCTCGATGCTACGAAAGCCTTTCTATGTTTCGTACTCACGGTTTTTTCAGACTTGCCAACAGGATCATCTTGCCCTTGCATGGAATGATGAATGCTTTCAAGGGTACGACATCTATGTTCCAGGAAGGCAGAAAGTTTCTCCCAGGATGGAAGCCCGTGATCCGATGAAGCTGCTTCCCATTTGGCTTGAGTCGACTTGTCCAAGTTGCGCCAGACTGCATGGACGATTATAGCATCTGCAATCTCCTCCTTAGTTCCCAGCGATTCTAGCGCGCGAAGATGTGAGGTGACGACGTCCACGAACGCCCTCAACTTGGAAGGTGATGAGTCAATACGCGTCAGCCCAAATACCTCTCTGATGTGTGCCTGTAGAATAAGACGTTTGTTATCAAATCTGTTTTTTAGAATCTCTAACGCCTTGCTATAGTTAGCCTCGATCATCTCCAACGAACTGATAGCAAGCAATGCCACTCCACTCAAACAGGACCGCAAATGCTGAAGCTTCTCGATAGAAGTCAGCTCTGCTTCACTATCAATGACCGCTGTGAACATGGAGTAGAAACTTGTCCACTCCGTGTATTCTCCACTGAACTTGGGTAGCTGCAGCTGTGGCAGGCGCGATCGATTGGCCATGTACATGAAGGATTGGGAATAGCTCACGCTGCAGAACAGTCCTCAACGATAGTATCGAAGAGTCGAATTTTCCAGGTATTTCACTGGACATGGATTCAAAATCCACTTCCTCCAAGTTGGTGTGTGCCGCCACAAAACTAGATTTCAGTTCCGTCAGCGATTCCAATAGTGCTTGCAGGTCATACTCATCCATTTGGCGCAGCCTTTCACTATCCATCTCTGTGCGTATGACTTCTAGCCGGTCGAAAATGGCTCGAACCTTCAGCCTCATGAAGGAAATCCGAGATAAAGATGATTGGGTGCTAGCAGCGTTCACACAAACACTTTCGGCAGGTGGAGCAGCGCTAACGGCCACAGAATCACTATCATTGCCCATAGAAAACGATCCGATTCTTCTGCCATTTTTCTTCTTGCCCATGGTTTTGGCTATAGTCAGTTGACGCGGAGTGTATCAGTCGATCACAGCTGATATGTTTGAAGAGCTCAAACCGTTTGTATGTTCGCTTTTTTCGGCACTTTATGTGCGAAATATGTGCACAGGCAAACAACGAAACGAAGCGACGAAAGCGAAGGCGAGTATATGTGTGTATATGCCTGTATATTCACTGCACCGGCACAGAGGGCAAAAGCGACGACCGATACTGCCGCGAAGCAACGAACAAAACCAACAGTTATGCACAAGAGAACGATCTCGAATTCGAGTTCGAAAGAGAGTTCTCGGTATGCAGCCTCTCACGAGCGCGGGCTGAATCAAACGACGAAAGAGGAGACGATGAAAGCTAACGGATTTAGCTTAGAACGCTATGCAGCCGGTCTCGACAGTGCGTTGTAAGGCTGAAGCAGACGGTGAAAGAGAACACGAAAAACGAATAGCGGCCCGCTAGAAACTGTCACGGTCGGCCACAACGACTTTTTGTTCGGTACTTTTCCGACGAAAGTTGGTTTAAATCTTTGATGCAGATTTAAACTCAATGTTTTTGAACACTTTTTCCACTCAAAGGTCACGGGGATCACGTCGGGGTCACCAAAATGTTGGAAGCTGCCGAGCTTTTTCGGCAACTCTGAACTCCAATTTACGAAATAAAAGTTTTCTCCGTGTTTTTAGTTTAATGTTTTTTGTTTATTATATTTAAAGGCGTGCCCGTGAGTTCGAGGTGGTTTTTAAGGTGTGATTATAAACGAAATAGGGCCGGTATGACGAGGGTGTGTTACGCGATGCTGCGTTCGACGACGACTTTAACAGAGTGGGGGTGGGTTTCGCGAAGCACTGCAATTTAAGCAGTACGCGGACCATGAGCGTGTGTGAGCGTAGGCACCGAGAGCGCGAGAGTATGTGAGCGTGGATACAGTGATACATAATTGATTTTCTTAAGATCTACTGACGGCTGCTGCTCCGAACAGTTATTTTAAATTGGAATTTCCATTAGTACTTACCGATGATTGCTGCGTACAGATGGTCAAGCGACTTTAGGCACTTCTTGCTAAGCACCCCATCCGCATTGCACTCAAACCCAACAGCGTCAGTAAATATTTTTTTTAAATTTTGGATCACCGAGCCTGGATGCAGGCGCTGATGGATGGCTTTTATCTGTTGAAAATATTTTTTTTTAGTAATATTAGATATGTTATTAGATATGTTTTTTAAAAAAGTGATCGTTACATGTGTGAGTGCGAATTCCTTTATTTGTATTTGTGCGTGCACATCCATAAGACAGCTTTGCGCATCCCTGTTATAGATAGATAGATAATTTGAACACCGTTCATCGTTTGGTGCAGGTATAGCATACTTTTTAGGGTACGCCAAATCCAGATTGCTGAAATAAGGTCTTTCGCTTGGTCCTCAGTATAATCTGCACAAATCGATTGTGATCTGACCGAGTGAAATGCACTTTCATTCGTTCATTTGACGGAATTTAAGCGAAGGAAACAGATATTGCAAGAGAATAGCCATGAAGCACCACATTCGGGCCTGGTCGAGAAAATGAGAGACAAAGTCCGGGCACTGAATTCCAAGACTGACATCTTGGGACTATGGAAATCCTGCCAATAGGGAGATACCCTGCGGTTACCATAGGTATAAATACAAATATACTGCGTTTGCCAGAACATTCATACGTCATGCAGACATCACATCATTGCCGAGGCCGCTCCTTGAGGCCCCCAAAAGCAGACCCCATCCCCATACGGGCATTGAATAGTCGCACTTGAATTTATTTAACAAACAAAAAAAATTGTTATCTGTAATATACCATTATTTGTCTTATGGCTGCTTCCGATCTTCTCCGAAACGGATGGGCGTACCATACCTCTCTGTCCCCTGCCTTTTCTCTTACGTCCTGCGTCGCTTGACCACACTCAGGTCGGTGGGCAGGCTGAGGCCGCCCTCTAGCTTTACTCCCCGCCGCTTGCTGCTCCTGCCGCCGGACGAGGCTGTTGCCGTCGGCTTCACTGCGGCCAGAACCCGGGGCTCGGCTACCGCCACCGCCACTGTCATGGCGGAAGAATGCGTTGGTGGGGGATCGGGGAATGTGGCCTGCTGCTGGAGCTCGGTTTTGATGACTGCTTCGGGGGCAATCATGAGTAGATCGTTGCCGCCGTTCCGCTGCTGCTGGTGTCCGTCCAAGCGCTCGCACTTGATGTGCCGGAAAGCGGACAAAGCGGCTGCCGCTTCAGCTGCTTCCGGCGCGTGGCCGTTGGCCATGTGGTTGTCGTTGTTGTTCTGCTCGTGCCCGTGCCCGAGCCCGTTGCCGTCCTGGCGCTGCTGCCACTCGAGGATGCCGGTCAGCAGCTTGATGTACTTGATGGCCGAGCGCAGGATCTCGTTCTTTGACAGTTTCTTGTCGGGCGGATGCGTTGGCACCAGCTTGCGCAGCTCCGCAAAGGCCCCGGATACGTTTTGCTGGCGCCAGCGCTCGCGGGTGTTGGTGAACACCTTACGGACGCCACCGCCAGTCCCTGCGGAGGCGCCATTTCCGTTCGCCGTGCCCGTCAGCTGTCCGTTGCGACAGGGCGAGGTGAGGGAGCTGGCGAAGGGATTGCCACAGCCACTACCGCTGCGCGGCGAGTTGGACAGGGAGCGACAGCCTGCGGGTAAACGTCAAGGTCATGCTCGGGGGTCACCGACGGCCATCACTTACCATCCGCCTGATTGCCGTTGAGCACGATATAGTCGCGCAGATCATCCTCATCCTCCTCGGTGTCGTTCAGCGAAAAGTCCGACAAGTCGCCATCTCCGTCCGAAATTGATTCCGTCTTGGGCTGCAGATAGGGCGTGGCATGCCTCAGCAGTGCTGGCGGCTGGCGCGACCCAGCCGAAGCGGTAGCGGTGGCAGGGGCTGGCCTTGGCGAGCCGTTTGCCTCCTCCCGTCGCCCGTTGCTGCCGGCGGCCGAGCTGGCGCTGGAGGCCGTGCTCCGTTCATCCGCGTTGTCCGATCCGTTCGAGCTGCTCGGTAGCCAGGCCATCTAGACGTCCGTAGAGCTCAATGTCCAGCAGGGAAATGAGCAGCGAACAGCCAGCAGCCAGAATCTGCAGCGACCCAGTCGTGTGAGTCATCCCCCGTTTTAAGGGGGCGGGACTTGAGCCAGCGACAACCAACCCTCGCAGAGCAAGGCATACACAAAAGGGGAGGATGCTGCGCCCAGCCTCCGGATGTGGCTCCGCATCGGAGGACGGAGGTCGGAGAACGGCGCACTCACTGGAAATGCTTCTTGACGGCCATCCTGGCCATTCTGTGCATACTGGCCTTCCCGGGCTTTTTGGGCTTCTCGGCCACATCCCCAACCTGCTCATCCAACCCCTTGCCCAGCGAGGAATTGGAGCTCGTGGCCGTGGCCATGGTCATTGTGGAGGGATTACCCGCAGTAAGACTGAGCCGCATGGCCGGTGACGGATTCACAAAGATCATCTTGTCTGGTGTCTCCTCGGGTGTCCTCGAGCGTCCGGACAGGCGTGGGGGCTTGAAGACGTAGGTCGTGGCCGTCATTTTGGGGTCCGTATACTCCACCTGCATCTCGATGGGAAAATCGGTGACCAGCACCTCGGTGATCTCGAAGGGGGCGCTGTCCGCCACCTGCAGACGCAGCGGCAGGCGCGGCGACATCCGGAACGTGACGCGGCGTACGAATTTTTCCATACAGACGTTATCCCGCTGGCGCAGGTAGACGCACCAGGTCTGGTCGAACATGGGCGGAACAACGGGGTCACTCCACTCCATGCGGCAGCCCAGCACGATGTCCTTGACAATCACACAGCGCCCAAACAGCTGAGAGTAGGCGCCGCTCGGACCCTTGTTGCAACTAATCCGATGGCAATCATCGACCACGTTCTGGTGCCGCATGGCGCTCCTGTAGCTAATCATCTTGTTGATCCTTGGCGGATGTCTGATGTATGTGGGAGAAGGGGGCGCGGCAAATGCAGCGCGAAATCAAAAAAACCGAAAATTTTCAAATGAATGGTTATGGAATGGAAAATGGTTAGAGCACTAGGAACATTTCGAAATGTGGTTGAGAACTGAATGACTGAAACCCCAAAGTCTCAGCCAACTTGGATTTGAATGCCGGGTCCGGCCGAGCGAGATTTTCGATTTTCCATGAAATTGTAGGGTGGGGGAATGTCCAGTTCCAGTTCCGGGCGTTGGCTCAGCCAAGGACTTGGATCTTATCAGCAGCGGCGGTCACGCTTGGGCTCCGTCTCAGGCCTCGAAGAAGAAGAAAAAAGAAGGAAGAAGGTCCAGCAAAACTTTTCCAAAAGCGTGAAAATTTCAACGGAAATTTGCCTACGCGGATTCCTTTCACGCCCTATGCCACGCCTAATTGTCTCACCCTCCGAACCAGCGGACAGCGGTGTCGCACCCAAAGATGGGGACTGGATTCCAGGGGGGTGGGGATGTCGGAATTGCGCAGACTCACGGAGGCGGAGCCCCGGGGCCAGCAACCCCCACAAACCGTACAACCTGCAGCCAGGAACCAGGGCACGGAAAAGTCTCCAAGCACCTGAAAATCTCTTGTGGGAATATGATACAATTATATTTGGAGAGTCACTTGGAATCTCAGCGATGCGAACAGGAACAAGTGCAGTGTTGATAGCAGACTACTATCGCTCAGAGATCATCGGGTCAGCGAATCTAGGCGGGTTGACCAAGTATCTCGGGTGCTTCTTGAGGGCCTTGAGGGCGCGCTGCAGCTCACGCTGTAGGTTCGCGGCCTCTTCGACGGGATCCGGATTATCTTTTGTCAGGTCGATCAGCTTTGGCATGAGGCCAAGCATCTGCCTCATGCGGCGCGACGGATTCACAAAAATTATGGTTCGCATCCGCTTGTTAAGGGAGCACGGCTGATCACGGCGTGGCACCGTGATGTCGTGCCGTACTATGCTGCAGGTGTGATTGCGGGCATTGAAAATCAACGTGATGATGACCTTCAGGCGCCCGATGCAGTAGGAGGTGACGTGGAAGGGCTCACGCTCAACGACCTGCACATATTCGGCGCACAAGCCGATGAACCGGAAGACGGCTTTTCCCACAAACTCGGATAGCTGATGCTGACGTCCATCGTCCACGTTGACCTTTCCGTGCATGCTCCTGATGAACACCCGAAACTGGTGACTCCATTCTCCAACCGGCTCGTCCAGGCGCTGCGCGAAGCTGCCGATGATGATTTGCTTCTCAAGGTCCACCCGTCGTCCGTTGTATCGGTGATCCCGCAGATTGCGGCTGTATGCAATGTCATTTGGCTCTATCATTGCCAAGTTCCTGCTGCCAGATTATGAAAAGGCTTCCGAAATTATTATACGTGTGTATGTATATATAGCATGTGAGGCTATACTAATAGACGATATCCTATACTGCCTCGATACTGTACAATGACTACTGACAGGACAGCATAGACAGTCGCCAAAGTTGCCTAAGCCTGCTAGTCTCCTTGGTCTCCAAGTTGTAGGTGCTGCCCTGGAGCTGACAGTGATACTAGTTGTTCACCTGAAGCGGCTTTTGTTCTCTAATCGCCTCTAATATTCATGAGCAGGTCTCAGCGGGACACGCGCCATATTCACATAATCATCATCACATTGACATTAGACCAGGGCCAGGGTCCTGAGAACCCAATCCTAATCCAGCTCTCAGTCGATCAACCGCGCACACACACACACGGAAGATGCAATGCAAGGCAGATACGAGTAGAGCAACCCTCAAAGGGACTCAAAGCCACTAAGCGGCTTAGCGGCAATCGAATGGGATCATTTCAAAACTACCCAAAAATAATATTATACGTACCATAAAAAATGAGTCAAAAGTCAGCGCCACCCGTCGCGAGAATCAAAATCAAATTAGCAGCAGTTTGGTGGCTAATTCTTTATCATTCAGTGGCCTGCTGGCTAACTGGCTGACTGGCGGACTGGCTTCCAGGATGTGGGGATGGGGATGGCGCGTGTGTGGCGACACCGATAAGAGGCAAGCGTCGGCAAACAACCACACGTGACCCGCCGCCATAGCTGGGAGCATTGGAAGTGGCAAGGGATAAATGGATTTTCACACCCACTCGACACTGCGGCACAACGACACTGCGGCACTGCGACACTGGCACGGGGCGGGCCAAGAACACACGCGGGGGCAGGTCCGCCAAAGCCGCCAATTAATAAAATTCAATTACCGGAGGCCGCCGCAAGCCGATGGAATCCGATAAAAATCCAATATACGTATATTCCTGCCATTGGGCGTGGGCGTCCTGCAAGTGTTGAAAGAATCATCTGAAAAAGGGAAGCTTGTTGAAACTTGGATCAAATTTAAATAAAGTGTGCCTTCGATGTCATCGCATATATCAAACTTCCGTTGATTTTTCATTGGAAAAGAGTATAAAAAGATCAAAAGAGTGACTATCCGCAATCGTGGAACTATCCAGAAGAACTTCTCCTGTAGAAGCCCATTCGTTTGTCCACCATTCCAACGAGGGGTCGATCAAAAACCTTTGACGGCGATGAAGCTACTTTAAGAAAAGGACATTGCATTAAATCTAGCGAAGGCCATCCTAAAACACATATTTTACTTGAAGATATTCATAGAACAATATTGCATTAGACACAACATAATTTGGCAGTCGCCCAAAAAAGGCTCTTCTTAATAGATCCGAAGAAATGTTGATTCAATTTTGAGCCGCATTGGCCTTTCAATTCGTAGCTAAGGACAAAATGCCGCATGAAATTCTAGACATACATCCTTCCATTCGTGGTGACCCTTTCATTCGTGGCCCAGCCTAAAGGATACTGACAGATATTGTGGTAAATGTCATCTCATCGGAGCTATGACCGGCTGCCGGGGAGGATGCATAAACATCACGGAACATCACTATGCACGCCACGGGCTAGGGGATGCGAACGGCTGAGAACTTCAGGGTTTTTTTTCCAAGATCCAGTCGTGGTTGTGGTGGACTCCTCCAATACCCAGACGCAGGTGGTGGGCACCTAGCGCTATCTTAGATCCTAACTTCAGGGCGGACATGGAATCACATGCCTCAAAGAACCCTTTAATTGGACTAACGAGCAACACTAAATCCACAGAAAATTGCTCGATGATGCTGTAGATTTTAGATGGTTCTATATACATATAAATCTTGTATGAATGTACATCTGCGGAAAAAGATTTACAATTTTACATTTTTCTGAAGTTTAAGTGTTTTCCCCTGGCTGAAAAGCGGATGGGTTCGATGGAAACGATCACCGAAAGCGAAAAGGCCCAATGGTTCCTGTAGCCACACACGCCAACCAAGAGACTGCGGATGTCGAGGTCCCAACTGGCGAGCAGTCGAGCAGATGAACGTACTTGTCCGTCAAATCCTATAAGACGGCAATCCTGCATTGGTGATATCCGGAGTCTATGCTGACAAAGAATTAGCTATTCACGATCCAGAGGTCCATTCTGGATGAGATTGTGACCAGGAGAGCTGGGACTATTAAGACCATTAAGCTGGGACTATGCAAGGCTGCAGTTGGAAGCCGGGGTTGATGTCTCTAACCTGCAGGGATACCCACACGCAGAATGGCTTAAGGTAAGAATGCCTAAGCTAAAGCTGTGAACGGGGCAGATCTAAAAATTGTCGGTGATTCCGAGGTCTCAAATCTCTATCGGTTAGTTCCCAAGGGTGCATGTCATAACGCCCAGTGTAATAACGCCCGCAGGGCCTTATGTCACTTTTTTGTGGGCCTTATGACACTATAACGCCCAAATAAATTTATGAATATTCATTATTTTTATACCCGGTACTCGAAGAGTAAAGGGGTATATTAGATTTGTGCAAAAAGTGGATGTGTGTAACACCCAGAAGGAAGCGTTTCCGACCCCCTAAAGTATATATATTCTTGATCAGCATCAATAGCCGAGTCAATATAGCCATGTCTGTCCGTCCGTCTGTCCGTCTTCATTAGCGCTTATAGCTCAAAGACTATAAAAGCTAGAAGAACACAATTTTGTATCCAGACTCCTGTCTTATCGCACTGTTACAAGTGACCCGCCCACTCAAAGAACGAAAATCTGTGGCACGCACAATTTTAAGGATACGAGAAAACTAAAAACGCAGAATCGTAGAGAATGAACATATCTATCAGAGTGTTGAATCTGAATCAGATCGAATTATAAATATAGCCACAATGAAGAAAACCATTTCGAAATGCATCTTTCCCTCTCGCTCTCTTTCGCACACCGGGGTGGGCGCTATGCCTGATCGAATTTTTTGACGCCTAGTTCTCAGAGACTATAAGAGCTAGATCAACCAAACTTTCTATCCAAGCTCCTGTGATATCAAATCGAGACGAGTTTGTTTCAAAATTTGGCCACGCCCCCTTCCGCCCTCACAAAAGATGAAAATCTACAATTTTGAAGATACGGGAAAACCGAAAACACAGAATCATAGAAAAAGACCATATCTATCAGAGTATTGAATCAGATCGGATCATAAATATAGTCAGAAGGAACAAATGAAATTTCAGTGGCCTTCCAAGCGCAGACTCATTCCCTCTCTCTCCCGCACACAGCCGTGTATGTATATGTAGGAAGTAGATAAAGACATGCAGAAAAGGCAGATGTAAAAAACGTATGTAAATAAATATGGAAACATCTGATAGATAAAAATCTCCGAAAAGGTTCGACTTAATTTTTTTTATTTTTTGGCTAAAATTA
The DNA here is from genome assembly GCA_963969585.1 of Drosophila helvetica. Taxonomy (NCBI): domain Eukaryota; kingdom Metazoa; phylum Arthropoda; class Insecta; order Diptera; family Drosophilidae; genus Drosophila; species Drosophila helvetica. Next base: position 20,123,788 of record OZ018401.1, on the reverse strand, counting down.
AATTCGTCCCTATTGCGAACATTTAATAAATTACAACAAGCTCACATACACATATACTGACTGAGTACCGAGTATAAAGTAGAGCCGCGGACGTAGACTCGGCTCACAACGTTCCCGAATAAATAAATAAATTTCAGTTAATTAACCGCCCTCAATCCTAAATTAGTATAAAGAGAACTTAAAGGATTTGGGCGCACGGGATGTTTCTGGACTGATGATAGACATTTTATAAGGTGCCGTATATGTATGCGTTGATGGTTGTGATACATTAAGGAGAAAAAGCGCCGCAGGAAAGAATTTGTATTCAAAATAATTGCCCGATTTTTTTAACTAAAAATGTTTGCCTGCGTCCTTACCCAAATAAATGTTGACATTGAATAATAATGTAATAATGCTTTATTGGTAAACTTGTAAATGGCTTTCGACTATCTGTCTGCACTATGGGCAGAGAACTAGAGTATTATTCGAGCGTTCTTCCAAAGTTTTGTAGCACTCAGAGCATATTTAGAAATGCCTACAAGGCTGAAGTACTACGTCCCGCGGCTTATCGAAGCAAACACTACATTTCGCACTGGGCTTTCACATTAATTATTAAATCCAGCTCTTTTATGAATGCTTCTGGAGCAGCATGGATATGCTTGTACTCAAGACTCCATTGAGTGCACACGCCAGAATTGAGCAATGCCACTGAGACACTACAGTCTTTTATGTAGCAAACATTATTCCTCTAGGGTCATTATTTTGGCGGTACTCAGCACGAGCAAAATAATTGCCGATATATGCTGGAAAAGTATTAATGGTATTTGCCAGGCACGACAAATTTATTTGGCCGGTGAAATAAATGAAGTGGTGTGCGTGCATATGTGTGTGAATACAATCGAAATAATCGAAATAAAAGTAACGTTGCCATGGATTGCAAAAGGCAGAACATGAAAAGATCAGCAGAGTTTAACGACGAGGGGAAATATTGCTAATAAAGCAAATAGAGCAGAGGCAGGTGATCTGGAATTTGGCAGACAAGAAGTATTTTGATGCAATCGCAATGAAAGGCGCATGGGAATGTGTGGCTGCAGAGTTGAACAGAGACAGTAAGTACAATTTAAAATAATAATAAAATGTAAATATATTTTCATATGTATGTATTCCAGGTAATACGTGCAAAAAAGCTTGGAAATCGTTGAGGGAGAGCTACAGGTACCATGCAAAGAGAACGACCAGGAGTGGAAGTGCTGGGGGGGGTCGCATTGCAGAACCCATGTACGAGTGAAAGTGTGGACTGGAAGTTTGCTCCACACATGGCATTCTTGCCGCACCTTTCCTCGCAAAGGCGGTATGTGTTATATTTACTTTTATTATGTACACATATTTCATCTTCACAATTCCACAGAACGTCCGACACTGCATTTGTTTCAACCTTCGAATGCCCGGAATTGCCCGGTCTGCAGGATGACAATGAGTTAAATAACATAAGCGACATGATGTCAAACGACGGGCTCTCTGTCATATTTTCAAACTACGAAATGTACATTGATGTGTTAGATGTGTTTGCATTTGTTATTAATAGTACTCACATCGGTACAATATCTACCCTTCTTGCTTCTTTCCCGCAGATATGGATTTACCCAATGCTGTCTGCGTTTTCTGCGACTGTTGTCCTCCTCCTCCGCCACATAAAGAACTGCCAATGCCACATATAAATCCATTGTATTCAATTTAAATAATAAATTTGAATTTGTAAACAAAACACAACTGACTTAGCAGTGTAACCGTAGGGCATGCACACCTGGTCACACTCGGCCGCTAGTATTTTTATTTTGCAAATTTTGCCGGCAAAATTTTTGCTCGTCTGAGTACTAGGCTTTTATGAGAAATAAATGTTTTGGAACAGAGAATTAGAATCTTTTTTTCAACGATGAGAAAAAGTTTAACTCAGATGGCCCGCATGGAAACCAGAATTCTTGGCGAGACCCCTGGCATCCCCGTCAGACTTTCCACAGACGCACTCATAGTCTGGACTGCCTTTAACTCCCTTGGAAAGTCTCGAATATGTTTCGTACCAGGTCGCATGAATGCGCAGATATATATATATATTTTTATATATTATTTTATATATTTTCCGAACAGTTCCATGGCGAGGATTTGATGTTCCAGCAGCACAACGCTCCTATACATGTTGCACGGTATACGATGAGTTATCTGGAGTCGGAAAATATTCCCCTACCGAAGTAGCCGGCAATAAGTCCGGATTTAAATCCAATTGAGGATCTTTGGGGCATCCTGTCAGCCAAAGCTTTTGGGGGTGGACGACTATTCGACTCCTTAAAAGATTTAAAAAAGGCAATTGTCGATATAATTGCCATTCAACATTGATATTAGCGTCCTCCAAAAATTGGTAAGCTCAATGCCCCGACGGTTGATATTGGTAGTACAACAGAACGGAAACACTATTTCCTACTAAGAGAATAAATAAAAAGTATTTGAAACGCAACCCATATTGAAAATAATTTATTTCATTATAGTCATTTTCTATGATTCTGCGTTTTTGGTTTTCCCGTATCTTCAAAATTGTAGATTTTCATCTTTTGTGGGGGCGGAAGGGGGCGTGGCCAAATTTTAAAACAAACTCGTCTCGGTTTGATATCACAGGAGCTTGGATAGAAAGTTTGGTGGTTCTAGCTCTTATAGTCTTTGAGAACTAGGCGTCAAAAAATTCGATCAGGCATTACGCCTACCCCTGTGTGTGAGAGAGAGAGCGAGAGGGAACGATGCATTTCGAAATGGTTTTCTTCATTGTAGCTATATTTATCATCTGATCTGATCCAGATTCAACAATCTGATAGATATGCTCATTCTCTATGATTCTGCGTTTTTAGTTTTCTTGTATCTTTAAAATTGTGCATGCCACAGATTTTCGTCCTTGGAGTGGGCGGAAGGAGGCGGGGCGAAATTTTGAAATACACTTGTAACAGTGCGATAGGACAGGAGTCTGGATACAAAATTGTGTTCCTCTAGCTTTAATGGTCTTTGAGCTATAGCCGCTAATGAAGACGGACAGACGGACGGACAGACAGACATATAGCTATATCGACTCGGCTATTGATGCTGGTCAAGAATATATATACTTTATGGGGTCGGAAACGCTTCTTTCTGGGTGTTACACACATTAATTTTTTGCACAAATCTAATATACCCCTTTACTCTTCGAGTACCGGGTATAAAAAGTGATCGTTACATGTGTGAGTGCGAATTCCTTTATTTGTATTTGTGCGTGCACATCCATAAGACAGCTTTGCGCATCCCTGGTCGAAGGAATTACCTGACTACAAAACTACTTAATCAGGCCGGTTCCGAGTTTTACTTTCACACAAATGTTTTCATTTAGTTTTGAATTCACATAAATTGGCGCTCTTAAGCTTAAAATATAACGATTTCTTACATTTCAAAACGCCAACCCTTTCCTATGCGAAATGAAAAGTAAACGGTTTTTTACAATAAAAAGAATTTAAATTGAAAAAGAAAAAAAAAATGAGTTATTGGCCCATTAAGATCAATTTGACACCATTACTATGGAAATTTAGATTGTGACTTCTTTGTAAATAATTTTTTTATAACTCAAATTTGACTCAGAAAAAATGGGTCAGGGGAAATTCACTTTTCGGATTCGTTGCAGCAGCTGACGGAGATCGATTCGTTTATCGGAACTAGTAAAAATAAATATTTGCGCATAACAGCACAAAATAGTACTTAATAACGTGCGCATAACAGAACAGTTTTCTGAAGGCTGATGTTTCCCGCCAAATGTAATTCAATATGTAAGTGCAAAAATTAATTGTTTGACCATTAGCGATTAAATTTTCAATTTGCATGTTGTTACTCACAGTTCGTCAGAAATATTAAATGTACAAGTATGTACAAGATATCTGATATTATCTTTTTGCTTCAAAAAAAATAAAAGGCATCAAAAATAAAATCGATGAGAGAATGAAGCATAGAAACTGAATGCAACAAAATTCGGAGATGCCAGACAGTTCGAAAAAGATAATTCAAGACAATAGTTTCGTGCTGCCTGCTTATAAATATCGATATCCATGGCAATAAATTGCCTGGCGGCCATATTTAACATCGTTGAAGCACTACCATTGATTGTTCCTCGTCTTCGTCAAGAGTTTTCTAAGATTCCGCAATTCCGCTATTCATAATCTGATCAGAGGCAAGAGTTTAATTTAACAATTCGCTGTTTTCCATCGTTTTAATTTCATCAAAATGTGTATATTAAGCTGAGCCTTCGTTTCGACGTCAGTAATGAAGATAAAGTGAACAAAAAACAGACGGCTGCAATTCGACATGTTCGTTCATGTTCTATAACGTGATCATCTTATGTTTCTTGCTCGTTTTTAAGTCCGTTTGCGACAATTTTGGAAGACTTTAGTCGTCGCTTAGTTTTTGTCTGCTAATTGCTCATTTCTGAGTCCGTCTGCGAACTTTTGGCGACACTTCAGTGGTCGCTCTTGGATTTGTATCATTTTATGTCCGTTTACGAACATGTCATACCATACGCGTGTGTTACGCTCACATTTTGTGTTCACTTTACCGTTACGGCACGTGTTTGTGAGGCCTGCTTGTCTTATTGTGTTTGAAGTAATGTGAATAGTGGCGGCAGAGGCGCCCAAACGCGCTCTTTGCCGCGGATGTCGAAACGGCTGATCGAGGCACAAGCGCGGGCAAACGAAGCACAAGCGCGCACAAACGAAGCACAAGCTCGAGGCAACGAGACCCAAGCCCAAGCCCGGCTCACTCGGTCGCAACAGCATGCCCAACATGCCCAAGCACCAGAAGACACCCGGGCCGCCAAACCACGCCAGGCTCAGAATTAATTAGACGTTTTACATATAACGTCAATATTCAGAAGCATATGGATTACAATACAAATTTATTAAATCGTGAATAATGAAATGTTTGAAAAGACAATAATTTTTCAGTAGAAACCACTCTTTCTCATCGTCAGCGATCTTTACTTTTCTATAATGGAAAAGATGGTTCATCATCTATACCGTAGCCATTATTCAGCCATTTTAATGTATTTTTTTTTTTTATTATTAAGTTACTTTCAGCCGAATTGTCACAGCTGGGAGAATTATTTGGCCTCCCACGTCTTTAACTGGTTAACGCCATCTTCTGTTTGTGTTGATTTGTAACTTTGAACATTTGAACATAAGTAAAGTGATGATTAAAAGTGTAAGTAAAGTGCTCATGCGATGTTGCTTTTGCTTTTTAATTAATGGTGAATGTTTGGTTAATTTGCTTGAATTATAATTTAATTTTAGCGATTTGTATGAAGTCAACAATGTGTTTATAAGATGCAATAGGTTCTTTCTCAAAGAATCGATATATATCGGTATAAGATTTTAGTAATGGAAAACGATTTCGCTTCACAGAGTAGGCGGGACAATTGAAAATCAGATGTGAAGTATCTTCTGGTATGTTACAGATATCACATAAATTTTTGTTTGTTACTTTCATTCTTGCCAATGAAACTTTGTCTATTCCGTGACCACTTATCAGTCTATTAGTTTGTTTAATTTCTAAACGGTTGAGGTTGCAGTTTTTGTCTTTAAAGTTTAAGCCATGGTTTTTCTCGAAGATATGGAAATAAATTAGTGTAGCCTTTGTTTCTTTCTTTGGCGTATGAAATATATTCTCTTTGCCAATCTTCTTTAATTGAGTTAAAGATATGTGTAATGGCGTCTTTAAGAGGCCATCGAGCTACAAACAAAATGTCCATTGTTTTTTGCATTTTTTGCAGCAATATCTGCTATTTCGTTTTTTTCTTTAAGTACTTGACTTGGAATATAATGAAATTCCACAGCAAATAGACTGGGAGCATTTTCAATTTTATATAATATTTCTTTGGCAGTGCATTTATCAGTATTAATTTTTTTTTAAATTTAACACCCCATTGAGACTATCAGTTAAAATTGCAATTTTGAGAAAGTTTTCGGTGATGGCAAAATGAATTGCCCTGTTTATGGCTATAAGCTCGGCTGTGAGTGAAGATAATTTGTTTGTAAAGAAACTTTTTACTAATTTTGATTCCTTGCGAAAAAAAAGCACAACCAACGTAAATAATGTTTTCGAACACACACAGCCAGCCAGCCAGCAAAATCGTATCTAAAAAGTATAGTAATCGATAATCTCTGCCGCAGCGCTGCTCCCACCTCAACTGGAAAAAAAACTGGACGCATATATCTCTCTCGCTCTCTCTGCTTGGTTTTAGCATAAAGCTCTTATGCCGGCTACTGGCTTTCAGTCGAATAACTGAGGCCCAATTTGTTTAAAGCTTGGCAATTCTTGTATAAAATTGATTAATTTATTATTTAAAATTTATTTGTCTGTTCGTAGGGAAGCAACAGTTGTGGCTTTATATATAAACTTTTTCGTATTATTATTTTAGTTTCTAAAAACTCGGTAAATCTTGCAACTCTCAAGCATAGTTAAAACATTGGTTTATTTCAGCAATTTCATCAATCTATTAAAGTGCACTTTAAAGAAAATTGGTGATTTAAAAAATAACGCCAATTTGCAAATTATATTGATGTTTTGTTGCATAGAGAGAGCCGATCGAACCTCTCTATGGAACCTCTCATCGATCCGCTGTGCTATGAAAAAGTATGGTCAACATGTAAAAACAGAAAAGGGAAATTCCAAGGCCCGTACAATCCTCACCTAGCTGTAATTTTTCGAAGATATACCGTGAGGACAGGCCTTTCCTCATGGTATGTTGGGCAGATGGGGGGGACTTTACCTTGCACGAGTGGAATTTTTAGTGGTGTTTTGCCTGATGTCCATGCCAGCTTTTTTCTCAGTTGTCCAGCAGCGTCCCATCTTTTTACCTAAATTTGGGGTTTTCCTTCTAAAATTTGAATTCTCAACTGATTAACAAACACAAAACAGTGTAACCGTAGAGCATGCACATCTGGCCCCACTGGTCGCCGATATTATCGTATTAAAAACAATAAATATTGCCCACATCGAGTTAATATCAGCAATCCTAAAAAAAAGAATCTGAATTTAAATAAACGCTCAAGTGTCAGCTGATTTTTTGTGAAGCATCAGGTAAGATCAAAATGCCCCAAAAAATCCATTTAGGGCAAATTTTCGAGGTGGAAATAGGATTTTCGCAGCTCCGTTTGAAATGCAGCTGAGTACAGTGGCCTGGCGTCCCTCATATACAGTCAATTTCGCAGTCTCGCACACCAATGCAAATTCATACGTAAATCGTGAGGTGCCGCTGTCTGACAACAGCAAAAGTCTGCAGGAAATTATTTAATTGCAAGCTGCTAAGCTCTACATAATACTCTTCAAGTATGCATAATAGTTTTCTTTTTGCAAAGTTATTGGTTTACAACATACATGTATTGGTTTCATTACCATCGTGGCTGGCTGTCTCAATGGGAAGCGGTGCTTTCTGGCGTGGTGTGTCTGTGTGCACGCATACGTTTTTTTTAGGGCAAAAAGTACGGACGCAGAAATATCGATGTTTTAAAAAAAAACATCGAGTGAAACATCGATGTTTCTAAAAAAAAAACAAATGCAGTTTAAACAAAAACAAGAGATCAGTATCAGTAGTATTATCAGTTGTATTATAGAAATTCTTATTGAGTAATAAAAGCTTATCAGCAGCTTCTGGACTGAGCCTATAGCTCGGGACTGCTTCTTGTAGGAGTTCCGCAAAACCTTCGTCATGAACACAACTGAAAGGGCGTACGTCTTTGGCAATCATATTCATGACTTTTTGATCAAGCCTCTTTTTGATCGCTGAGTCACTGCCATAGAACGGCTCCTTTTTTAAAAAAGTTGCCATCGTTTTAGGCATTTCTCCTCTTTCGCCGCTCACGTGACTTTCATGCATGCGCTTAAGATGGTCAAGCAGGTTTGTGGTATTGCCGCCGGTCTTCAGCCATTTACCACAGTAGTGGCAAAGACCATGCGTGTTGACACTGCTTTTTTGAAGTGGTCCCAAACAATTGAACGCTCTCTTTTCTGTTTTGGTTCTATCTATCTATATCGGTACAGCGGTAAAGAGAAAAATAAATAAAGTATGCTGCCACCAAGTCCAGAGCTGTGTGAAAAACATCGATGGTTCCGATGATTTGCAAACATCGATAGCATCGTTGTTTCCCTCTGCACCTCTAGGAAAAAGATTCGCGCGACCAAAACAAAACAAACGCAACGCGCGACAGATAGAGAAACGCTTAATATTTTTCTTCTCAATAAATTGTTGATCATCTGGTTTGTGACTACATATATGAATGTAAAGAAATGTGTGGCTTCCTAGGAATGTTCTCGATTCGTAGAAAAGCTAAAAAAAAAAACCACACTCATAGTGCATTGCGAAACAAAACTAATATTGATCTGTAATTTGAGTTCATTGTCCAACGATTCCGGTGATTGTTTATTTGTTTCATTGTTCTTGAAGAAGTCCATTCTCATTTTCAAAACGCGAAATCCGCAGCGGAAAAGTGGTCTTTGCGACAGCCGCAGTTGTGAAGTGCTTCAATTGTGTGTATGTATGTTCGTGTGCAAGTGTGTGGGTACAATTTCAACTTTAATTTCGTAAGGTGTGTAGACACGAACGAACACGCACAAATTGCGCTTCCTTCGTCGGGAAATCATGACTGCACTTGAGAAATGTGTAGTACGAAAAACTGCCGCTAGGAAGTGCGTCGTTCTGCATGCACTTTGCATATGAGAACAAGTTCGTGTGTGTGTGTGTGTGTGTTTGTGCGCTTGTTATTAAAGAAGTCATCAATTGGAGAGATATTGGAAGAGAAGCTGTTAAATATTCAAACAAAAAGTCTGATCCTCCACTGTCGAAAAGTACACAAAGAAAATTGGTATTTTTCAGAACGCTATGAGCTCACACGACGACATTCCCGGAACGTCGAACGACCGCAAGTCGCGTTCGAAGCGACGCGACAAATCGCAATCCCGCAGCAGCAACTCCAGCAGCGGATCCAAGTCGTCGCCATCTGCACACTTTGGCCGGCGCCCCGAGAAAAGGCACAGTAATAGCATTAATGGTAACAGCATGCGGGATCGTCTGCTGGTTGCCAATGCTATGGCTACAGAAATGTCCACAGACGAATCCAACAGCAGCCGAAACAGTCACGGCCAGGGATCGCTATACAATGGCGACGCCTCCTTGAACCTTGTCAATGGTAAGCGGATGGAAATATTATCAACTCTAAAATCCTGATTATTATGCCTTTGGCCTTCTCTTTGAACCCGAAACACAGGCAATAATCACAAGAAAAATAAAAAGAAGAAGAAAAAGTCGCACGATCGCCGCAAATCGGCAGAAGCCGGATTGAAGGGATATTCCGGAAGAAATCCTTCCCTATCTTATATGCAGCATGAAATCTCCGATGACTCTGATGAGGAAATGCGGGTAAGTAGCAACTAATTAAAGATCCGTTTTCGTAGAGAGCGTGTTTTATTAGTTGGTTCTTTCTATATTTTTCTCTCTCTCTGTATCTATCTCCTATCCACTATAACAGTCGCCAGATGAGATCAGGGCCCTTTGCACGAGTGGTCTGAGGGTATTTCCACGTGAACTACAGACAGAATCCACGGCAGAACCAGCAATACAGGCCACTGCTGGTGCTCCGGCTGATCCGGCTAGCCCGGACACAGTAACTCCGACTTCCCCACAGATGTCAGCATCAGCATCACCATCCTCCCGCACGGAGAAGACGAAAACTACTATCCTCCCGACAGCAAAAGAACCGTCCCATCCTTCCATCCAACTAACAACAATAACTACATCAACATCCTCCTGTACTAATTTAACGACTCGGATATCTTCCGCATCACCAGTAAGACCAGTAACACCATTAACGACCCTTCCAACTCCGACGACTCCTCCCAGCCCAACATTTTCACCGACGCCACAAACCAACAAAAACAACAAGAGCAACCACTCTTCGGAGAACACCTCAAACATCTCTTCAAACAACTTGTTTGTGGCTTCAAGCACAAGCGAACAACCAGAACCACCAACAACAAGAACAACCACAGCAACTGCAACTGCAAGTCAGCAGCAAACAGCTACAGATTTAGACAAGAAGGTGGTGACAAACAATTAAAATTCAAATACAACAAAACAAAGCAATAAGAGATAAGAAATATAACGACTAACTATAACTAATGCTTAGAGCTCTCGTTGTTGACACGAAGACCAGACTTGACCAAACATTAACCTTTGACCTTCTCTTCCACCCCTCTTGTCCCTTTTAGGATGAGGTGATGATTTCTCCTGGTATGTCTCCGGGTTCTGTCTCTGGTTCCTCCATTCCATTTACCCGAAAACGCCCAAAATCGTCACTCGGATTGAAGGCACACGACGACGAGGACAGCAAGGACAAGAAGTCGATTCCTCCTCCAAAGAAGAAGAAAAGTCGTGGTGGCGCACCCTCAAAATTTGTTTGTGTTGATGATGATAATCCGCTGCCAGATCCAATGCCAGTGATGGCACCGACCACTCAACGCAAGAGTAATTACTCGGAGGCGACCAAGAAACAGAAGCCAAATATCTCCGACGAGCTGTATCGCATGCCGTTCAAACATGGCTGGAAGCGTGAGGTGGTGACTCCCAGCCCCCATACCAACACTTCGAATCACATAATCTACACATCGCCCTGCGGCAAGAGGTGCCGAAAAATTAGTGAAATTGCATCAATTCTGACGGGGGAACTCACCAAAGAGCACTTTATCTTCGGGACGTATGTCCTTGGTGCAGAATCCAAATATGAGACGATCCGACATGCCGTGACTATGCAAGAGAACCTTACCGCTTTAAAGGAGCGCCGTAAATCGCTGGCGGTCGACAAAGCGACAGTGTCTGTCCCCATTAAGGTTGATCATAAACGTCGCAAAACGGTAGGAGCCGAGTCCCACGCGAAGCCGAAGGTAGAAGCTGCCATCGCGCCCTTCGTCAAACGTCTCAAATCGACGGACGAATCCATGAAACCTCTGGCAGCCGAATCCACAAAACCTATGTCAGCCAATGTGGTCGAAGGCCCTGTAACAGGCAAACGTGTGCCTAAGCCGAAGGTGCCGAAGGGCGCCAGCCCTCCCCCTGAGGGTTGGACCTCCACCATGGCCGTCAAAGGGAATGCGCGCCTCCTTGCTGCCGCCAACAATGGGAACACCAGAGCTGTATCTTCGACCGCAAGTGGCAGTTCTTGGTAAGAATGTTTTTTAACCCGTCCATTCCTGAGTTAACTCTGACCCCTTTACTCTGTAGCGCTGCCCCAGTGAGCCACGAAAAGCGCGCGACTTGTGGACTGTGCCTAAAGCTAATCAAGGGGAGCGTTTGCCAGGTCAGTGTTTCTGTTTCACATGTTTTGTTCTGTCAAATCTTACATATACATATGTATAATTGCAGTGCTGCGTGCAGTCGGCGGAGGGTGAGGAGGGATCAAGTGCCGTTCCCCTGATGGACGAAGATGAAGAAATGGATGACGATGAGGAGGAAAGCGAGGAGAGCTACCAGGCGAGCACTGTGAGCAATGGGCTGAAAGTCACAAAAATGATCGAGCCGCCTGGCGAGATGCCACCGGCGGAGCTATTCAGCACAGACACATCCCCAGTCGCAACGCCGACTAATTTATTCATGCCCCAGGAGGTCGTGGTCATCAGTGGGCGGAAGGCGATATCCATCGTTGGAGAGCCGGCGATCACAAGTCAACCAAAAGTGTGAGTCCTTGGGCACCTGAGACCTTGAGGTCTGATTAGATTAGTGATTGGTACCTTGGCGTACGCCTATTCTTTCTGAACAGACCCCTGATCAATTTTTGTCATTGTTTTTTCTCTACCACCACCCTAGAATTGTGCCAAATCCGCCGGACTTGACTAGTTACCAAGAATTCTACGACAAACGGATTGCTGCGCACAAGCAATCGCCTACTCCCCATAGCCCGTGGGTGGAGGTGTTCGGAAACGACTTCAATTGCCGTTATATTATCAGCCTCATGAAGACACTTAACCAGCAGGTAAATGTCCAAAGAAACTAAAAAAAGGCACACTCCAACTAAACCTAATCAAATCGAATTTATCTTTTAGGATCGGGCCAATTGCTCGAAAGTGTCAAAGTTGTGGCACTTGTGCTCCCGTGATGCTGACGTATGGAAATCGGTATCTCTGCGCGACACAAAGGTCAACAACTGGCCAGCGTTGGTGCGTGAGATGGCACGAAACTCCACACGCGATCTGGACATGATGGGCGCGATCATACCCAATACCGGGACCCTCGTCGCCGGTGACATGCGCGTGCTGACAGATATGCGCACGGTGCGCACCGATCAAACAAAAGCGGACTTCCTGCATCAGATTTTCCGTTGCTTGTCCCAACTTGAGAAGCTGATCTGCACTTGCGTCAGCTCGGGCCTCATCATGACCGACATCGATAAGATCGAAAACCTAAATGAGCTGCGCATTCGCATGACCGACACCAAGGCATCGATCACCGGTTTGCCCAACGTAGGCAAGCTGACGCACCTGCGCGTCCTGAGCCTGCGCGGCGTGAAGAATTTGGGTAGCTTGCTGTTTCTAAAGGATTTGCCCAATCTAGAGACTCTAATTCTGGGCTACTGCCAGAGCATGCACCGCCTCCAGCTGGGTAACGATGTGCTCCCGACGCTTACGAAATTGCAGAGGTTCCGCATAGAAACGGACCAGAGGAAGAAGACTTTATTCCCAGTCGACGAGATCATGAAGGGACTCGCCCAAGCCGGGTGCGTGCGTCGCCTTGAGCTGGTCAACGTGGATGTGGACAGCAATTTTAGCCAACTGCTGACCATGTGTCACACGGTGGAAGAACTGCTGCTGACCCCCAAATGCCAGATAAACTCGGCCCTCATGATCCGTTCCGTAATGGAAATCAGTAGTAATGGATCTCAGCTGAAGCTCTTTAAATTAGTGCTCATCACACAGCTGCTTACCGCAACGGGCGCTTTGTTTGGTAATCCCGATGTCCCCATGGTCCCCGTAGTCCGTCCTGTGCCTGGTATCCCTCTCAACGATCCCTTGAACACCTGCTCCACGGAATGTCACGAGCAGGGGCATACCATGTGTGTGGCCGTTTTGCCTTTTGAGCGCCTGAAGACGATAATGTCTGAGATGATGCCGTATTCCTCTCCGTCTGTGGTCACAATGGCCATGATGGACACGCCTACAATTCAACTTGGCCGTCTTCCTCCCGATGCTACAGCGCCGACCCTGGCCGTTTGAACCACAAAAATGATATAAAATCATTTCTCATCCAGTACTACCCCTCCCCAACCCACCAAACCAATCGAATGCACCTGCATCAGAGAAAGTCAAGACTGAGTCTTCGAGAGCCATCACAAATTCACGGATTAACACAAATTAAACACTTAAGCTAAGAAGAAAGTATTAGGATGGTTAATTTGGGTTTTCGTTTTTTAAAGCTGCCGAGTGGCTATAAATGGAAATTCTTTTTTGCATTATTTTGATTTTTGCATTACCTTACTAACATTAACTAAGTTTAAAGAGCGTTTCAAACGTTGAACTGAACGTGGCACTAATGCGAAGAATCAACTGATGACCACAGCAAAACACGTATATACATACGTATATACACAAAAGAAGAAATTGTAATCGTACTCGTTTAGTTTCTAAATTTATTGATGTAGATATAAGTATTACTGTTTTAATGTATCAATATCGATTTGATGTGTATATAGTACCTACTCGTACTATACCATATATACTTCAAATGTTGGGAATTTTCACAAAACCAGACGCTGAAGAGATATTTTTTTGTTATCGATAAGAAGATAGATTTCCATCTAACATCAATAGCTCTTGAGAGTTGTACTCACAGAGGATGATTGATGGAAAAATAGATGTTTACTAAACTGAAAGATAATCAAAAAGGGCTTGGAATTCCAAAGGAAATATAAGCCAACTGTGGAAGAGAAGTTTGACTGCGTCGAACAAAATAATAGACTATATTCACTCGTATAGACATTGATTTTGTAATATTAAGCCATGCATTCAACTTGTAAAGATTATCAAGGAAAGCCACAGCCAAATCTGAAAGAGGAGTTTGTGTACTGTGACTGACTGGCTGATCCTTGAGTATATTAACATTAAAATCTGTGTGACTATCTCCCAACTACAACTGTGTTTGACTGGGTTTCGGGAAGGACAATACCTATCTACATATTAGCAAGACTATACAATAACAAGATGTTGCATGAGGGACCAAAAAGCTGTTCTATGGCGGGTTTTATTTTACACCCCATAGACAGAGGGCGCGCGCGGGGTTTCAATTCTTTTTTAGGGAATCCGCGGACCATAAAGCGCTCGCTCCATACCTACTCGAAACAGACGAACTGAGCAGCCGAGCCCGAGTAAGTAGGGAGCGAGCGGCGGTCAGAGACAAAGGATAGCCTAAAAGAGAATAGGAGTAAGCCCCGCGCGCCCGTACCATAAAGCGTCGAACGAAAATTGAAAAGAAATTTGTTCCTGATGCAGTATCTTGGTATTGTATAGTCTTTGGTTTAGGCCATGGTGCCCAGGTTACTGATTTGATTTATTGGTTTATGATTGGGGAATTTTTCAAATTGTTTTTCGATATAAATTACATCGTACTTGTCCTCGAAATATGTATGTATATAGTAGGAGCATTTGCTAAAGGATATGCAGAGTACAAAACAAACAATTGAAACCCTTGCAAGGGATTTCAAATGCGGTTGCACAACTTAAACAAAAACGCTAGGAATTTGGAAAAAAAAAACCTGAAACTGATGCAAAACCTACAAAATTCAAATGGATCGATCAACTGTGGTGGCTAGCCCTTAAAGCCCCTAATTTTGTTAAGCGTCGTTATGGTTGCAGCCACCAACTGTCGGGAGCCAGTTACCAGGACATCGACTTCACTTTTTGGGCCGTACTTCTGCTTTCCATACTTGTTCAGGACGTGCTCAAAGAATGAGTTAACCGAGAGCAATATATGAGAGGTGTCCTTCTTTCCGATCCCCTCGCAGAGATGACACCAGATTTTGGCATTGCTCTTTGCCCGCTGCAGCTCTTCCTTATCGTGCCAGACCATGGCCGTGGATTGATCATCGACCACCAATTCGCCCTCAAAGAAGCTGGGGCATGGGACAAAGAAGGCTTCATCGAATCGCACATTGAAGCGAAGGATCGTTAGAACATCCTTGGCATTGAAATCGTTCACCTTACTGTACAGCAGTATCTTTGGCGAGCGATTGGCCCGAGTTCTGGCATAGAACCACTCCCTACAGACTACCATTGATTCGACAGAATCAGCTGCGTCTAAATAGACATTAAGGCCGTCATGTTTGATCACATCGAAATTTCCTGCCGGCTGGAAGGTCTCAATTCCGCTGATCACCCCCTCAGACAATTGAATTGTATTTGTGCCCAATCCCACAACAAACGCGGGCTTGTGACGCATGAGATAGTCGTATGCCAGTTGGATGCCCAATGAGCCATTCAACTTTACGGAATGGTTGGCCCTGGAGAGCAAACGCTTGTGGCTGGGATTTGCCTCGGTCAGGGCATGGAATGTGGGCACTCGATGGATCTGGACGCCCAGCTGCTTGGCCCTCTGAGCCAGGACCGCACAGCACTCCGCTTGGCTGACATTCGTGTATATGCTGGCAGCCGGCTTCATGATTGCCGCCTTGGCCGACGCAATGTCCCGCAGGGAATGGCTTGGCGAGCTCTGGCCCCCGCCTAGAGTGTTGATGCCGATGGTTCGCGCATGTGAGGTGACGTTGGTGCAATCGCTGGCGCCTCCGCTGCCCACCTCCACAATGGCCACATCCACATCCGCCTGGTGGAACGCATGGAAGGCCATAACTGTCAGCAGCTGGTCGTAGGTCGGCGATGGTTGCATTTTGGCCAGCCTGGAGTAGATCTTCCAGAAGAGATTCGTGAACTGAACCTCACTCAAACGCTCACCATCGAGGCGTATTCTCTCGCAGGAACAGAAGAGATGTGGCGAGCAGAGTACCCCTGTCCTGATACCATGCGCAAGGAGGATATTCTGAACAAGGCCACATGTGGTTCCTCTGCCCTTCGATCCTGATATCTGTATGACGGGAATGCTCTCCAACTGCTCTTTTGACAGCTCCGTCCTGTCCAAACACTCCAGGGTATGCTCTATTATCGAATTCGGCTGGACTTCGGAGGCCTGCGCGCCCATCCGCTTCGAGTCGAAAGCGTGGCAACTGTTCAACTTTTGAATGACCTCCAGGTAAGCCCAACGCTCGGGCGACTTTTTCTTCAATTCCTCGGCCCCTACAGGAGCTCTCCGATCGGAGACTAAAGATGATCCTACTGATGCTGCTGAATCGGTGGCCTCCCTCTTGGTTACCTGCTGTATCCTATGTTGTTTTCTATCCCTTCCAGACTGCTGCCTACCACTCTGTTTCTTAAAAAATCGTGTTTGCTTCTGCATCTGAAAGCCGTGCACGCGATTCATCCAGGACTTGTGTTGGCCCTCGACTGGGAAGATGATCTTATTACCGCCATATGCCTTATTTTGCGGCGGCTGCTGCTGCAGCCAGTTGTACTTTCCGGGGCCCTGCGGGCCACTACCCTTGGCTGCCAGCCTGGCCTTGAGCTGGATCTCCTTGTCCTTGGCCCTGCGCCTTTCCCGCTGATCGGAAATGGCCGATGGGGCGGCTGTCGTTGGCCTAAATGTACCTGCAAGCGGAGGAGAATATATGTACCATTTCCGTTCGCAGCCGAAGAATCTGAGTAGTACCTGTCTTACAAGTATTCTCTGCCAAGGGAACAGTAGCACCTGTTGTCTTCATTTCCGGATCAGTACTCTCGGACTGCATTTGATTCGGGGTCTGAGCCGCCAAAGTCTCTGGCTCTAGTGTCTCTTTCATCTTACCCTGGGAAATAAGCATTTGGCGGGCCTTGAGGAAGTAATTGCTCCCATGGGCCGCGACCGTGCCTTTCGTGGTCATAAGACCAATGAAACGAATCTTTGACATCGTTATTATTAACTTTACCGAATCCACCGTGTTTTCCTTCTTTTATTTGATTTGACGGCTTTTAATTTTTTTTTTCTGCGATTTCGAGTACCTCTGAATTTTGAAATTGAATTAAATCTAATTACAGTCTGACACCAAACGAAACGGTAGAGTAGAATTAAGTATTTCTGTATTGAAATAAGGGGACTAGTTAGATAGTATTTATTTTAAACGCGTATATATAATTAAACGGTTTCCATTAACTGCCTTTAAAATCTACTCATTGTTCTATTCTTTTTTATCCAGGAATTTCAGAAGACACAATACATTTGGAGATATTACTATGGAAAGGTCCACGTCCACCGATACCAAATTCTGTCCCTATATTGATTTCTAATTGTTTGGAAACATAGTTAATTGAATTTCTATTGAAGGTGTATAAAGTAATGTTTTAACACATAACAAAACAATAAGATTCAAAAATCTTTAAAGTTAATCTTTAATGAATGGATCAATAGAGTACCAATTTGATTTTACTTTTTGTGACAAATCATCCTTATTTTTATACCCGGTACTCGAAGAGTAACGGGGTATATTAGATTTGTTGAAAAAATTGATGTGTGTAACACCCAGAAGGAGGCGTTTCCGACCCCATAAAGTATATATATTATTGATTAGCATCAATGGCCGTGTCGATATAGCTATGTCTGTCTGTCCGTCCGTCTGTCCGTCCGTCTTCATTAGCGCCTATAGCTCAGAGACTATAAAAGCTAGATGAACACAATTTTGTATCCAGACTCCTGTCCTATCACACTGTTACAAGTGTATTTCAAAATTTCGCCATGCCCGCTTCCGCCCACTCAAAGGACGAAAATCTGTGGCATGCACAATTTTAAAGATACGAGAAAACTAAAAACGCAAAATCATAGTGATGGGCAATATCTATCAGAGTGTTGAATCTGGATCAGATCAGATCATACATATAGCCACAATGAAGAAAACCATTTCGAAATGCATCGTTCCCTCTCGCTCTCTCTCACACACCGGGGTGAGCGCTATGCCTGATCGAATTTTTAGACGCCTAGTTCTCAGAGACTATAAGAGCTAGATCAACCAAACTTTCTATCCAAGCTATCACAGGACAAACTTGTCTCGGTTTGACCGCCGCGGCTCTACTTTATACCCGGTACTCAGTCAGTATATATGTATGTGAGCATGTTGTAATTTATTACATGTTCACAAAAGAGAAAAATTTAATTTTAGCCAAAAAAAAAAACTTTAAGTCGAACCTTTTCGGAGATTTTGATCTATTAGATGTTTCCATATTTGTTTACATTCATTTTTTACATCTGCCATTTCTACATGTTTTTATCTACTTCCTACATATACAAACACGGCTGTGTGCGAGAGAGAGAGGGAATCAGTCTGCGCTTGGGAGGCCACTGAAATTTCATTTGTTTCTTCTGACTATATTTATGATCCGATCTGATCCAAATTCAATAGATAGATATTAGATTCTAATATATAAAAATCTCCGAAAAGGTTGACTTAATTTTTTTTTTCTTTTTTGGCTAAAACTAAATGTATCCCTTTTGCGAACATGTAATAGTGTAATTTATTACAAGCTCACATACATATATACTGACTGAGTACCGGGTATAAAGTAGTTTGTTCCCCCTCGTTTTGGATCGATAAAGTACTTTTATTGGTCAACTTTACTATAAATAATTATTTTACATCATTTTGTTAGCTCAATCTGATTTCACAAAACAAAATATTTTTATTTTGGAATTTGGTTTAATTTATTGTTTTCTGTAAAATATGCCTCCACTTCCAATTTAGAGGGAGGAATATCTAATAAACATAACATTTCTAAAGAATAACTATTTTCCGATTTTTTTTGAGATCTCACATGTCTAATGGATGAAATATATGGATCTGAAGAGGCTGCTAACATGTTGAAAATATCCCTGTTTTGTGTTTTTCGTGATATCTTGCACGTATTCATGTACCTGTATTTCTTGTAATCCTTGTTTTTTCGCTTCCTGTGCTTCCTCTGACATCTGATAACCAAAGAACCGATTTACCTATACCGCAAACTTACTCCTGCTACATCACAACGAACAAGAAATTATTTATGCCCTCGAATCCTTACGCTTTGCTCGCAGAGGCAGTTCTTCTTTAATCCCATCCGCCTTTGGAACAATCTTCCCCATAACCTCAAATCAATTAGGAGCGCAACCATATTTCAAACGAGGGGCAACGTTGTGAGCCGCGGCTCTACTTTATACCCGGTATTCAGTCAGTATATATGTATGTGAGCATGTTGTAATTTATTACATGTTCACAAAAGAGAAAAATTTAATTTTAGCCAAAAAAAAAAACTTTAAGTCGAACCTTTTCGGAGATTTTGATCTATTAGATGTTTCCATATTTGTTTACATTCATTTTTTACATCTGCCATTTCTACATGTTTTTATCTACTTCCTACATATACAAACACGGCTGTGTGCGAGAGAGAGAGGGAATCAGTCTGCGCTTGGGAGGCCACTGAAATTTCATTTGTTTCTTCTGACTATATTTATGATCCGATCTGATCCAAATTCAATAGATAGATATTAGATTCTAATATATAAAAATCTCCGAAAAGGTTGACTTAATTTTTTTTTTCTTTTTTGGCTAAAACTAAATGTATCCCTTTTGCGAACATGTAATAGTGTAATTTATTACAAGCTCACATACATATATACTGACTGAGTACCGGGTATAAAGTAGTTTGTTCCCCCTCGTTTTGGATCGATAAAGTACTTTTATTGGTCAACTTTACTATAAATAATTATTTTACATCATTTTGTTAGCTCAATCTGATTTCACAAAACAAAATATTTTTATTTTGGAATTTGGTTTAATTTATTGTTTTCTGTAAAATATGCCTCCACTTCCAATTTAGAGGGAGGAATATCTAATAAACATAACATTTCTAAAGAATAACTATTTTCCGATTTTTTTTGAGATCTCACATGTCTAATGGATGAAATATATGGATCTGAAGAGGCTGCTAACATGTTGAAAATATCCCTGTTTTGTGTTTTTCGTGATATCTTGCACGTATTCATGTACCTGTATTTCTTGTAATCCTTGTTTTTTCGCTTCCTGTGCTTCCTCTGACATCTCTTCAATTGGAAAGCTCTGATATTCAATTAAAATTTGACCATGTGTCAAAATTTAATGACGTTTCTTTTCAGGATACTTTTCCTGTAACAGCTTTGCAGTCTTCGAGGCATATTCACCAAATTTGTGGGTGTTAATTTTTTCCTTGCAGCTTAAAACATTCAAAATGACAAACAATCTCTTGATTATGTCAATATCCACACCAGTTATTTCTGCAGTAATTTAACATTTTTCAAAGAATGTCCGTGATGAGTTTCCATCGTTTGTGTTTCCATATCCTTGTTTGGGGCAGTCCACCTTCAGTAATAGTTTTTCAACGAATTTTTCTTGAATAATTTGTTTCCTATTGTTTTTTTTGTCCTTAGCTGTCGTGCTGTTGTCAAAAGATTCTCCCTCTCGCGGAATGGTATATGCAAGTTTTAAAATGAACTCCATACATCTTATTCTTGCAATCAATGGGGAAATACCATATTCCATATTTTCCTCTTCAACTATGGAATCATCCAAATTTTTAAAATCCTTTTGGGTTTTCTTGCAAAATACTCATTTTAAGGTATATTTAGTATTAGTTAGTTCGTTAAGTACTTTTCCATCAATCATTGTAAGGAAAAATTCAAAATTTACATGAATGGTTTTTTCTTCCTTGATTATTTTTACCGACCTTATATTAGAAATCTGGTTCTTAATATCTTTTACTGTGGACTTTATTAACTCCGAAGATTCTTTGGCGTATTTGAATAATATAGGGCGGCAATAGTGTGCAGTCGAAGGTCGCGGATTTTTCCAATATTCCGATGTATCCGATTTAAGCCGCAGGGGTACAAGAGAAGCCATAAACATGTTAGAATCTGTTATGGCTTTATCGTCTGCGCATATTGCTTATATTCACTTTGCCCATTATATTCACAGCCCCATTTGCTGATCAATGTGAGATTTTGAGGAAGACTCTCAATCTGATGGTGAGGTAAACTCTCAATGAGCCGTTTCGCAGTGTGATCCATCAGGTCTTGAAGTTTTACTTCCGCTGATATCTCTGTCGTTATTGTTGATTCCGGCACTGCCTTTAGTTTTGCTTGTGTAATGTTTCTGTATTCAGGCAGAATGTCTACATTATGATGGATTAAGGAATTCCGCAATATTGAATATTTCTCCTTAGACATTCCCAAATCAAAAAAAATTTCTAAAGCCTCTTCAAATGTGTACTTCCTCGGTTTAGAATTTGGTGGCGTGAGGATGATATCCTTGATCCTGTCAAGGCTCACCGGGCTTGCATTAGAAACAGCTTTTGTAATACACGACCTCTTGTTTTCCTTGTCTTTCGTATATTTGATTGACAGTGCCTCTGATAAATGATCCGTACGTATATGACATGTTGCATCTACAATTTTTCTCTTTCTTGTATAATCTGAACAGTCATCCAAGGTTTTTGTTGGTCTTCCTGTGACTCGTCCTGTAGAGGTGGAGGGTCCATCATATAGCAAGCTGTTTTCAATCAACCAGTTTGCGTTTTTGCTATTAAAGAAGTCAGTTTTACGGAATGCGCACTCCGATTTCTTTTTAATATTTAAATAAAGAATTTTAATTTTTGTTCTTATAGTTTTATGCTGCTCTGGGTTGTCCGATCCTATATTCAATTCATTAAGAACAGCTTCCACAAATTCGTTTGAGGTACTTGAAGTTCTAAATATCTCGAATAACTTTGTATTTTCCATAGCCATTTTCACTTTAATTATGTTTACAAATTGTATTCACTGCTGCTTATACGCAACTGGATACTATAGAAGTGAAAACAAGACTGAAGTGCTCAAAAATGGAATGCAATGTATCTACCTATGTATGTACCAAACTTTGGCATAATAAAAGACAGGTTACAAAACCTGGTCAAAAAAATTAGGTCAGAGGTAAACATACTAACCTGCATATTCATTAATAACCATCAACATCATTTATGTAACTCAAAATTGAACATTTTTAAAATATGGAGTGTACCTGATTTCATATCATTAGTACCTAATTTTTGGGCTGTTTTCAGCTTTGACCTGACTTTACAAAAAAAGTTAATCAAATTTTCCCGAGATATCGGAGTCATGCTGAAAAACAGAAACCTGTACGCAAAAACAGATTTTTTTGTGGATTCTAATCCAGCCAAGCAATCATTCGTATATCAATCATTCCCTTACACACATCCAAATAGAACGGAGATCCGATCCCAGCTATAACCGAAATCTAAGTTTTTTCCAAATCCCAAAAATTCCAAATATTCCGTTCGTCTGACTTCAAAATGTCGCCGCTTGAACAGATAACCACAAAACATTTGAGCGGCTTGTTCTCTGGCTGGTCCTGCGACAGCAACAGCAGCGGCGAGATGGAGGAGGTGTCCTCCCCCCAACAGCAGTCATCCGGCTTTGAGACCCTCTGCTTTTTGTACCTAGGAGTGATGTTGATCTTCTCCTGCATCAACATTCTCAACGACCGACACACGGAGCCCCAGTCCCGCCTGAAGAAGAGGCGACGTCACCGAAGGCGACGTCACTCCAACGCTCCACGCAGGCGTCGTCGTTTTGGACGTGTCAGTAACCGCAAGCGTCTCAGGAAGGGCACAAAGGGAGACGAGTCTACGCTAGATGTCTGCCATGACCCCCTTGAGCAGAAGGAGGAGGATCAGCAGCTGGGCTGCTACTTTCAAACCCTGTCGACCGATAAATAGAGGACAAAGCCATAGCCACTCTTCAGACTTGCCTTCAGATCTTATCCAAAATTAAAATCTAAATTCAAAGAATAAGTAGCTAATAAAATGTACAACAAAATAAAAAGCAAACTGCAGCATGCATCCATCATACATCATTGATGATGTGGAAACCCACTCCCACTCCACGGCCGAGTATATTTGTATAGTGGGAGGCACACAATTGTTTTCTTTGTTCAATGTATTGGACCAACATCCGAATGGAAAAAGCATCCCCACTGCATGATGTTTCCACCACCATGTCATGGGTAGTGTTCTTCAGGTTCCAAATATGTGGCTTCCCATCAAATCCAAAGAAATTGATCTTAGTTTCATCTGACTACAACACATTTTTCCAATTTGGACGAGAAAAATTCTGAAATTAGTTTGGACACAAATCAGCCCATTTATAATGGTACGGTTACTGACAGTTGAATTTAACTGCAGCTCGAACCTAACCTACACCTTAGGTGTATTGATACACCTGAAGGTGTATGTATAATTCAAAATAAAATAAATATATCACGTGTGCCACGAGGCATAGCGTAACGGCTGTCTTACAAAAAAATGAGAGCCGAACGACTCCTGAGTCACACATTGTGCTGCAGACCATAAACCTTTGCCTTCGCAAATGGTAGTGTTCTTATCATTCCGAAAATTCAATCGGGATAGTTGGGCGGTGTGTTTTGAAGGTTTTAGTTGAACTTCGAGAGTACCATAATCTTTGGCGTACCAAAGCTAGATTCCACCGCTAGTTATTCCAACTATTTGAATACCAAAGGCAGAGATAATGAGCAAAGGCTCAAAAAAAATATAAACAAATATTTAAATTTATAATAAAATAATAAGGCCTTGACAACATTAGCCCAACATCTTTGAAAATGTTACTTCCTAAGATTTTGTCTCACGTCACCTATATTTACAATGCGGCAATTACAACGTCCTCGTTTCCGACTGAATGGAAAATAGCAAAAATTCTTCCAATCCCAAGACCCAACAATGACTTCAGGCCCATTTCAATACTTCCTTTTCTTTCAAAGGTGCTAAACCTAATGTCATTACAAATTGAAAACTTTTTGATTCAAAGCTCGCTATTGAATCAAAAGCAATCGGGGTTTCGAAAAAAACGAAGCTGTATAAATGCTATAACGCACATTGTAGAAGACATACGACAGCAACTTGACAAGAACTGGGTTACGTTGTTAACACTTCTTGACCACAGCAAGGCATTTGACTCAGTAAATCATA
This sequence comes from Drosophila helvetica, assembly GCA_963969585.1. Lineage (NCBI taxonomy): Eukaryota > Metazoa > Arthropoda > Insecta > Diptera > Drosophilidae > Drosophila > Drosophila helvetica. The sequence goes on along the minus strand of OZ018401.1, from coordinate 20,099,602 downwards.
ATATACTATGCACAAAATTGGCGAACTTATTTAACTTCTCAGGCACAGCAGTCAGCTTTGTAAAGTCATATCTCACAAATAGGTTACAGGCAGTAGTGTCAGGTACGAAAGTCTCAACATTTTTGAAACTTACGCGGGGAGTCCCTCAGGGATCAGTGTTAGGCTCTTTATTGTTTACCATGTATGTTAATGACCGAATGTGAAGTACATCTTTATGCCGATGACATCCAAATTTATGTTAGTAGTCCCGTTGACGAAATAAATGTTTCTATCAGTAAGAGTATTAAAATGCTTTCCAAAATAGAGAAAGGGGCAAAAGAGAATGGCTTTGGAATAAATCCTAAAAAACTAAATGTATTGTAATTGCAAAAAACGAATTGATGCAAACAATCTGGCGAAATTACACATAGACAGTACTCCAATTTCATATGAAGATCACGCAGTTAATCTGGGGATAACCTTCAGTAGTGCACTATCATGGAGCAAACAAGTTTCAAAAGCAACAGGACGTACATATGGTCTGTTGCGCCAACTGTCAGCGTCCAAAACTTTCTTGCCACAAGAAATAAGACTATTAGTTTCAAAAGTCATACTCATTCCCACTCTATTTTATGGTGTTGAAATATTCGGCCATTGTGACGCTCGTGACATACGTACATTAGTAGTAGCCTTTAATTCAATTGTCCGATATGTGTTGAATTTAAGACGTTTTGACCATGTATCACACTTTACTTATAAAATATTTGACCTTAACTCGACCTCTTGGATAGATTTTAGAACCTTAGTGTACTTTCATAAAATTGTGATAACCAAAGAACCGATTTACCTATACCGCAAACTTACTCCTGCTACATCACAACGAACAAGAAATTATTTATGCCCTCAAATCCTTACGCTTTACTCGAAGAGGCAGTTCTTCTTTAATCCCATCCGCCTTTGGAACAATCTTCCCCATAACCTCAAATCAATAACGAGCGCAACCATATTTAAAATTAAAACGAGAGGGAACGTTGAAAATTGAAAAATTGCCAAAAAAGAACATTCGTAAACCCTTTTCATTTTTGTTTACATTTGTTTTTTACATCTTTATACCCGGTACTCGAAGAGTATAGGGGTATATTAGATTTGTGGTGAAAACGGTTGTGTGTAACACCCAGAACACGCACATCTCCACGAGTCGTAGTTAAGACGTACATATGTAGATGTATAAATGTAGACAAAAACGAGGGGAACGTTTTGGCCGTCTAAGGCCTACTTTATACCCGGTATTCAGTCAGTATATATGTATGTGAGCTTGTTGTAATTTATTACATGTTCGCAAAAGGAAATTTAAAAGGACAAATTTATATACATATTAGATGTTTCCATGTTTGTTTACATACGTTTTTTACATCTGTCTTTTCTACAATTCAACATCTACTTCCTACATATACATACACGGCTGTGTGCGAGAGAGAGTTGCATTTCGAAATGGTTTTCTTCATTGTGGCTATATTTATGATCGGATCTGATCCAGATTCAAAACTCTGATAGATATGGTCATTGTCTATAACTCTGCGTTTTTAGATTCCTCGTATCTTTAAAATTGTGCATGCCACAGATTTTCGTCCTTTGAGTGAGCGGAAGAGGCGGGGCGAAATTTTGAAATACACTTGTAACAGTGTGATAGGACAGGAGTCTGGATACAAAATTAGGTTGCTCCAGCTTTTACAGTCTCTGAGCTATAGGCACTAATGAAGACGGATGGACAGACAGACATAGCTATATCGACTCGGCTATGGATGCTGATCAAGAATATATGTATATACTTTATGGAGTCGGAAACGCTTCCTTTTGGATGGTACACACATCCATTTTTTCAACAAATCTAATATACCCCTTTACTCTTCGAGTACCGGATATAATTAAAACATATTTAAGAAAAAAAGATCTCTTTTATGTGTACAAAATTTAAAAAAAAGGTTAATAATTATGAATTAGGATTTAGTAAATAACTTTCTACATAAATTCTAAATTTAATAAAAATAAGTTTAAGCTGAGAAATAGCATGGAATAAGTCGGTAAATACATATGGATGTGTATTGTGTATTTAAAAATATGTGTATCATTCTTGCACGATACTATTTTTATTGTTCGGTAAAATAGTTATAAAAGATAGGCAAATTGTACAATTAAAATGCAGATGAGTTTTGTTCTCTGTTGGGAATACGGGAATGCACTCGTAAATCCCATCCCCCCACATGGGGTGCATTCAAATCGTTGCTTTGTTGCGTCATGACAATCAAGAATATATAGATGTATATAAATATATATTACGTATAAATATGCACACATACTCGTACGTACATCTGTACATACAGACTCCATCTGTGTGGACGGTTGTCTCTGTGAGGATCGGGACGACTCTCGGCAAAAGGGCATCAAAATAGTTGTAAGAAAATAAATTATATAGCACACAAAAATGGTTTAACGGCAGGCTCGACACGTCCATGTGGTGGCAGCAGGCGGCGGGCGGTGAAGCAAGGCTAAAGCATTGTGCGTACTGCAGCTGTACAGCGCCTCCGCGTCAATCTTCCACATCAAGTGCACTTTGGTGGACAGGGGACATCATAGGTCTAAGGCTAAGGGGACGACGACTTAAAGCTACATATTTTTGTGGTCGAGACGGCACACGGTCATTTCTCAGTTGTACTCCTGCTTGGGGAAGTAGTCGGGCACAAAGATGTGAATGATGATGCCGGTGGTCATGAGCGCAAAGTAGAAGATGACGGCCACCCACCAGAGGATACGCTCCCAGCGCCTCACCTCCAGATTGCGCAGCACCCCGATACCCACCAGCAGGCCGGCCACGGCCCCAGACAAGTGCGCCACATAACCAATCTGGTCATGCTGATCGGTGAGGTGGCGGTACACAGAGGTACCCAGATCGGTGAAACAAAAGACGAGGAAGGCCAGCAGCTGGACTATAGCGTATTCCATCTCCGAGTAGTTCTGCAAGCCAAATTATATCCTTATGGTTATCAAAATCGGATGAAATGTCATAAACACTCACCATTATGATGGTGGCAATGTGCGCCGTGATCAAGGCGTAGACACCGCCAGAGGCACCGGCCAGAAAGATGCGCGGACTCGTCAGCGATGTGCCCATGGACCCGGCCAGGACGCCGGCCAGATAAACCAGCGCCACGCGCCACCAGTGATGTACCAGCTCCAAGGCAATGCCCAGAAATATCTGAATGATCAGGTTCATCATCAGGTGCATGATGCCCACGTGGACGAACATGTAGCTGACGAAGCGCCATGCCTCGTACCGCTTGTAGGGATTGTAGATAAAGGTCGTCGCTGCCGGACCGCTTGTGCTCTCGCCCAGTCGATCGTTGTGGTTGGGGTCGTCCCTGTGTGGAAAGAGGCAGGTTAACAGGTTAACAGGTTGCATGACAATGGTAGCAGCAAACTCATACTCACTGAAAATGGATAACATCCACCAGAAACATGATGATCTCAATGATCGAGAAGATGACCATGGTGAGAGGCGGCGGGCAGATAGACATTTGCTTCTCATAGGCACCGTCAGGCTCATCGCCCTCGAGCGGCTTGGGCGGCGGCACCACATATCGGCAGTATCTGGCCAGGAGATTGCGCACCATCCACTTGTGGTGCAGCGACATCGTGTAGAACTCCTCAAAGTCCAGATGCCCATTGTTGTCCACATCGCTGCGGCGCAGTATCTGCTCGGCTATATAGGCGGGTATGTCCCGACAGTAGCCGTCCGAAATTAGCTCCTTCAACTCGTGTGTGCTGATTAGGCCATCGCGATCGGAGTCATGCTGGAAAACAGAAAACTATAAGCAAAAACAGATTTTTTTGTGGGTTCCAATCCAGCCAAGCAATCATTCGTATATCAATCATTCCCTTACACACATATAAATAGAACGGGGATCCGATCCCAGCTATAACCGAAATCTAAGTTTTTTCCAAATCCCAAAAATTCCAAATATTCCGTTCGTCTGACTTCAAAATGTCGCCGCTTGAACAGATAACCACAAAACATTTGAGCGGCTTGTTCTCTGGCTGGTCCTGCGACAGCAACAGCAGCGGCGAGATGGAGGAGGTGTCCTCCCCCCAAAAGCAGTCATCCGGCTTTGAGACCCTCTGCCTTTTGTACCTAGGAATGATGTTGATCTTCTCCTGCATCAACATTCTCAACGACCGACACACGGAGCACCAGTCCCACCTGAAGAAGAGACGCCGTCGCCGAAGGCGACGTCACTCCAACGCTCCACGCAGGCGTCGTCGTTTTGGACGTGTCAGTAACCGCAAGCGTCTCAGGAAGGGCACAAAGGGAGACGAGTCTACGCTAGATGTCTGGAGGAGGATCAGCAGCTGGGCGACTGCTACTTTGACACTCTGTCGACCGATAAATGGAGGACATAGCCAGAGCCACTCTTTAGACTTGCCTTCAGATCTTATCCAAAATTCAAATCTAAATTCAAATCTAAATTCAAAGAATAAGCTGCAAACAAAATGTACAACAAAATAAAAAGCAAACTGCAGCATGCATCCATCATACATCACCGATGATGTGGAAACCCACTCTGACACAACAACACCGCATTTGGTGCTGGTCGTCTGTGTCGACTGCAACATATTGTGGCCATATACGGTCCGGTCAGGTCTCCGGTTCCAGGACCAGGTCACATAGGAATGCTACATCCAAAACGAGGTTTATCGAAGTCAAACTGAAAGCCATTCAAATAGAGAAGGACGGCGGAGGTGACAGGAAACTTCCCTCGAGATGGCGTAAAAACAGGGGGTTTTCCCTGGATATTTCGTACGTTGTACTATTCGAAGAAGCAAAGTCGCCTCCCGACACAATAAGTCCAGAAAAAATGTTATTACAGTACATACGAGTATATCTATAGTATAGATATAGATATAGATTCTATACTATAAATTTGTAGAAAAAAAATGTGTGTGAAAGAGGCTATCGCCGCAACGCGTGCACCGAATTGCATGCTTCCTCAAGAGTTAAAAATTAGTCAAAACGAGGGGGAACGTTATGAGCCGCGTCTGCGCCGCGGCTCTACTTTATACCCGGTACTCAGTCAGTATATATGTATGTGAGCTTGTTGTAATTTATTACATGTTCGCAAAAGGAAAAAATTAAATTTTAGCCAAAAAAAAAAACAATTTAAGTCGAACCTTTTCGGAGATTTTGATCTATTAGATGTTTCCATATTGGTTAACATAAATTTTTTACATCTGCCATTTCTACATGTTTTTATCTACTTCCTACATATACATACACGGCTGTGTGCGAGAGAGAGAGGGAATCAGTCTGCGCTTGGGAGGCCACTGAAATTTCATTTGTTCCTTCTGACTATATTTATGATCCGATCTGATCCAAATTCAATACTCTGATAGATATAGTAATTTTCTATGATTCTGCGTTTTTGGTTTTCCCGTATCTTCAAAATTGTAGATTTTCATCTTTGGTGGGGGCGGAAGGGGGCGTGGCCAAAATTTAAAACAAACTCGTCTCGGTTTGATATCACAGGAGCTTGGATAGAAAGTTTGGTGGTTCTAGCTCTTATAGTCTCTGAGAACTAGGCGTCAAAAAATTCGATCAGGCATAGCGCCTACCCCTGTGTGTGAGAGAGAGCGAGAGGGAACGATTCATTTCGAAATTGTTTTCTTCATTGTGGCTATATTTATGAGTCGATCTGATCCAGATTCAACACTCTGATAGATATTGTCATTCTCTACGATTCTGCGTTTTTAGTTTTCTCGTATCTTTAAAATTGTGCATGCCACAGATTTTCGTCCTTGGAGTGGGCGGAAGGGGGCGGGGCGAAATTTTGAAATACACTTGTAACAGTGCGATAGGACAGGAGTCTGGATACAAAATAGTGTTCCTCTAGCTTTTATGGTCTTTGAGCTATAGGCGCTAATGAAGACGGACAGACGGACAGACGGACGGACAGACAGACATAGCTATATCGACTCGGCTATTGATGCTGATCAAGAATATATATACTTTATGGGGTCGGAAACGCTTCCTTCTGGGTGTTACACACATTAATTTTTTGCACAAATCTAATATACCCCTTTACTCTTCGAGTACCGGGTATAAAAATCTACAATTTCAGCCAAACACACACTGTGTTTGATCGCCTATTTCGTTTCACTTTTTGTCATTCTGTAGTTTTTTATACCCGGTACTCGAAGAGTAAAGGGGTATATTAGATTTGTGCAAAAAGTGGATGTGTGTAACACCCAGAAGGAAGCGTTTCCGACCCCATAAAGTATATATATTCTTGATCAGCATCAATAGCCGAGTCGATATAGCTATGTCTGTCTGTCCGTCCGTCTGTCCGTCTTCATTAGCGCCTATAGCTCAAAGACTATAAAAGCTAGAGGAACACAATTTTGTATCCAGTTTCCTGTCCTATCGCACTGTTACAAGTGTATTTTAAAATTTCGCCCCGCCCCCTTCCGCCCACTCAAAGGACGAAAATCTGTGGCATGCACAATTTAAAAGATACGAGAAAACTAAAAACGCAGAATCATAGAAAATGAGCATATCTATCAGAGTTTTGAATCTGGATCAGATCAGATCATAAATATAGCCACAATGAAGAAAACCATTTCGAAATGCATCGTTCCCTCTCACTCATCGTTCTCTCACACGCAGGGGTGGGCGCTATGCCTGATCGAATTTTTTGACGCCTAGTTCTTTCTATCCAAGCTCCTGTGATATCAAACCGAGACGAGTTTGTTTCAAAATTTGGCCACGCCCCCACAAAGGACGAAAATCCACAATTTTTGAGATACGAGAAAACCAAAAACGCAGAATCATAGAAAATGACCATATCTATCAGAATGTTGAAATTGGATCAGATCGGATCATTGGTATAGCCAGAAGGAACAAATGAAATTTCAGTGGCCTTCCAAGCGCAGACTCATTCCCTCTCTCTCTCGCACACAGCCGTGTATGTATATGTAGGAAGTAGATAAAGACATGTAGAAAAGGCAGATGTAAAAAATGTATGTAAACAAATATGGAAACATCAAATAGATCGAAATCTCCGAAAATGTTCGACTTAATTACTTTTTTCTTTTTTGGCTAAAATTAAAATTGTCCCTTTTGCGAACATGTAATAAATTACAACAATCTGACTGAGTACCGGGTATAAAGTAGAGCCGCGGCGTAGACGCGGCTCACAACGTTCCGTCTCGTTTTATACCTTTTTTTGTGAAAATTTGTTTTTCTGAAAACAATTGCAATTTGTTGAAGTATATTTGTTGCTTTTGAAAATGTGTTCGTTTTAAATAAACCTGTATGATTTTTAAAGTTAATTGTCGAGACGAAATTTAATTAAATTCATTTAGTAAGCAGCGAAGCGTGCGAGTCTGCTAGTACTAAATAAATATGTACTAGTATGTGTCTAGATATATCATGAATAGATTGCGTTATTGAATGGCAGCTTAAGGAATGCCCCTCCTGTTCTTTTTCTTCTTCTTTGGGGTCCGGTTTTTTTGCCACTTGAATTTTTGCTGAAAGAGAGTCGAGTCGGAGTCGATTAGATTGCGAGGGGGAGTGTTAGTACTCGGGCAGACAGCATGAACCTCACCTCTCTGTGGAATGCCAATCGAAATGTTTGTCGCTTTCTTTATAGTCCGAATTCGACGGATGGATCGCATCAGATTGGAAGAGTGGACAAATGCTAATTGCTGGCTTCAGATCTCAGAAAGCAAAACAGAAGGGAACGGAGTGGAATAACCTTCAAACAGGAGACAACTTTTTTTAATGGAAAAAAACTATCTTCGTACCGTCGAACCCTGTATAAGCAGTAGGTTTATTTAAATTATCTTTGACCAGCAACGAAGGTGGATCGTGCGTATGGCAGCTAATTTGTTCCACAGTTCCATTAAGCAGAAGCCCATTCTCCATTCGCGGTTCCCCTGAGAACACGTTTGTTACACGTTCACGCGTGACTGTCAATTTGCCGATCAGTTTTCTTTTTTTCACCATTGAGTCTGTTCTTTTATCGATCAATATTTATTTAAAACTCTCGAGAACATATTCAATCAGGGATAGCATAGCACTTTTCATAGCTAGTCAACATCATTTGAATCCTTTTAAAACACTTTAGAACACAAATACGGGAATATACTTCAGTAAAACTGTTGCTGTATACAGGCATAAAAATCCTCTGCACATCCGTTTGGAAGTGGAAGTGATAATAAAACGCCAAACAGCAAGAACATGCAAACAGGTGCGAGGAGAGCTGGGAAAGGGGGGAGGGGGTCAAGGTGACTAACGCCTCACCAATTCCTCCCCGAACATCAGAACAGAAGAGTAACAGCAACAACAATCCACCACCACCACCGAAAGACACAACTCGACACAAAGCAAACAATTATTTATAACCGGTTCTTTCTCTGCCTGCCCCCTCCATCCACCACCAGCTGTCGGCGATAAGACAACCCTGCCCCCACCCCCCTACAACTACCCCGCCCATATAAACGCTAAGAAAACAGAATGCAACAAAAAATATAAAATGCAGAAGCTTGGGATACCCTTCCACACCGATCGTTCCTATGGCATCAGACATTGATGGTTTCTGCTTTCTGAAAGTATTTCCAACAAGTTTTTAAACGGATCGTTTTAAGGGCTGTGTGATATGTACATATATGAAACTGCAATTCAATTATCTCAGAGAAAGCTAAAAACAGAAACGTTTTCCCATTAAAACTAACTAATAATTTATATACTCCTTAAAGTATAGGGTATTCAGAAAAAAGGGAGAATTCAAAGAATCAGGTATGTATGTTTGCGGTAAATACGCAAGGTGCGAAGATGAGTGGCAGCCAGGAAAGTAGGAGAGGAGGCTCTCCGCTGAGAGAGTGAGGAAAGGGAAAGAGCGTCTGTTCACATGCAATGCTATGGATGATGATTCATTCATTAATTCACCAACTTTCACCAATGGCAACGCCGGCAAAAATAAAAACAAAAGAAACCAGAAAAAATTTTCACTCAGACACACACTCTATGTAAGTATTGTAAGACGAATGAGGAGGTAAGGCGAAGACGGAGAATCGTTTTGCCGGTTCAAATGCAGAAAAATTCCCATGGTTTGAGTAATTTTGCGAAATTCCCAGAATAAATATTCTTGTATTGTCTTGCCTTTTGGCTGTGCTGTGATCCTTACCTTATCAAATATTTCCCTCATCTTGCGCCGATCCTCAGGCTCCTGAGATGTTGTCTGATTGAGGGGTATCTCCTCCATGTCGATGGTGTCCTGGCGCAGTGTTTGGGGCCGTGAGGGGGGCGATCTTCGCTCGGGTGGAATATTTGGATAAAGACCGTTCTCCACATCTCGCTGCCGCTGCTGCTGCAGCTGCTGAGCGGGCGTCTGGCTCTGCTGGCGGGCCACCGTCTTTACAGGCATGGTGGGGTGGTGTGCTAGATCTCTTAATGATTTGTTCTACTTAGATGAGATTTCGCGAGGATCAGCAGGACCAGAAGAAGTAGAGCTCGAACTGGGGCGTTCGAATGCGAGACTGAAATTCAATTACAATTTCTGTTGCGGACTCATGCTCGCAGTTTGATTTGCGATAAGATTAACATTCGGCCATAAAAAGTAAAGCGTTGGCAGCCAGAACGCTCACACGCACACACACACACACAAAATCAACAAAAATTGGCTAATGCAAAGGTAACGACACCGCTTAGCCCGTAACCAAAAAAAACTACAACAAAAAATAGTCAAACCCGCGAAAACCACAACCGTCCCGAGCGAGAAATATTAACAAATTAGAGATGCATGTTTGAGGTATATATGCATATATCGATATACATTGATGATATAGTTTTGGGTGGCTTGCAAAAATATCAATATCGATGTATTCGTGCGATCATTAATTACTTTTCGTGTCCACGGTCGAACTACAAGATACATACATCTGAAAGAGACCATTGTATTCATAAATTAATTTAAATTTTTCTTAGCTCGTATAATCTAATATATATGTATGCATAATGTACATTTTATATACTATTATCTTTTAAAAGGGTTAGGACGTACATGCATATTTCGTGGCAACGCAGTTTCGCATACTCTTGCGTGGGTTGTAGATAGATAATTTACTAGTTGGACTTCATTCTGCCAGGTGGGAGCAGGCAGATACAATATAAAGTCCTCCTGGAGGTTGCTAGGAAGTCAGTGTCGGCCGCGTAGGGGGTCAACGCTAAGTCAGGTGTAAGGTTCGATTTTTCATATCCGCGTGCTAACTTCATATACTATATTAATGATGAAAATATGAAGAGCAGCTCAAGAGGCAACATTATATTAATGATAATTTCTGTTTAAAATTACGATTTATTTTGGCGCGACAAAACTGCCTCTATTCGAGTGCAATACATATCGGTAGACACGCTTGCGATAGGCTTGCGCACTTGAATTATCTATCCCTGAAAGTGTGAAATCGATGTATCGATGGGCAGGCAGCCGCCGAGATAGGTATGGGCACCGATAGCGACGCAGTACATTTTTAAATGTTGAGCAATCAAAAATAACAAAGGCCCCAGCAATCGTTGTAACTGCGTAGACAAAGGGGAAGGGAAGACAAGACGTGGAATAATGCAGAGATCGCGGCCAGTGCATTTAACAATGTGGAGAAGTATCGATGCGTAAAAAACCAAATGCGGCAGCTCCATCCATCAATACCCACGCTAGCACCTGAATAAAAACGGTAGTAGCAGCAGCAGCAAACAAAAATATATAACAGAGAAATCCTAATAAAAGGTATTACGAGATGTGTACAGCGCATGTATGTGTATTTAAAATGAAATATATGTAAATACAGTACTTACATGAAACTCGAACTGTATTATTAAAAAAAGAATTCTTGCCCCCCTATTGTGTCTGTGAGTGTGTACAAATCCGTGGGTCGGTGTGTCACTGATAAGGAAATGTGCGATAGTGATGACAAAAACAACAAATATAGTGGAGGCCCACTTTTCGATTGGGTTGTCGTTGGCCCACCCCCACCGCCACCACTCAGCTGTGAATGTTTTCGTTTGTTTTTTTTTTTCTTCCAAAGAAGTGCAAAGTTACATTTCTACTACATCACAGTTTTTCCACTCTCTCTTTTTTTGTATGGCCATGTGAGCAGTTTGATTTTCTTAAAGAATTTCTGTATTTCATGTCCAATAACAGTATCCCCTACTCAAATTGAATTTACTGTTTGTTGGCGTTGCCCCTCCCCTATTTTCTAGAGCTCTAACTCCATATACTACGCACTTTGGTTTTGGCCCCGTTTATTGCGTCTTTTCGTTTTGCATTTGCTTTTGCGTTTTAAATCTTATCAGCAATACGACACAGGCATAAATAAATATGTATGTATATGATCATGTGTCGTATTTCTTTCACATCTTTCTCGACTGCCGTTTGGCCTTAGCCCATATATGCATGTATGTGTGGGTGTATTTTCCCTGCGTAAGCAAAGAGCCCTTATCAAACAGCCATGCCACTTCATCACACCACACCACCAACTATGCAAAAGACTTGAATATATGTACATATGTATACACATGTGTATACACGCAGTCAACGACCGCACTCTTTTGTGTCCTGCCTCTGTGGGTGGTCGCCCGTAATACGGTGGCTGGGCTAGTTGTGGGCGGTTATGTCTAACATGTTTGAAGATATGTACGTTCATCCATTGGGAAACGATTTAGGCAGGAATCCTAGGTGTCCCTGCATGAGGCCTTGTTAGCTTTTTCGTCAAATCAATTACTCCTGATGAACGTGGGTGTACATTGTACAAATGGGTAAGGTACGTAGTGCATATATGTACATATGCATGCACATGTGGGATGCCTGGAGTGTAGGGCTTTGTGAATATTATGGTATCATTTCGACAATGGGAAAGGGCATGAAGTCTTCGACTTTTTTGTGTTTTTCGGTGCATCATTATTTCCCCATTTCTCTTCTCTAGCTTGTTTCATTTGCATTTGGTTTTTGCCTTTGTTGCATTTTGGTTCTCTCATGCATATGTAAGCTTATATGTGTGCGTGTCAGTGTGTTTGGTTTACAGCTGCTGCTGCTGCTGCTACCTAGCTGTCGCTGTCCTTGATTATAGCTTTTCTTAGCTTTGGCAGAATCGTGGACTGACGACGACTGGTTGTTGGTTTTGCTGCTACCTTTTGCTTTGCTGTTTCTGCTTCTGCTTGTGCGCTCTTTTCCGTCTAATTTGTTGTTGCTACTGCTATCGCTTTGGCTTTTGGCGCTCGCTTTGTTATTATGATTTTGCTTTTGTACATTTGGTGGGTGTGAAGGGTGAGGTAAGCGCGTGGGGGAGCAAGCACTTTGCACTGCACTGCGCTCTGTCGTCAGCTCTGGCTGCTCTCTCTGGCACTCTCTCTTTCTCTCTTCGTGGCTGTGCGCGTTACCAGGGTATATCGAATAAAAATACCTGCTTATTTTGCCGTTCTCTTTTTTCCGCGTTGCTGGTCATTCTAAATTAACTCCTTACAGCAGTCTGAGTTCTCTGTTTACTTTGCTGTAACCTTTGTAAAGTGATGTTTATGGAAAGCAATGCAAAAAATACTAAATATATTCCTAAGCTCAATTGATCGAAAATTAGATTATTCGAGACAAATTTGGCATAGTTTCGGCATTGCTTCGACCAATGATTACACTCGCCATTCATATTATTCATATGTATGTACATATGTATACAACCTTCCAGAATTCGAAATCTTTATGTATCGGTAATATAAAAAAATGTCTCCGAAAATGTACAATTTTAAAATCGATCATTTTTTCGTGGAGCCCAGGAAATTTGCCTCACATACAGTCGTATTGAAGGTGGTTTGAAAATTCTCAAAATTATATTGACATTTTATAATTCTCCTATCTGATTAACATATAATAAATAAACGTTGCTATTTGTCAAAACTATCCCTAGTTTAGAATCGAATTATTTTTGAAAGTTTTGCTATAAGTTTTCTCAATATTTATTTACTGTTATTAGTGCTTGCCGGCATCCGTGAGGAAAATCTGAAACAGGTTTGGATGAGGGCCTCACCTTTTATTGAATATACCGTGCCCGCTGCTCTCCGTTCGCTGATTTTCTTCACTTCTTATGCTGCTCGCTCGGTGCTCTCAGACGCGTTGCTCTGTCTCTGCTTCTGCCAGTGTCTCTGCTCCACTCTGCTCTGCTCGTTGGGGGCTTCAGCTCAGATGCCATTTAATTTTCAGTTACTAGTTGAAGTAGACAACAAAACAAGAAAGAGCACCAAAAAGAAGAAGTATATATGTTCATATGTAAGTATAGGAGCACTCCCACAAATCCAGGAGCAGAAGTAGTGCAGTCGCAAGTAAATGTAAACTCCGAAAATCTACTGTAAAACAAATCCATATACATCCATACATACATATGTTTGTGACTGTCCTCCAAGTGCTGTGTTTGTGTGTTTGTGCAAAAGAAGAAAAAACAGTTATAAACTTTCAAACGGTAGTGCGCGATAAATTATTGAATAGCATTTTCCTGTTTATTTTGTATTGTGAAATAACTCAAAAATATGAGCAGTAGCAAAGAGAGAGACGGCAAATGCTTGATTTTCAGCTGACTCTCATTTTGGGATGACTCTCATTGTTATTGCTGTTGATGATCTTCCATGTGACAAGAGAACCGTGGGCGCATCTCGCACACATAAAAGTCATACATATACATACATACATACCTATATGCACATATATACGTATGTATATATGTATACATATACATATGTATGTATACGCAAGAGCCAAAAGACAAATGTCTGACAAAAGCAACGAAAACAACAAACACAACAACAACAGCAGAAGCAGCCCCACTGTGGAGCCTAAGCAACATACAGTATTACTTCGCTGCCCAAAACCAATTCACCATACAAGCAAATCGAAAGAGAATTTCACAGTTTTTGTTTTTAACCGGACGAAGCCAGACCGTGGAGCATGCAGTGGCATAGTCGATAGAGATAGGAATAGAGGCACAGATAGTCATAGGGAGCAGCGAGCAAGTGAGCGTGAGAGAAACAGCAAGTGAGACCGGAGAGGGTCAAAGTAAAAGCAGAATTAGCTCATCCAACAGTCTGACAGAGAGAGAGAGAGAGAGAGAGAGGAGACAACACAGCACAGTTAAAGTGCATAAGCAAAACAGTGGGGCTCGTTAGCTTTTTGTTGCTTATCGATACAAGGAAATAGTAATTTTCCAAGTGTAATCATTATAGTGGTTCCTAAATGACAACTCATACATTACAGATTGACTATTTTCGATCAAAAAAACCTACATAAATATGAACATTTTAACCAATGTATTTCAAATGAACCCACCTTCCTAATTGTGATTTTTTTCAATGACAAAAACTAGAAGACATACCTATACCCATGTGTAACAATAGAATTTAGCTTTGAGTGGTGACTGGGGCCAGCTGAACAGCTGCCGAGCCGAGCCCACTGTACATTGTTGATTTCAAGATGATTTTGGGGTTGGCTCAAGCTGACTTTCCTCTGCCGAGCTCTCTCGCTCTCTCCATCTCTCTCTCATTTTTCTCTTTCAAGCAACAACATTAAACAGCTGAGCTTGTTTGAAAACAACAGTCAACCATCTCATCCCATCCGTTCCGTCCGACCCCATCCTCCTGGTATGGGTGCGCCCTGAAAATGGGGCCATAGGCAGATGACGACGACTATATGACGGCAACAGAAGTTCTAGTGAAAGGAATGCAGCCATAAGCCATACAGAAATGCATCCTGAGAGCTGCTTGCTCACAATTAACAGTAACTGTGGGGAAACACTGAACGCTGCGGCATCCCCGTAGTATGCAACACTGGGGATATTTGTGGAACTTCAATGGAATCAGAGAGAATTTCCATTGAAAGACAACCAATTGCCAAATGGCAACGTCGCGATAGAGTAGGACCATGCGGGAAAGAGAGGGATAGGAGCAGCATCCCCTGCTGGGCTTGTGAGAGACAGTTGGAAGGGGAGTGGAAGTGGAAATGGAAAGGAGAGCTACGTCACAGATGGCTGACATAGTTTCCTCAATTAGGCCACGTGCATTTCTATGGGGGTGTGTGTGTGTGTGTGACGTGCAAAAGAGAATCAAAAGGCAAGTTGGATCTTGAATGACCTAGATAATACGAATGGTAATTATATACAGATGTATACATATTAATAAATACATGCATGTGTATGTAAATATGTACATATGTATGTAAGTGTTCTTGCGAAAAGCTGCCTGTGCTGAAAAACAACTAAAATGTTAATCAATCCTTTTATGTATATCCCCAAAGAAAAACTTTCATTTTCACTTACTCAAATTCTACTCTCTCTCTCTTCTAGGTAGCAGCCCCTTTGCGACGTATCTGACTGCGCTGGATTGTGTGTGTGAGAGTTGACGAATGCGGAAGTAGGAGCCTTGCAACAGGAAACGGAAAGAAGGAGAATAGCACCACAAACGGGAACTGGAACAGCAATAAAAACATTTACAATATACAAAAAATACAAAGCTAGAAAGAAACAAATAAAGAAACACCGCCTTAGCCTTAGAAAAATACAACGACAAGAAGAGGACAAGAGAAATCGAGAACGACCTCAGCAAAAGCACCATCCTATCCTTATCTAATCCAAAAAAGTCAATCAAAAGGTACAGCTACAAATATGTCGTCACCCAGTGCTGGAAAACGTCGCATGGACAATGACGTGATCAAACTGATTGAATCAAAACACGAGGTCACCATTCTCGGAGGCCTCAACGAGTTCCATGTGAAATTCTTCGGACCGTCGGAAACACCCTACGAGGGCGGTGTGTGGAAGGTTCGCGTTTATCTGCCGGACAACTATCCCTTCAAGTCGCCTAGCATTGGATTCGTGAACAAGATCTACCATCCGAACATTGACGAATCGTCTGGCACGGTCTGTCTAGATGTGATCAATCAAGCCTGGACGGCCCTGTACGACCTATCGAACATATTCGAGTCGTTTTTGCCGCAGCTGCTCACATATCCGAATCCGGTGGATCCGCTCAATCGGGATGCCGCCGCCCTGTACCTGCACGAGCCGGAAGAGTACCATCGCAAGGTAGCCGACTATGTGCAACGCTATGCCACCGAGGATGCGCTGCGGGCGGCGCAACAGGAGCGAGAGAGCAGCGACAGCGAGTCGAGCATGTCAGACTACAGTGAGGATGAGGCCCGGGACATGGAGTTATAATATCGGTTTAACTCTAATCAAATACCATTAACATTAACGACAAATGCCTAATACTAATGCTTTAGCGCAGCCCTTCTCTGACTCGCTCTACATCTCTCCATTTTTGAGTATGACGATGATCTTTCAAATCAGCAAATCAGCAGCGAACGGCAAAAAAATTATACATATATATATATATAGGAATGATAATTGAGTTTTAAGATAGAGAGTGAGCCGACAATGCACATGCATACCATATATATGTATACATATATATATATATATATATATATACACACAACATATATACATATATATATATATATATAAATTTATATTTATTAATGTAAGCGCAAACAAAACAAGATTTGAAAACTCTTAGTTAAGCCATTTAGTAGCTGATAAAAAACAAAAAACAAAACGATGACAAAGAAACATCTAAGATCTGACCAGGGAGCAGAGGATCTCGTATCGAAATGGAAACAGAAACGGAAAGGTTAAGAAAGTTAAGAAAAGAACATAACGGAGAGGAGCATCAATATTAAATGGAATGAAATGGTTCTAATAAGTAAAGTACGCACGCAATACAATGTCGGGACGAGTCGGGCCGGACAGACACAAAGGCAACAACAACAAAAACAAAATAGCGGATCAAAATAAAATAACTGAAATCGGAACAAATCGGATAATGATAAAACAAAAATTGCTTTTGGCCTTGGTCTGGCACTAAACAGACGATGACGATAACCATAACCATAAACGGTAAACGATAAAGGATAGCGGATAGCAAGGATGACGCCCGATCTTTCAAAATATAGCAATTAAGCAAGAAGTGCAAAACGTATCGAGATGAAATAAAATTACCACCATCAACAGCAAGTTCTGTATCATTATCCCACATCCCCCAAATCTAACAATCCCATATAGTATATTTTAACGGAAACCCCTGAAAAAAGATTGCTTCTGTATACGAGTAGATCAACGAAATGTACGAGTATTTTAAATTTTATGTTTGTGTTTGCCTTTTTGGCGCCATCATTTTATAAGAGTTTCCAATTAAAAAATTATTCGCAATATAGATATACAAAACGTATACACGTACTCGTATGTAGAAATCAGTTGAAAATGTAAAACCCGCAAAATCCAATCTGACTTAGCAGCCTTGGCCCTGCCCGAAACGTATATGATCGTAAACGTACATTGAACTAGTAGACAACCAAGACAAATCCTAAAAGAATTGAAGCATAATGAGATACAAATAAACGTTGCAGTTCTTTTCTTGTTAATTAATATTATCATACGGTTATTATGTAATGTTTTAAAATAGGATTCTAATTGAGCGTGTAATTAAATGCAATAACTTTTACGTCTAACTTATGCCACCTGTGTTTAAGCCAAAACAAAATTTGTTTTTTATTACGAGTATTTATTCCTTTTGATATTTGGCCGGCCATTGGCTGGTCCTTGAGTTGGGGGTCCAAACCGAATATGCGGGAGATCTCTATCGATCCCTCTCGCTCTCTTTCTCTCCCTCTTTCTCTCTCTCTCTCTCTCTTTCTCTCCCTCTTTCTCTCTCTCTCTTTCTCTCCCCCTTTCTCTCTCTTTCTTTCTCTCCCTCTGTCTCTCTCTCTCTCTCTCTCTGTTCGATTCGTGTGCACTGTTGTGCTGTGCCCTATTCTATACGAGCAGTACAGCACACAATGGATTAGAAAACGCAGTGAAGTGAAGTGCAGGGGCTTTCAAAGGGCAAATCAAAGTGGATCGCAAGTCAGTGATGATGAGCGAAACATACATACAATAGCTACGTATATATGTAGTCATTACCGATCGATCAACTGTACTATTTTAGGTATTACTAACTAGCACTAAGAACCGTATGTATATCATTATTTTTACGCCTAAGTTTACTCTAAAAGCTGAACAATTTATGAGTGCACATGTAATCTGGTGATTGTATACACAATATACCAACAAAATATAATATAACTATCAGAATTTAAAATAATTGAAATGAAATTAAAAGCAATCGAGACCGAGATCGGTGGGTAGGTAAAGTCAGTCGGCAGGAGGGATTAATAAAGCATTAAAGTACTTATACCCTAAAAAAAAAATTAAAAACCAAAAAAAAATGTTGTTACAGAGAAATATAAACCTAACGAATAATAGAAAGGAAATTTAAATAAATGCAAATAAAACCTTCGCAACGATGTTGGCGATGGGTGGATGGGTGCAGAGTGATGAAAGTTTTTGGTTTTTGGGCTATCCCGTCTTCTCTTGTCCTTGTTTTGTCAATAGTTTGGCCCGCCCCCTTCGGTTTGTGGTTATTCATGGAGTTCGTGGGGGCCTAGGCCTACCCTTACCTATTCCAACTAAAAATGCCTGGGGACTGTCGGCACACACTTTGATCCTTTGGAGGCTCTGCGGCCTGTCTTCGCCTTGGAAACTGAAGGAAAGTTGCAGTTTGTTGATTCCTTTTGTTTTGGCCGTTTGCCATTTGTGGATGAGCCCAAGGGCCAAGGGACACGCTTTAACGCTCCTGCGTGGAGTCTATCGGGCAATCAAAATAACAACCTAGACATGGGTATCTACTTTAAAGATCTATATAAACTCTACAACGACTCTCTATCTCTCTCCCTCTCTCTCTGTGTGTGTGTGTGTATCTGTGCATCTCTTCCTCTCTCTCTGTGTATGTGTGTGTGTCTGTGTGTCTGTGAGGTGGGTGTATCTCAAACCAGTTTAGACTTTAATTACGGCGGATATGACGACAATTTCCATAGCATACATTGCAGCGCACGCTGAAACGGAGACGGAGCTGGAAGACTGATTTGTGTCCGTCTCCCTCTGACGATAACGAGCCGTCATGAAGGAGAATGGTGTCCGATACACAAGAAGAACCTTCCTCAGCTCCAGTAAATAATTCATTTTGAATAGGTGTCCGTGTCCTTCTTCTGTTGATGTACATATGTGCATATCTGGATGAACAGACTTAAAGAAATTGTGAAGAAGTGTGCGTCCATCTGCTGCTGCCTTGACGGAGATGTCTTCCTGCTGAAAATTTACAGAATTTATCTAGAGACTCATCGCATTTTCAGAAATGAGCATGATAAAATATCCTGGGACTTGCCTGATCAGGGGCGGGGCTCCTTTTTTTGGAAGCTGTATTCTATAGTACGAGTATCTATCCACTGTACGAGTACCTAACAGATATCCCAGATCTTTGCTCCGAGCTCAAGGGCGACTGAACTGCTTGGATGGAGAGGTCTTGGCCAACTATCGGTTGCATTTCCAATTGGCATGTCCAAGTATATGTGCATCCTCGTGTGTGTGTGTGCGTGTGCGTGTGTGTGTGCGGCTGTTGATGGACTGCCAAGTCCAAAAATGTTTGATTTGCTTCCTTCAGTGCAGTGCTGTCAGTGGACGTGCAACCTGACAAAGAATTCGAGTAAAAGCCCCAATCCATGATTTGTTTGTGTGGCAACCGGGCAACGGATCGGGGCAAATGGTTAAAAATCAACAAATTACAACAGTTACATATGTATGTACATGCATACATCTTTACATACATATACGTATGTACATATGTACAATAGCAAAGACCGTTGCATACTTTTGTTCGTCCCCGACATTGACACGCATCGAAAGAAAATGGAAATGCTAATAAAATTATAGTGCCAAGGGCCGAGACGACCATAAATATATATACGTTTGTATATATGGGCAACGATATCGCAATACCTATAGCTACAGCCAGACAGGCAGGCGGACCGAGGAACTGTATGTCGGGGCTACTCCCTCTTCTTGGGTAATCACAAGATAATAACATTTTGCGCAACGTAATTGCATACAAGAGCGAGAGTAAGGAACGAATAAAATATCGCTAGGTCTGGCGCGATACAACAATACAATGCCTCCCCTCCCCACCATAATGGGACAGTGACTGAGTGAGAGAGAAAGAGAGAGTTGAAGTAAAATTAAAGTGAGCAAAAGAGTAAATAAGTGCACTGACAGAAATTCATCACCTCGCTCTCTGTCTCTTCTTCCTATTCTTTAAATTGCTAAATTCCTAGCTTTCTCTTTTTGATCGAAAGAGCGCTAGACTGTTAGACCGACTTTGGGTTACGTTTTTATAGTAATCTTAAGATCTATTTTCTTTGCTTTATTTTCTTTGCTTCAACGTTTCAGTTAATTATAATTTAATATAATTATATCTATAATTATAGTCTTTCCCTCGAACACATCCACATATACTGCTATATACTCCCATTTTACTGTCCTACGGCTTGTTCAAATTTCCCCAGATCCATTTACACTGCCTATAGAACCATCATAAGCAGGACCCATAAAATATTATTTATTTATTTATTATTTATTCGAAAATTAACAATACTTCTGCTAATAAAGTTTAATTAAAATTAATTAAATTTATTAATAAGTAAAAAGAATTTAATATAGAGAGGAATTAAGAGGAAAAATAATAATACTAATTTTAAAGATTATCTGTATTCAGGTAGTGGTAAATATTGAGTAATATACTATTAAAGGATAATTCAGGGGATAAAATATGGTAAAGTGTATTAAAGTTATGGCACAAAACCCTAAAAGGTTCATGCTGGGCATAATTTGACCTACATAAAGAAAGCCTGATAGGCCGAAAGGTACGGGTAGGTCGAGAGGGAACGGATAAGTCAATCTGACTCAGGAGTGTTTGGGAATCGACCATCCCAAGAAGGAGCGTGTGTATAAACATTACTCCATTACATATTCTGCGATGGTGCAATGAAGGAAGATTAATAAGTTGCAGCCTAGATCGGTAAGGTGGCAAGAATCTACCGGGGTCAGTTTAGATTACGAAGCGCAAAAATTAAAAATTGTTTTTGCACTGATTCGAGGACAGCTTGTTGCTCTTTATACTGCGGGCTCCACACACAAGAACAATACTCCAATATCGGACGCACTAGTGAAATATACAGTTGTTTGGTCACATACGGGTCGTCAAACTCCTTGGACCAACGCTTGATGAAGGCTAAAACACCCTTGGCTTTATTTACAGTAGCGGATATATGGCTATTAAATCACAGTTTGTAGTCAAAAAGGACTCCAAGGTCAGTTGAGCTCGATATTCGATCCAGGGAATGATTACCAAGAGAATATGACACAAAATGTGGAGCGCGACGATAAAAGGTCATAAGTTTGCATTTCGAAAAGTTCAAAAAAAGCAAATTGTTTGAGAACCACATTAGGAGCTCATTCAGATCCAGCTGAAGGTGTGTGTGCAAATACCAATCAGAGTGCGGCAGACAGATTTTTACGTCGTCCGCATACATTAAGGTATGAGAGAATGTTATAACTTGGGGTAGGTTATTCACAAATAAGATGAAGAGAAGCGGACATATCTATATATATCTTATCAAATATCATCTAATTATATATCACATTATGTACTATATATTTTCAAATATACATACAATCCGTTGGACCCATCTAAATTATTTGGGACCCAACTACCGTTTCTAAGGACCCATCCTACTGCCCCTGGATTCATCGACGGCGCATTACTAGGACCCATTTACATGGCTTTATGTACCTGTATACCAAAACCATCGATGGTTGGTCTACTACCAATGTTCAGTTCTTTTTGGGAAACAAGGGGGTTTTTCTCTCTCTCTCTCTGGCAGCTTCTTGGATTCCTTTTCTCTCAGTGTATTCTCATTGCAGTCGAGCTGGGTGAAACAATTTATGGGCGAAATGTGAATGTGAACGGTGCCATTAGCCATTACCCATTCGGATGTAATGCGATGTGAAGGGCATTTGCATTTTGGGCCTTCGGGCCTTTTTGCCTTTTGTTTGCTCTATCTTTTGTTCCACATATCCACATACTCGTGTATTCGTACGAGTATAGCATGTACATATTGGAAGTGACTGGGGAATCCAAGTGGGGTTGGATGAGCGTGTTGGCTTTGACACATAAAGAGGAACAGGGAACCCATCCATCCGCACACACAAACACATAGAGAGTGTCGTGGCCATGTATTGGAAATTTGTTTTGTTGCAGGCAAAGCAGGCGCCACCAAGGGTCGTTCGCCAACTCCGACACCCAATCGTGATAATGGTGGGGGCGGTACTGGAGGTGGAGTTGCTGGTGGTGGTGGTGGTGCAACATCAGGCGGAGACGAAGCAACAACAGCCGGCAGATCCACACTACATGCGAACAAAACGATACTGAAAACGGTCTCGGTATTCCTCGCCAGCGGCAAACGTAACTCGAGCAACCAACAGTCGAAGGCCGCCACGGCGGCCCTGCAGAACAAGCGGCAACTGCGCCAAAGGAGGATGGAGGAGCTTAGCGGCAAAATCAATCCGAAGCTGCTGGACAGTCTGCGCAAGAAGACGCGCTTCAGCAAGTGAGTAGACGTTCCCGACCCGACCCGATCCGTTCCGAGAACCAGCATCCATCCACCCAATCCCATTGCAGAGACGAACTGGATGCCCTGTGCCGGATCTATCGGAAGCTCGTGTCGAATTGCCAGTATGCGGCGAAGACGCTGGCCTCCAGCTCTTCCAGTGCAGCTATAGCCAAGCCCCATGCGGCCGTGGAGGTGAGTCTTGCCGAGGATCCACACTCACACTGAGATACAAGTATACGTATTTATTCCTGGAACCACATTCACGCAGGGCATTGACCGAATCGTGTTTCGGGAGCTGTTGCACAGCACATTCGATATTGTCACCGAGGAGATCCTGATGGAGCGCATCTTTTGCAGCTGGGACAAGGCACACGAGGGCCTGCCCCTTAGGCTCGAAGGCTGGCTCATAGGGCTGTCAACGTTTCTGCGTGGCACGTCCACGGAGCGGGCGGGCTTTTGTTTTCGGGTGTATGACCTGAATCAGGACGGATTCATCACCAAAGATGAGATGTTCACGCTGCTGCGGAACTGCCTGATCAAGCAGCCGCAGGACGAGGATCCCGATGAGGGTGTCAAAGATCTTGTAGAGATCGTCCTCAAAAAGTTTGACCTGGACAAGGATGGCAAGGTAAGAGCAATGGGGGAGGCATATCATACATTTACTACTACCTCGCTACCCCTCTGCCTCTCAGGTGTCGCTGGAGGATTTCATGGCCACAGTCACGGCTGAGCCGCTGCTGATTGAAGCCTTTGGCCAGTGCCTGCCCACGGACAGTGCTGTCGGTTCCTTTTTCTCAACGCTCCAGGTGTAAATCGAATCGACCAGGCGCAGGCACAATATCAAATGTTACACTAGGTATATACATAATCAATCGTTTTTATTTTGTGACTTAGGGAAATAAAGTACGTTAAACGGAAATCAATGCAATGCTTTACTGGGTGCTTTATTTGGGTGACCCGAAATTACTACCATGCGTATTTCTATCTTTTTTGTATTATAATAAGTAGTACATTAGGAATCGTGATGATTTATAGAGGTTCTATCATCTTCGGTTTCAAAGATAGCGAAATAATCAGCATCCCACGCACAATCCAAATACGATGAAACGTGGAAAACGGCCATTCTGGAATGAACTTTAAATACAAAATTCATGAAAGTCCGCTTTGCGACGGAAGTCGATCCCACTGTCAATGATGGAGTTAAAGATGGCCAGCATATCATCACCTATATTCCGCAGAGTCGCTCCTTGAAGCAGCGTCTGCATATTCGTCTGCGGAGAATCCGATCTTAGAGCGACCATCATGCCTAATATTCTCTTAAGTGGATGTCTCATTGTTGGGAGCTGCTGAATCAGGTGAAACATGGGCTAGATTAGAACGGGGCCAATGCAACCTATTACATCTTTTGTGGTTCCATCGTATTTTAGAGCTTGCTGACCCCAAAACACTGCTCAATTCAAGGTAAGTCACCAGTTAAGAGAATACTTCCAGATGCAATCGTATTTTCTGGATTGCTTTCGTTAAATGTGCAGAAAATTAAGGGGTTATTTGTGCTGGTTTATTGTACAAACGCCCCAAGGGGTGTCTGTGGTGTCAACCCAGAGATACTGCGCTTGATTAGAGTGAGAAGCCGAGTTCAGAAGGTGACCCCGACCAATGCCAGAGATGCAATTCATTTCTGCGAACAGATGTCTGGGTAATTGGCACGTAATGCTGAAGAAATCAACAGATATGAGGCACTGCTCGACGTTCGTCTATGCCATCGAGCCACAAATGAAGGTTCGAGTTCCGCCGACTGTCGGTGTGGATGTCGGTGTTTGTGTGGGTGTCGGTGTTGGTGTGGCTATCGGTGTCGGTGTCTGTCGGCAAGTGGCAAGTTGGGGACCACATCTAGTCATAGTCATATTTATGCAAGCGTCAAGTGAAACAATAAGCCGAGTCGAGCGGTCCGGTAATGCGAGCTAATTTATTCGATTAGCCAGCCGCATCCACACAGACAGAGGCATAACCCAAATGGTCACGAATCTTGTTTATCTATCGAATGCATTCATGCAACGCCCAAAGCAAGTTTCACATTGTTTAGCTTCCCATTCCACTTGCTGACGCTGACGCGGACTGCCACATTCCGCTGGCCCGTGAACCGCCTCATATGACTGGAAAGGAGGACTGGATTTGTTGGCATAGAATCGGAATGAGTGCAGCAGACAGTGGCATTACATTACATAATATTTACTCGTACAAACACTTGGAGAAGCAGGAAAGGAAGGCCGAGCCGGGCCGGGCCGGGTCAGGCCGGGATAGCCATAGCTCGAAACAGATTCTAATCGGATCGAACCAAGAAAACATTGCCCTTGGCATTCACGTGTTGATCTTGAATGAATCTTGAATCTATTACGGGCATATGAACAATGTGGTGTTGCCTACATACGTATGTATGTATGTATATTAGTGGTACAGCTACGAGGAAATCCAGAAGATAAGCGATTCAGATTGATTTTGGTAAGGTTTCAATCGGCTATTTTAATAACCAGATGTTGCATCAAGAACAAATTCTGTTGCGCTGAATCGGTCAGTTTCAGGCCCCCGAAGCCAATTACAAAGCCACCAACTATGTTTCCATCTATCTAATAAATTGGTCTAATTTAGAGAATATCCAGCCCAAAGACATTAAAAAAGCTTGTTGATTTGTAGATGCTTCGCTTTTCCGTTGCACTAGATCATTGATCTTGTATATTAAGAAATATACTATATATTGGGCGCGTCACCAGCACATCTTGATCAGCGATCATTTTGATACATTTGCGGAATAAATTCATGGATCACATGTAGCTTAGAAAAATTACACTCCATATGATAAGTAGGGTATGCATCATTCGCGTTCACCAGAACTCAAAACATGATTTATGCGATACTTCACTGATCGCTGATCAAGTTGTGCTGTTCGAAACAAATGTGTATACTATTTTTCCCAAGGAACTATGAACCTTCTGCTCTTTTTGTTTTCTTGTCTTTCCCTATTTTTACTTCTAATCATCGGCTATGAAATACAATCAAGTCTGGATCTGGTAAAGTTGTTTATTTATTTGTAGCTTAGATTTTATTTATCGTATACCCACATTTCACAATGTAAACATTTCCTCGGCGTTCTACTCGAAGTGATTTTTTTGGGTATAAAAAGCTTTTAAGTGACTTTTCCAACTTATCGTACCTCTAAATCGCACTCACCCTCTGTGGTGTGGGCTGGGGTCGGTTGCGGCTCTGGGTTCGCTGTTCGAGGTGTGCACTTAGTACCTTAACCGTATTAAAAAACTGATTCATCATGCTGCATCATCAAGCATGGCTGGAAGATAAGCATTTCGAAGTTAGTTAGTTATAAAATATAAAATCTTATCGCTGCTTCCCAAAAATTTAAATCACCCCGAACTGGGATGATGTAATGAGTACTCAAAGTACTAATTAGCTCAGTTTTTGTTACAGTTTTGTAATGACGGGGTGGAGGGAGTGCTTTTTATGCTTGTGCACTTGCACTTACAAATGGACCTATTCGTAATTTTGCCTGTGGGCTTCGGTTCATAGTTTGCTCTTACTCGTATCTGTGGTTCTATCTATCGGGATCGTAAATTTAAACTCTTTCCAGATCTTTGGATGTGTGTATGATGGCTGATAACACTATTCAACAGCACATTTCCGCTGTGAACCAAAACGACGTTTTCTGATAGATTCGAGGCTCTAAACATTTTATGGTTTACTTTTTTTATTAAACATTTTTTAAAATTGTTCCCCTAACTTAAGTATCTTACATCTGGTTGTATTGAACTTTGCAATTCTGAAAATCTGATAAATGCAACTATAAATCGGACCCAAACACTTTGTAGCTTCAGCTTACAGTCTGGAAAATATGAAGCTTTCAAGTTGAAATTTGATAACTTTTTGCGGTATATTTTTCCGGAAAAATAAGTTCAATTTTGTTGCGTAGTGTAATAGAGGGTTATACATAGCTCTCCCCCACATCTTGGTGTACTATTAATATCGGACCCTGGCTAACTCACACACACATACACGCTACCCTCTGCACACACTGGAAAGCTGGACTAATCTGAACGAACCCCCATTTATTCGTCGTTGCATGCTGTCGCCGTCGTTCCATATAGATCGGATCGGATCGTATCGGATCGTTTCGGATCGGATCGACATGTGTCGGAGCAATGTTTATAGAACGCTTCTGCTCGTAGCTGTAGCTCTAGTTGGCGTTGTCGTTGTCGGCAATAGCGCCGCTGGTAGTGCTGTTGGATGAGTATCTACTTATGAGTGGGACTGCAAATGTGAGTGTGCTCCAGCTTTGAGTGTTAGTGTTAGTGTGAGTGTGAGTGCGAGTATATTTGAAATAATAACTTATACGACCGGCATGTGGTGCGTAGTGTTTACTTTTGTGGAAACTCAGTCCGAATTCGTTAACAGCCGCTAACGGTTTGCTCTTGCTCTGCTCCACGATCTCGCATACATAGCACACAGCACCCCTCCTGCATCGATCCTTGAACACACACATCCTCGCCAACATGTCCAAAGTGTCGCAAAGGTCAGTAATATACATATGTACATACATATGTACGTATTATTTCTCGTGTGGGAAATAAAAGAAAGAGACGAACAAACATGGACGAACACCGCTGTTAGCAACTGCAAAATAATCTTATCATCGCGAAAAACAAAAGCTAAAACAGAAAAAAAAACCTAGCTACACAGTATATGCACATGGGAATTTGTTGTACAAATAGTACAAAAAAAAATAGTCTGTTCTACCAGAGAGCTGCCGTCTGATAACAACCATTTCGGTTCTCGGTTGGAGTCCGTTCCTTATCGAAGGGGTCGGACCAGAAGCCAGTCCCTCCGATGGAGCCAGGGTTCACATGGTCCAATGGGGTCAGTATTGGTGTAAGTGCTGGCGGTTATCCACATTAAATTTATTATTATTGTTAGCAGATTAACTGCCAGCCCGCGAATCGAACCGGTTGGCTTGACCGGTAAGCGTATTTCGTTAACCTTTGCCTCGAGATCGACCCTGATCGACTTGCACGAGCTCCGATAGGCTCTGATTACCCCTGATCGGGATTTATTGTACAATCTGTACAATGCTGTCCATTAGACCACGAATAACGAACGTTATAAGCGGATACTAGCTGCCAAATCGGTAATTGATACGTACACACATACATATGTACATCATATATGATAGGTATTCGAACAGGAAGCCGGTTCAAATAAGCTGTCGTCCTTCATGATCACGATACATGATACATTTGCTATTGATGATCGCTTGGTGGATTTGAATGTAGATCTAGGCTCAAGCAAAAAGATCTATTGTATAGGGATAAAAGCTATAAGCTCTTAGCTCTTACCAATCAATACGTATCAATCCTATAAGGACGTAGATTACTTACATGAGAAAGTTTCAGACCCAAAATCCAACTTCAGTCATCCCAAAATTATAGAAACTATTTCATATTCTTTCTAAAATACACAATATACCATCGAATGCAATATAAAAGTTATTTACTATGAAAATGAATACAAAAATTGTGGAAACTATTAGGAGTGGTAGTACGTACATATGTACATATAGTATTTCATGTGCCGTTCGTTTTGGTATTCCGTAGGAGAGGAGGTAGTATATGGGCTATAGATTGCCTAAACATAGAATGGAAAAAATGCAGCGATAAGAGCGGTAATGAGATTCGTTGGGGGTGAGGGACAGAGAGAACTAGAGAGCAGTGGGGGCCGCGGTCGGGGTTGGTCATCCGATGGCACGATCATCTGTCTATACCCAGACACATGAGTATGTACATATATTATATCATATGTGGCTGATCTTCCGTTTGCCTATGAATGTGTGTCACAAGTAGCAAAAAAAAAAAACAACAAAACATCTGGAAAAAGTTTCGGCATTATCAAGAGATCTCACGCAGCTGCAGGCCAGTAATTGTTATTGTAATACGAGTACGGGGCAAAAAAGCTGACCAAAGACGAACCCGGCAGCCCCTCTTCCAACGCCCCGCCCCGACTCACAATTTCCGCGTGGAGCCCAGAGCTCAGACCAGTGGTCAGCAGTCACAGCATTGGGCGCAGAGGAGAGGAGAGGAGAGGAGAGGAGAGGAGAGGAGAGGAGAGGAGAGGAGAGGAGGGAGCCGAACTATTTGACACTCTGGCCAGATCAGAAGAAGCATTTCCATAGCGGCTCTATGATGAATGAAAACCTGACCTACAGCTTGTGAAGTCGTCACAATAATGAGATTTCCATCACCGATTGCATCATATATGTAGATATCCGATAATTGTGTATATTACATATTCTGTGTGTAGAACATATAAGCGTCTAGGAAAAGTGTCAGGTCCATGATATGAAGCATTTGATCCCAATCGGAATGCTCTTTCCAAGCAAACGACGAAGGGTATCGTAAGGAGGGAAAGGTCAGCTGATTGTCGCTGCTGATGAGATTAAAGCACACTCAAACTGTAGTATTCGTATGTATATGTGTGTGTAGTTAGCAAATGCCGTGGGTCAGGCCAGAGTTAGGGTCCACATACTCCACAGAAGTAGATTAGAGTCCACCACATTCGAATTGGAGTCGACTCCCCACTTAATATTTATGATGCAAAGACCAAGAGTCTAATTAGCAGACGGCACGCACTCGCAATTCCCATGGCCCCAGGCCAAGCCACCCTGAACATTCCACTGATCTCCACTTTTCTTAGCGCTGGCAATGCCGGCAACAATGGTAACGGTAGCAGCACCACAAACAGCAGCGACATCTACAACATTGTGCTGCTAGTGGTGGACATTGTAATGCTGATTGTCAAGTTCTGGCTGGCGGTAGTCGAGTCGATAATTGGCCTATTCCAGACGAAGCCGCAGGAGAATGTGAACGGAAAGTTTGTGCTGATCACTGGAACTGGCCATGGCATGGGCAAGCAGATGGCTCTGCAGTACGCCGCCTTGGGGGCAACTGTCATCTGTTGGGACGTGAACGAGCAGACCAACAACCAGACGGTGAAGGATATAAAGCAGAAGGGCGGCAAGGCCTTCGGCTATGTGTGCAATGTGACCAAGCGCGAGGAGCTGCTGGAGTTGGCCCAGAAGGTGCGCAAGGAGCATGGCTTCATCCATGTGGTGGTTAACAATGCCGGCATCATGCCCTGCCATCCCCTTTTGGAGCACACCGAGAACGAGATTCGTCTCATGTACGACATCAATGTGATCTCTCATTTCTGGGTAAGGTTTATCGGTTGTATTGGATGTGGGATTCTCATTGATCCTCTCTTGTTCTTCAGATGATTCAGTCCTTCCTGCCCGACATGGTTGAGCGCAACGAAGGCAGCATCGTGGCCCTTTCCTCCTGTGCCGGACTCTTTGGTCTCATCAATCTGGTGCCCTATTGCGGCACCAAGTTCGCTGTCCGTGGCTACATGGCCGCCCTCACCGAGGAGCTGCGCCAGAAGAATCCCCAGAACAACGTAAGTGTGGCCTGGCCCCTACCTGACTCCACTGCTTGAATTGAATGTCCGTTCTTATTTTTTGTTCTCATTCTTGTTCTTGTTCTTGTTCCAGGTGAAACTGACCACCATCTATCCGTACATGATCGATACGGGCTTGTGCAAGAATCCCCGCTACCGCTTCCCCAGTCTGTTCCAGTTGATTTCCCCCGATGTGGCGGCCGCTTCCATAATTCAGGCCCAACGCGAGGGCCTGGAGGAGGCAGCCATTCCACGTAGCTATCTGACACTGGAGAAGGTCGGACGACTCGTTCCTCGCAAGGCAATGCGACTGGTTAACGATTTCCTCGACACTGGCGTCGACACCGACAAGTACTAGAATGGAATGGAAAAGAAAGGCCTATGGGCTTCAAAGAGTACTCCGCACGAGAGCACAGCAGCGAGCCGCACTCTGCGTACACTCTGCTTCAGGTCTGAGAGCTTTACAATTTTTGTTTTTTTTTTCTGTTTCTCTTTCGGCTGTTGTTTATAATTAATTTCCCTTAACTGCTTTTCGTGTATAATTGTAGATCATTTCTTTGAGAAATGCGAATTCAGAAAGCTCAATTTAGCTGTTAAAAAGGTTGTTACTTAAATGCTTTAATGCTAATTGTGTGGGTCGTAATAAAGTCGCCATAAATCTGTATGACTCGTTGACCATTTGGTCAGTGTGCAGTGGGAGTAGGCCCCAAGTGCCAGAGTGCCTCCTGGGTGCCTGGGTGCCAGGATGCCTGGGTGGTTTACTTGGCTTTTGCACCCTCTGTCTTCTTTTTCGGCTCGGGACCGTCTGGGCTAAAATCTTGGGACCCCACAGATGGTTCCACAGCGTTGGCCTCCTCTATATAGCGCTGCTCGAAGGCTGTGCGTTCCATGATAATACTACGCTTCGAACGCTTGAGCTCCACGGTGAGCAGCATGTCCTGGAAGTCGGCAATGGCATTGCGGAACTGATCGTCGCTCTCGATTAGCTGAACAAACTGATCGGGATTATCGGGGTCCAGCTCCAAGAGTACTTCGTTCTCCACTCCAACGCTTTCGGCGAGCTTCTCATCGGCCAGCATCTTGGTGCGACGCTTCAGCTTCATTTCCTCGACGCGTGCCTCCAGGATTTTGCTACGCGAGATCTCACGCTCAAACATCTGCTTGGTGGGGGGGGGGATGAGAGAGACAATAATTTAGATCAGATCAAAATAGAACCTGAGCCAGAGAGCACTTACGGCAGCTATGAGGGCCTTCTCTTTGCCGGTGGCCGACTTCATGGCGTCGTCCAGCAAGAGGATCTTCGTATCGCCATTGGCCAGAGCAATGGCCAACAGTGTACCCTCCGAGCGGAAGACCACGTCCTTGATCGGTGAACCGAAGTTAATGCTGAAGACGGGGAGACGCTGATGTAATAGTAGGTCCCAGAAGTCCACCACGCCCTTGTTATCGCCAGTAACGAAGAGGGAACAGCGGCCCGTACTCCAGGCCGCGCAGACGATCTGGGACTTCTTCCGGAAGTACATTGTGCTGGGCCCATCTTTGGACTCCTCGGACCAAACGCGCGCCCGCCAGTCGCCGGTCACCACGAAGTTCTTCACGAAGAACGGATTCCGATTGATGCTGCGCACGGGACCGGCAAACAGTTGATAGTGGGCCAGCAGGGTCTCCTGGGGGGTCATGCCCTTGCGGTTACCCACAAATATGCAGCCCATGTCGCTGCCAATAATAAAGCGCACGGGAATGGTGTATTCAAACTCAAGCACCATCACACCATGAGAGTTCTGGCGATTCTGGTGCTCCTGCGGTAGCGGTTCCAGCAGCAGCTCGTGCACCGGCATCATGAGGTCGCGTGTGTCCCAATACTTGACGGAGCCGTCCAGGGAGCCAGTATAGAACTCTGTGTTGGATTTGGAGTGCACCCAGCAAAGGGCCTTGGTGTTTTCGCGATGGGCTGCCTCCAGCGGACAGATGCGTAGCGGCATACCACTCTTGAAGGTGTTCCAGATGCACACCTTGCCCGTCCAGGTGCCGCCAGCCAGGTTGTTCTCGTCCTTGGGACAGATCTTGGCACGCGTGACCACATCGTAACTGTCGTAGTACAGCTTCGGCTTGAGCGGATTGTTCACTTCCCAGATGTAGAATGCATTGTCACTGCCATTCCAAGCATCGCCTGGGATGAGCTTTTCCGCTTCCGGGTTCAGCTGATACTGGTTCGTGAATTGGGCCATAAACTGCTTTTCGTTGTTGGGCATCCAGTCGATGACGGTCATTTGGCGCGGTGGCACCCAGAGGTCGTGGAACACATTCACCACGCGTGCCGTAAAGCGCTGGCGGATGTCTTGCGCCAGCTCTGGGCTCAGATCGGCAAAAAAGTTCTGATAAATGTTGATGGCGTTGTTCTGCTCGGCCACAGTCATCATGGCGCGTATCATGTCGGAGACCTGTTCGCCCCAGCTGTCCTCACGCTCCACCTTCTTGCGATGGCGCACGGTCTGCTCTTCGTCGTTGATGTTCACCTCCTTGGGCCAGCCGCCCTCGTAATGGTACATCCCATGATAGTCGTGGGTCACATTCTCCGTCTCGATGATGCTAAGGGCCATTTGGGCGCTAAGCTGCGTGGGATGCACTGCTGGATCGCGTAAAATGTACTTCAGGCGTAGTCGTCCACTGGGATGGACACTGACCATCAGTTCATTGCGGTCCTGGAAAAGGCACTGACGCCCAAAGGTGCGTCGCTCTCGTGAAAATATAAATTGGTTCTGATACATGACGGGGCTGTCTTTCTGTTAATCTTTTGTCCTCTACCGATTTCTGTATATATTTATTTCTGCTATTTTTGTTGCTTGTGTGAAATATCGTATTTTGATTGACTGTGAAACGAAAGCTGAGATTTGTCATTTTTTGAAACAGAAATTAAAGAATATAGGAACAAATAGAAAATTGTAACTGCCGCTTCTTCTTCTTCACAGCGCGCGAACCATTCACATATTCACAGCGGGTGTTTGCAATCGATATCGGAATAGACGCAAGGACGCAGAATAGACATTTACTCCTGCCATCGCGTCATGAGAATAGCTGATTTGTGTTTTTGATGACGAGAAGAGCAACCAAATTTGGGAAACGACCGGAAAATGGATAAAAGAGACTCGATGATCATATTTATTGTTTTTTTTTTTTAGTAATGTATTTGTGGAGATTTTGGGAGTTTTTGTTTTCTTCTTCCTTTTTGTTTTGGATTAGTTTAAGGAATTTTTTTTAAGGTATTTTTTGTGCTTTTTCTTTCAACCATAATTCATATGCGCCTAATAGGCTTTTTACACTGCTTCTCATTGCCGAAGGTGCGGAGAAATGATGAGAGGCGTTTACACCTAAGCCGCATCTTTTTCGCATCATTTTGTCAGCTGTTCGGTCTGCTAAAGTAAACAAACGCTGTGAGTAAGAAGAAGAGAGGAAAAATCATTTTTATTTAAATTTAAAGATATTGTCAAAATAATGAGCGATCCACTATTAAATGTGGAAAACTGTGCATTTGAGTGTTTCACCACGAGCACCCCATTGTTTATGGGGCTTGTTAAGGAGGAGTCCGATGTATGTAAAGCTATCTTTGCTCCATCAAACAAAAATTGTGTTCTGCCGACTTTAATTTCCAATTGGCACTTTTAAAGTTGGAATCAGTGCATCCCAAAAGATCTTTGTGGACCCTTGTAAGTTGTTGTGTTACCATTTTGTTGTTTGCTATGATGCACCGCATGATTAAAGATGCGGCCGCATCATTGTCTTCTTCTACCCACAGGGCTCTTACCGGCATCATTGTCGCATGTTCCATTTAACGGAAAAATGCAATGATGCGCCCCAGTGTAAATCGGGTATAAGTTGGATTTTTAATCTGGTATTTTATGTTTTTAGTAATATTGATAGGCAGAAAAGTGCAAAAATGTGCTGAAAAGCGAAAAAATAATCGAATATTCCGAAAAGACGCACCTGCTATAAGCCTAGTACTCAGACAAGCAAAATATTCTTGCGCAAGAATCAGGGATGATATTCGTATGGAAACGATAAAAATGCATGCCTGTATTTCTTGCGCAAGAATATTCTTGCACAAGAATTTTGCAAACGAGTACTCAGAGAAGCAAAATAAATGACCGATTAATACTGGAAAGGCAACGATATATACTAAAAAAGAAAAGGTGGTATTTGCTGGGCTCGACTGAAAGATAGAATTATTCTATATTCTGTCGTCTTCGACACTAGAAAATTGCAATAATGAAAACAAATTGAATCTCATTGAAGCCGATTAAATGGATATTGTTTCTTATCAATTTTAGAAACGATACACATTTTATTTATTTTTAATTTAATAGATACTGATTTATCCAATATTGCGGAGCTTTTTATGTTCTTTGTCGGCTTCCAGCGCCACAGAGCCCATAAAAAGTACATTCCGGCTTGCTTTCTGACAAAATTTGAATTTCCAACTGATTTTATTTGTAAACAAACACGAAACAGTGTAACCGTAGAGCATGCATATCTGGTCACACTGGTCACACAGCAAAATATAGGCAACTTTCTTGCGCAAGAATATTTTGCTCGCCTGAGTACTAGGCTTTAAGCCTAGTATTCAGACCAGCAAAAGTTCTGCTGGCAGAATGTGCAATATAAAAATACTGGCTACCGAGTGTGACCAGGTGTGTACTGTGAACAAATAAAATCTGTTAAGAATTCAAATTTTGTATTAAAACAAGCAGAAATGTTTTATTTGTGGGCGCTGTGGTGCTGGAGGGCGACAATACACGGATAAAGAACCTCAATATTGGGTAAATCCGTTTTTGCAGAACAGAAATGCAGTGAAATATTTTGTATTCCCCATTTGTCCACTAAATTCCATCCCTTAACGATTTCCAAGCTTTTTTGCACGTATCACCTGGAATACATATGTACATAAAAACATTCATTAACATTTTATAATTATTTGAAGTTGTACTCTCTATTCATCACTGCAGCCACAGACTCCCATGCGCCTCTTATTGCGTTTGCATAAAATTGCTTTTTATCCGCCGAATTCCATAGCAACTGCCTCTGCTCGAAGTCCTTTGATAATAATAAAATCTCCTCGTCGCTAAGCCCCCCAATCTTTTTATATATATCTTTTTGAATTCCATAGCTTTGTGTTTACGTTTCGATTTCGATTGTAATCACCAATTCATTATTTTCACCGACCAAATAAATTTGTCGTGCCTGGCAGAATACCACAAATACCATGAAATACTTTTTAAACATATATAGGCAATTATTTTGCTCGTACTGAGTACAACCAAATTAATGACCCTAACAGAATCATTCTGCTGGCAGAATATTCTTATCGTTTTGTTACGAATATCAACCCTGATTCCTCTCGATAGCCATTTCTTCGCTACTGAATACTAGGCTTTAGCGTCTACTTATATCCCAGATCATAAGCCCGTTGTAATTTAAGTTCATTTGACATTCAACTTTTGTTGAATTTCAGTATTTATTTATTCTTGAAGTTTGGACTAGCCAGCTGATATTTATCGAAGTATTTCAAAAACAGTGACCAGTAATAGACACGATAGATAGTTCCAGGTATGCTCATCTCTAAAACACACTACAAAATTAATTAATTAATTAATTACTGAATTTGTCCGTTCATTTATTAGTATTCAATGAACTGGGTCGTTATTTCAGTACGTTCGATTTTGTTACCTAATCTTGCTACTTTCCTAGAGATGCACCTTTTCTATCGATAAGCTGGCAAAACGGTGTGTAACCTACAAATATATTATCAGAGATATATATCGATATATTTTATATATATATTTAACATCCAACACTAAATGAAACAAATTTCTTGCCTAACAGAGATTTCCCATAAAATAACAACGTCGAGGATAGCGTGAGGCAAATTATATTAAATTTGCCGCCATGCCCGCTTGCAAGTCGGGCCCAACCGTAGAAGTGGGACCGGTAGAGATACCAGAAACCGCGACAACAAACTCAATATCCCATGCCGCCGCCACCACAACAACATCAGCAGCAGCACCAGAGGCGTCGCCGAACGGTGGCGATGAGGCTGCCAAAGAGGCAGAGGAGCGCGAAGAGTTGCGGCTGTTCATCCACGAGCTGGGTGAGAAAATCGAGAGCAAGCGGCTGATGCGTCAGCAAAATGCCAACATTGAGCTGCCCGGCGAGGAGTTCTTTGCCCGCCTTGACTCCAGTCTCAAGAAGAACACGGCGTTTGTAAAGAAGCTAAAAATGTTCACCACCACACAGTTGGAGCCGCTGCTCCGTGAGCTGTCTGCCTTGAATCTGAGCAAGTATATTTCGGAGATCTGTGCCGCCCTGGCTGAGGCCAAGCTCAAGATGAACGATGTGCCTTCGGTGGTGATGCTATCCTCACGCCTGCATGCCACCTATGTAGACTTCGATACGCACTTCCTGGAGGCTTGGCAGAAGGTGCTGAACATAAAGGCCGAGAAGATCAGCAACCCGAGCAAGCTGCGCGTCGACCTGCGCCTCTTTGCCGAGCTGATTAGCTCTGGTGTTATCCAGATGAAGCCCGGCCTGGCATTGCTGGGCATGGTACTGGTCCAGCTAATCGGACAAGACAAGGACGGTCATAACAACTTCTCCATTATACTCTCGTTTTGCCGCCACTGCGGCGAGGAGTATGCTGGCCTGGTGCCGCAGAAAATGCAGCAGTTGGCTCTCAAGTACGGCGTTGAGGTGCCAAAATCCGATTTTCTGGCAGCGGACAAGCAAGCAAACCTACGCACCATGCTCAAGGGCTACTTCAAGGCCCTGTGCAAGCATGTCCTGGCCGAGCAGACCGAACTGATGAACATGACCAAGAACATTCGTCGCACGATGGAGTGCAAGGGCGAGATCTCTTCGGAGAAGCGCGAGAAGTGCGAAATGATGCAGGCGAGCTTTGACAAGCTGCTGGCATCAGCCCAGACCCTGTCGGAGCTGTTGGCCGAGCCACTGCCGGAGCTGGCCAAGGAATCCGAGTGCTGCAGTCCAGGTACAGTGATTGACAATATGCTGGACAGTGCCGCCTTCGGGGTGCTCGATCCTTGGGGCGATGAGGAAACACGTGCCTTTTACACAGATCTTCCCGATCTGCGCCAGTTCCTACCCGATTTCTCCGCCCCCAAGGTGGACCTAGAGACCATGGAAGAGCCCAGCGAGCTGACCGAAGAGGCCATCGATGCCAATTTAGACGCCGAAATGGATATCGACGATCCACCCTCCACCAATTCGGATCCACCGTCTGAGAACACCGCCGACGACCAGGCACCTCCAAGCACTCCACCACTGATGCCACCCACGGGCTCCTCGTCGAACGACTTGAAGCCGCAAAAGATGTGCAGCGCCTTAATGGAACTGGGTCGCCAGCAGCTGCAAAGCCAGCCCCAGACTACGGTCCAGACACAGCAACAGATCCGCCAGCAATTCGATATATTTCTCGTAAATCTCTTCAATTGCGTCAACAAGGAGCTCATCGACTCGGCCGCCATCGAATTTCTGCTCAACTTTAACACAAAGCACCAGCGCAAGAAACTGACCCGAACGATATTCTCGGTGCAGCGCACCCGCCTGGATATCCTGCCGTATCTGTCGCGCTTCATGGCCATCGTTCATATGTGCAACACAGACGTGGCCGCCGATCTGTCCGAGCTGCTGCGGAAGGAGTTCAAGTGGCATATCCGCAAAAAGAATCAACTGAATATCGAGTCCAAGCTAAAGATAGTGCGCTTCATTGGGGAACAAGTGAAATTCGGGCTCTTCAAGAAGTTCGACGCCCTCGGATGCCTCAAGATGCTGCTGCGCGACTTTCAGCATCATCAGATTGAGATGGCCTGCGCATTTGTGGAGGTGACCGGTGTCTATCTGTACAATTGTCGCGACTCCCGTCTGCTTATGAACGTTTTCCTCGACCAGATGCTCCGCTTGAAGCTGGCCACGGCCATGGACTCGCGTCATGCGGCCCAAATTGAGAGTGTCTACTATCTGGTGAAGCCGCCAGAGTCGTCCAAGCGCGAATCAGCGCCCCGACCCGTCATTCACGAGTACATACGACACCTGATCTTCGAGGAGCTGTGCAAGCAGAACGTCGAGCGGTGCATCAAAATGCTGCGTCGCATCGATTGGCTGGATCCGGATACCAGCGGCTATGCCATCAAGTGCCTCAGCAAAGCATTTCTTTTGCGCTTCCCGCTCATCCGCTGCTTGGCCGATCTGGTGTCCGGTCTCAGCTCGTACCAGCCCCGGGCCGTCACCATTGTCATTGACAATGTGTTCGAGGACATACGCGCCGGTCTCGAGATCCATTCGCCGCGCATGGCTCAGCGCCGCATAGCCATGGCCAAGTATTTGGGCGAAATGTACAACTACAAGCTGGTGGAGTCCACACACATTCTGAACACTCTGTACTCGATTATCTCGCTGGGTGTGTCCACGGATCAGAGCGTGGTGTCGCCGTTAGATCCGCCGGACAGCCTGTTTCGCCTGAAGCTGGCCTGCATGCTGCTCGACACCTGCGGCCCCTACTTCACCAGTCAGGCCACACGCAAGAAGTAAGTGGAGGAGGAGACGACACCTACCTAATCACTCGCTTACTTTCTTGCTTTTTTGTTTCAGGCTGGACTATTTCCTGGTGTTTTTCCAGCACTATTACTGGTTCAAAAAGTCCCACCCCGTCTTCTGCAGGGATAATGAGAGCTCTGCGGATCTCTTTCCCATACTGGTCGATCACACATATCGCGACTGTCTGGGCGCCGTGCGTCCCAAGCTGAAGCTGTACAGTAGTCTGGAGCAGGCCAAGGAATCCATTGATCAGTTGCAGGAGAGGCTCTTCCCCCACCTGAAATCGCATGCCAGCGATCCCAATCTGTCGAGCATCAATGAGATTAGTGAGCTGGACGAGGGCGTAAGTAGATTCGAATTCTCTTGCTTCCATTCGATTGTTCACGGCCTTGACCGTTCTTCCAGCCCACTGACGAGGATTCTGGCTCCTCAAACGATCAGCGAGAGCGTCAAGCTGCCGGCCTGGAGCCGGAGCAGAGCAATGAATGTACAGAAAATGAGACAGATGTGCCACTGGGACCACCGCCCCCGCCGGAATGGTCCAAGGAGGACTTGGATTTCGAGCAGCAATACGAACGAATGACTACCGATTCGTACCAGGAACGGTTAAAAGAGCCCGTCAAGGCTACTGCCAAGGACATACCCGTACCCATCATGGCGCGTCTGCAGAAAAAATCGTACGAGCAGATCACAGCTGGGCAGGTCTCAAAGGTAGTCAGCTGTCCAGACCTGCCACCTCGCTCACCAGGACCCGATCTGCCCGAGGGCTCTGGCAAGGTACCGCCCGGAAATGCAGGAGGCGCAGGAAATGCAGGAGGACCGACAGCGGCAGCAGGAGCGGCAGCTGTTCCATTTGTGCTGATGGTGCGCGGCAACAGGGGCGGAAAGCAGCAGTTTAAATCGTTTGTCTGTGCCTCAGACTCGCACTTGGCCATCAATCTGAAGATGCAAGAGCAGAAAATACGCGAGGAGAAGGAGAAGGTGAAGCGCCTTACACTGAACATCACAGAGCGCATTGAGGAGGAGGACTATCAGGAGTCGCTACTGCCGCCGCAGCATCGAAATTTCACTCAGAGCTACTACCAGAAGCCCAACAGACACAAGTTCAAACACCAAAAGGGCGCTCCCGATGCGGATCTCATATTTCACTGAGACGCCCAAAAGCCACAGACAGCCTCAGGCCGATTCTGGGCCCCAGACCCAAGACCAATCCAAGTCAAGTTAACAATCAGGGAATGCACACACTGGCATCGCAGTAACCATGCGTAAAGCGGATGGGGCATGGTGCCCCCAATAACATTCATGTTTACGAAATATTGATATATTGTAACAGGGTTTACGAATAGAGAAAAGGTGCTCCAAGGGACCGTGATTCTCTGATTGCAGGAACCTACATACACATCCACACCGTGTTTCATGTCCATGTCCAATCCTCAGGGACAAGACACCTGGATATACACGCTTTTATACCGTACTTAAGCTGAGTTCCCACCACAGCGCTCATCCGCTTTATGTCATGGTCATCGCGCTAGCAAGCCCACGAGATTCTACACTCATTGCCAATGCCATGCCACGCAGCCACAAATCGCGCAGCATGGCAGCTCAAGATATTGTAAGGCCCTCCCCCATTCGATATCCTCCGCTATGGTGTACATAGAGAGCAGAGCAGAGTCCATAAATTAACCATACATATAGTACGTACGATTGCCTAGACTTGTTTTGAAAACAACCCCTCTACCGAATAGCAACACAATCGATTGATATATAGAAATGCATATATATATACCATATATGTATGTTGTAAATATATGCATCCGTACCATACCATACCCGAAACCACCCAACTGATGGCTGTTGTTCCCACACTTAACCCCACAGAAGAGATGAAGACCATACCATACTACCATACTAATAGTAAATTTAGATCAGGAAGAATATCTATATAGATTCGATATATTTACATATACAAGCGCATGCATGTATAGTTGATGGGTTCCTCCATCCTTTGCCCCTTCCCTTCCTGTCTTGACTGGACTTTGACACATTAAAACAGTACATCCTGAAGATTCGTTTTACTTTTGTTTTACTTGTTTCTCGTTTTATTTTATTTCCTCTAAAATTAGCGTCAAACAATTTGATTTTCATTTGTTTTAAATTACCTCTTCTTCTTATCCATTGTATATTGCCAGTGTATTGGATTTCGTTAAATAAAATGATTCCAAAATGTTTTACGCTTTTTTTGCTTATTTTTTTTTTGGTGTTTTTACAAATGTTTTCGTTCGTTTGTTTTACTTTTAAAATGTTAATCAGTAATCAGTACAAATGGCAAAAGATATAATATTTATATAGTAGTATTAATTCACTATTAATGAACGAAAATCGATTAAAAACAAAACACACACATAAGAGACTATCTCTATGTTCTCATAAATAAAAAAGGTTTAAAAAAAAAATTAAAAACGTACAAAATGAGTTCAAAACGAAATGAAAATCATATAGAAATCAAAGTCCCGGTCGCACTCTTGCATTTTAGATTAACAATTACAAAAGCTTAAATGTTAATATACGCTTAAATACTAAAATTGTAAAGTTAGAGTTTTTTGATTTTTTTAAACAAAAGAAAACACATTTAGACATCAGAGGGTGGGGCCGTTTCGGTGCGGTTGGGCAGGGAGTTAAGTAGTTTGTCAATACAATTTGAAATATTGCCTTTAAAAGAGTGATACACATAAAAATATATATGTAAATGTAAATAAAACGTACAAAACACACACTTAAACGCTTTAAAACTATTATACAAGCGTTCGAAAAGAAATCAATTGAAAGAATATCAAAATAATACAAATTATAAGAAACAAAAAATTAGAAATAAAATACAAAAAATTCATGTGCTGGCTCGATAAATGGTGGGGGGTCGGGTGTCTGGGGTTTCTACTGAACTGCTGAACACAGATGTCACACATAAATTATAATCATAAATCCCTAATAATAATCGTTTCGTAGTTCATTTTCTTGGCTGTTTGTTTGTGCTGTCTGTTTCTGTTGGCTCTCTGTAGACGGAAGCTCTCTATACAATATACGATACGAATATACATATGTATATATGGATTTTACAAGTCTAAAACATTTTATAGCAAGGCACACACATCGTTTGCTCGTTAAGTATACGCATTGTATAAAGGCTGCCCTCGAAGGGTGGGTGTTGGGGGGGGCGGGGTATATATATCTCTATATCTGTATATATAAATTTGACTTAGTTTAGAACGCGTTTCAGTGGCAGTTGACTTCAACAGGAAACTATCGGTCGCAGCTTTTGTTGAGTTAGATTTAGATATTAATTGGGGAAGAGACACAGGCACAGGCACAGGTCTCTCGTGTCTGGTGTCTCTCCCCAGGCACAAACAATCCATCCATGGATGACACAGAATTTTTCACTAATATTTAGTTAGATGGTGGATAGTGAATCCAGTTGATTTGATTATTTGCCCGCATACATGGGATTCTTGAAGGTGGAGGTGGCCTGCTTGTAAATGGGATTCTCGCCCTAAAATAAATAGGAAGACGTACAGATCATCAGAAGAACAAACGGAAGCATGAGCAAGTATTTCCGAGGACTTACCGCATTCCATTTGGCATTCATGCTCTCCTTCTCGAAGCGGGCAAATTCACGGCGATCGTGTATGGTTGTGAGGAGCTTCCAGAGCAGGAGAATGGCCAGGCCCACGAGCACAATGGCGGCGATGACGCCAAGAACGATGCCCAGCATGAAGACCTTGGGTGGGCACTCCTTCTCCTCCTGGGCATGGACCACAAGCTCGCCCTGTTCGCTGTACTTGAACATGAACTTGCAGTCATCCTCGTCGAAAAATGTGCACATCTGCTCGTCCTTGTGCTCATCGATGGTCACCTTCTCAACCCCCACCGGTGTGAAGGCCGTGCAGTTGCGGGCACAATCATCCACGTTCTTCAGCACACCGGTGTGGTACATCTGGCACTGTACGCAATCCTTTAGCTCCTGACAGCGGCCCGAGCATGTCGGGCACTTCTCACAGTGGCGGCCAGAGTAGCGGCCTTGGTCGTTGGCCGTGCACTTGCAGACGCCGCACTCGCAGATTCCGTGACCGGAGCAGAGCTCGCCACCGCCCGGCGGTATGCAGGTGTCGTTGGAGGCCTGGCAGGCACAGCTACTGCCGGTCCATCCGGGCTTGCATACACAACGGCCACAGTCGCAGGTGCCGTGATCGGGTCCAGAGCATAGCTGGTTCTTGTTACGCTCACAGCTAAAGTTCTCGCACTCGCAGAACTTGCCGGTGATAACCTCCTCCGGATTGGGTCGCTTGAAGCACTCACAGAAGCCGCAAACGCAATTGCCGCGTCCGCTGCAGTCCACATTGGTGGTGTTGTCCGCCCGGCAGCTGGCATCGTTGTTGATCGTCGAGTTCATATCCGACACGGAGCACTCACAAGTGTTGCCAAAATGATGCTCGCCACAGTCACAGATGCCGCACATGTAGGTGCCGTAGTTGTTGCAGTGCGGCGAAAGCTCCTCATACCCAATGGAGCCAGGATGTTCGCAGGGGCAGGAGCAGAGCATTTCCAGTTTAATCACCATGCTCTCGTTGATGCCAACGGGATAGATCTGGATAACCTGATTCCAGTCGCGTGGATCCTCCGGGCACTTCAACACCTGAATCTGGGCCGTGAAGCTCACCTGCTTGCCCACTGTGAGGTTATCGCATTTGGAGGTCTGGATCTCGGGTCCGTTTGTCAAACAGGAGGAGAAGTACGTAATCTTCACGTCGCCCGTGGCATTGTCCTTCATCTCTACCGACGAGGAGATTTTCTGTAATTGTTTAAAGCGGGAGTTGTTAGAGTTTTGGAGAGTATATAGAGCTATGATTCACTCACATTGTACTCCTTCTGCACCAGATCGACCACATTGGACGAGTCATTCGAGAGGATGGCCGCCGAGGAGCCCTGAACGTGGGCGGCCAGTTTCTCGTACACGGTATACTGCGAATTGGTAACCGCAAAGATGATGT
Source organism: Drosophila helvetica (assembly GCA_963969585.1). NCBI lineage: Eukaryota > Metazoa > Arthropoda > Insecta > Diptera > Drosophilidae > Drosophila > Drosophila helvetica. The sequence goes on along the minus strand of OZ018401.1, from coordinate 20,055,795 downwards.
TGATGGCATTCTCCTTGACCTTCTGGTTGATTTGCGAGATACTCGGATAGTCCTGAATCACCGAATGCGTGTACATGCCCTGCAGATCCAGATGGCATTCGCCATCGTTGGGCGCTATCACGCCGCCCAGTTTGCCATCGCCCGCATAATGGAAGCCAGCGTCCGTGGAGAAGACGAGCAGGCGTCGGGCCTGCTCACGCCATCCCACCTGCTGGCGGCAGGCAATGGCCTGCATAATGGCATCGAATCCACCCTCAGGTGCATCGAGATTACCAGAGACAGCCGCATCTTTCACCTCGTTCTGCGTTCAGTCGAATAGAAAAACAGGATTAGCTTTGGTTGGGTCGTTGTTGGTCTGGGTTTTAGCAGTGTTGTTCGAGCAGTTAGCCAAAGGGAGCGCGAGTGAAAGTGTTGTAGGGAGAGGGGGAGGGGAAAGATGAGGAAAAGTAGAAAATTTAGACCAGCTTCGATTGGCGTTCTATCAATATTAGTCAAGATAAGGGGTGCCGGCTCTATGCCCGATAAGATATAGTATGCATACATGACGAACTGTTACTCTGTTCAAGGTTCTACTATCAAGAAACAAGCGTTTCCATAGAAGACAAATGTGTGTATATTTATGTATATATACCTCTACGATATTCGAAATTCAATCGCTTCTAAAGTTTCATGACATCATAGTCGACCCATCAATAGATCTCATATTCTTAGCGATACAACGAGCATATGTGGGAAAAAATATAGCCCAATACTTAAAGCTTTTTCATATTCATAGAAGTATAAAGTTTCATGATCATATAGAGGTCATAAAGAGGTACATATGTACAGACAAAAATGCATATATATGAGTAAAACCTCTTTAGAATTGGTCTTCCCGGATCTTGGAGCGAAAGACTGCTGGACAGTCTGTCTGGAACATTCCAGAGGCCATAGTCTTGCATACTGATCATTTTAGGGATCATAGAAGTGGGAGTGTGGGAGAGGTGTTAAATAGAGGACAACAAAAATAGCATGCAATGCAACAAAGATTCGTTCCAATGCCCATCGATACATATATCAAGTATAGAATATATATGGAATTAGATATAGCTAAGTAGCGTGCCAAAACCAAATACAAGCCCATGCAACGTGCCAACTATCAAAATTATAATAAAAATTAAAATTAGAATAAATAATAAATAAATAAATAAATAAAATAGTATGTTAAATGGGGTGCTAATGCAATGCCAAATATGTATGTTATGTTTTTGTTTCGGACGTCTGTTAGATCCGATCCAATATAGATCTGGATCTGGCGCATGACGACGACTTACAGAGAATCTATATGTGTCCGTGCTCAGGCCCATGATGTTTCGATAGCCATAGGGAGCAGCGCATTTGGGGCATGGCTCCTCCAGGCTAATTTTGTTTTTATTTTTAAAATTTTGTATAATATTTAGGAAGGAGTATATAGTGACATAGAGGTATAGAGAGAATGATACAAATGAGAGATAGAGAGAAAGAGAGAGAGAAACACAAAAGAAAAATTGTATAAAAATGTTTAGACGACATCGAGAAAGTGCATTAAATTACGATAAATAATACGATACGATACGAATGCAATACGATTTATATATGTATGTATCATAATAGATCCCCCCCTCCCAATCCATGTACCTGAATGGCACACACATTTAATGATATATAGCTCTTACGATCTAGGTGCGGAATATCATAGGTAGTATACTAGTATATATAGCATAATAATCATAAGCAGGAATATACATATGTACTATATAGTATAAGTATTAGTTATAGAGTTAGGAGGACGCCACAAACAGAAGCAAGAAATGAGTAGGGATATGGGGATATGGATATATTTGGTGCAGGCATAGCTAGTATATTTACACATTTATTTATATGTATATATAGTTATAGATTGATTAATTTGTCTCTTACAGAGAAGCTTTCGGTGTTATTGTTGAGTGGCATGTGATTGCGGTAACCATAGGGAGCCTTGCAGTTATCGCAGGGATGCTCGAGTCTACAGATTCCGATTCGGATTCAGATTCGTTCATTGGGATGGTGTTGTTGTTGTAGTTTGTTGTTGTTGTTGGTGGTGGTGTACATGGTATATGGTATATATATATATCATATAAATTATCAAAAGTTAGTTAATTAATTAAATAAAATTAGATAAATTAGATTAAAAGTCCGTTTATATTATATAAAGCTTAGATATAAGTAAATACTATGTATGTATATACGAGTATGTATATCAGACAGATGGTACATACTATAAGGATATTTATTAACAAGAATATAAACATCCTATAGCCGCGAAACTGCAGATTAAATGATTTCGCCCCGTTAGATCAATATTAAATGTCTATTTTGGGTTAGAAATTTTTAGAATGGAAATTCTACCAAAAGGAAAGAGGCTATGATTTGTTATGGCGAAAATTCTTGAAGCTGCGTTCGGTCATGGCCTGACTCAACAATTACTCATACTTAGGATCCAATCATCAACTATATAAATTCTTACACAATCAGCGTCGAGCGCCGGGCTCCAGAAAAATATACTCATGAGTCATGACAGTTCTGGCTCATCCATCAAAAAGCTGACTCTCGTACTTCTTAGGTGGTACCATAAACTAACACTAAATCCTGAAACTAAATTGATCTTTTTTTTTGATCCATCTCGGATTGTACTCACTTCTTGGGAATGGTGGACACATAGGGCATGAGCACCTTGTCCACAAACGAACCGAAACCGAGGCGGAAATTCGATGTGATGCTCTTCATGGTCTCCGACAGCTTGTCGCCTAGGGCGGATAGCTTCTCTTTGTCATCCTCCATGGACTTGGAAAGGTCCATCAAGTAGTAGAGATCCACGGGATAGCCCTCGGCCTGGGTGTAGCTCACCTTCAGGTTGTGGACTTGATCTGTTAACAAAAAAGACAGCCGCCGGATTAGAGGAGGGCTTCTTATGTGGATCCCGGACTGACTCACTGATGCGCAACTTCAGGTTAACAGACTGTGGTTTGATTTGGACAATCTCACCGGAGCTGGCCGACCATCCAGAGTATTGAGAGCCATACGAACTGGCGCTGGAGCTGGAGGACGAGGAGGAGGAGCTCTGGTGATAGGAGCTGCCGCCAGAGATGTACTGTCCACCGCCGCCGGCGGCGCCACCGGCAGCACTAAAGCCACCGGCCGAGCCATAGGCGTGACTCTCACCAGCTAGCGTCAGGTTCTTGTTGATGAGAATTTGCTCCGAGGTGTCGGGATTCCAGACGAACTGCTCGGGACAGACATCCGGCGAAGTGTGCTGGAAGCAGCGCGATCGCCCCTCAAAGTTTGGCTCCATGCACCACGCACAGCTCTGGGTCTGGATGCATGTGTGGCACTTGTCCTTGCCGCTGCACGGATTCTGTACCAGCTTCCCCGCCAGCTGACACTGCACCAGGGAGGCGTGCATCAGGGCCAGGACCATGACCGTTAGCACCGCCAAATGGCAGCTCTTTTTAGTCGCTGCGACTGTCATTATCATCGCTCTCTCGCTCTCTCTCTGTGTGTTGTCTGCTGCTCTTATTCTTAGCCGTTGATCGGCTCTCTTGCTCTGTCGCACCTCTCACTCGCTCGCTCGCTGTCAGCCTTCTCTGTCGGTTTTGTGCGGCTACAAAAGAACAAAAAGAAATAACTGCAATTGAGTGATCGAGTTTGTTTTCCAATTGGAGTACATATGCATGTACATGTACATATATCCGTTAGGAGTTGCATGGTATGTGTTTGTGTGTATGTTTGAATGTGAATGTGTGGGGAGTTTGTCGCACTCTGTCACACCGCTGGCATTCGCGAGTTTCCATTAATCTTCCATAAATTTATTTGTGTGTCAGATTGATTATTTATGCAAAAATTAAACAAACAAACTTCTTGTTATGAGGGTATTGCTAAAGCCGATTTGAGGTTCACTTTTCACTTCGTTTTTGCATTGTGTTTTCTTTCTACCTTTGCGTTTAATTATATATTTCCCCGCCCCGTAATCGGTCCACCGTATGAAATGGAACATCATCACGGCCAGATGACTAATCTCAAACACACACACTAGCACTCGTTCTCACACTTGCAGCTATACATAGTATTTGTGTGTGTGAGTTGTTTGCCCCACTCAATATTTGTGCCAAAGAAAATAGAGTGGACAATCGTTGATAAACACCTTGGAGCTGTCAAAGGCACTCACTGACTCCTCTTCTGATTCAGCATTCGCTCAATCTGCCGCTAGCTACATCCCCTCTCAATCACAATTCCCCCGCTCACCTACCCACTCCCCCTCTCATTCATAATTCCATCGCTAGCACGTATTTCCCTCTCCTGGCGTTCATCATTCACTACCACTCCTCAAAGTCCTTATTCCCTCTTTTCCCTTTGGCCATTCCTCTTCACATTTACTCACTCCCTCTCTCATTCCCTTCCTGAATCACCGACTATTCCATCTCTTCCATAAGGAAATGCAAAACGTAAACAAAGGTCGGCCGCAGAGAGGATGAATGTGAGTTGTGAAAAGAGAGAGAGAGAGACGAGACCGAAACAATGCCAGCGCTTTGTGACTGCACTCCCTAAGAGGGTGGTTCGGGCCACTTCCGAATTGCTCAGCATGTCTTCCGGGAACACGCGAATGATGAATCCAATCCGGTTACTCGCCCAAAATCGGCTGCAATGATTCATTCCAATTTAATAACGGAACAGATTTCCAATGCAATCGCAAAAGGGCTTCCTTCTCACATTGCCATAGCCTGCAGCTACATATGCAGACACATGTACATATGTATCCGTGTGGGTGACTAGGTCTATATATAGCCACCCACGCACAGTGGAGACGCTATTTGCTAGATTCGTGCTGCCGCCACCGCTAAAAAAAAAACTGAATCCCACATCTGCAAACAGGGGGAGGGGTAGGAGTGCGGCGATCAGCGTTGGCCATTGAGTTCACCCCGCCGAATCTCCACTGTGCGGCCCGCCCACAGACCAATAGACAAACATCTGCGGCACATAAATGTGGGCGTACTAGTTCCAACGCCGCCGAGGGCGCATACTGTCTCTCCTTCCCATTGAAAATCATGTTGTGCAGTGGGAAGCGAGGGGTAAGATGTGGAGTGGGGATCGCAATGGAGATAAAGAGTAATCAACAACTGCGTCAACATTCGAGGCGTACGGCCGATCTTTAAACTTCAAAAAAAAAATTGTCGCACCAGGCAGAGTACACCCTGTAGAGGATTCAGCAAACCAAATAAGATATATGTATAAATTTGTGTCAGTGTCTGTGTGCGTGTGTCGTCATTGCGAATGAAATCATCAGAGCAATACAGAGAGAGAGCACACAGCACACACCACACCGCAGCAGATATCCAGTTTTACGGTTTTTTGTGTGTGGATGACTTCGTTTTTGGTCAATTGCAGTCAAAATTGATAGCATTTCTTACGTAATTCCACTACTGTTAAGATATTTCACTCGCACTCTAGCCGCTAGCACCACTTGAAATCAATGTTTGATGCGTTTTCAATTGGATTTCGAACAATATATTTCCATCAGGGGCGGGTTTGCGCCTTTTATTTTGATTTTCTCGCACACTTGTGGAGTTGCTTGCCCATACAAAAAACACACACATACACACACGCATGCACCGTAGACACCGTGCTGACTCAGTGAACTGTTACTACTAGCACTTCGTTTTATAAATACATATATATAAGGTATATGTACCTAGTCAGCGTTTTTGCAACAAAAAATATCACAAGAATTGTTCAAAAGAATATAAAATTATTACTGTTTTATCGCCCAACGGTGTCCACACTGTAGGATTGTTGACTATCTCGATATATCGATGTGGGCGATACTTATTGTTTTTGATCCGATAATATCGGCGACCAGTGGGACCAGATGTGCATGCTCTACGGTTACACTGTTTAGTGTTTGCTTATAAAAATAATCAGTTAAGAATTCAAATTTTGGATGGAAAACCATAATTTAACGTAAAAAGATAATATCATCGAATAATCACCCGACGAAACCGTTTACTTTGATTTCAGCAACTAGTATCTATTATATTTGTAATTTTCTCGTTCATTCAAATCCACCCGCTGGGAAATATCTGCCCCGTGAAAGAAAGTTTATAAAATTTCCCGCTGGGATATTGCTCGAAAACTGAGAAAATAGCGCGTATGGACATCAGGCAATACGCCCCTAAAAATTCAACGCCTGCAAGGTAAACTCCACCCCATCTGCCTAACATACCATGAGGACAGCTTTGTCGATACATATCGGATACGGTCGACGGAGGTATTAACCGAATGCCCTTTGTGCGCATCTGGAGTTTCTATCATTAAAAAACCACAGCAGTACTAAGTACAAGATACTTTCGTTCAAACAACCGCTGCTAAACATACATAAGTGAGCATTGCAATGTGAGTACGGATTGTCGAGTCATTGAATACATGTTGCATGGTAACCGGGGCTGTGAACATTTGGATACCCTTTTACTTTTATTGATATTAAAATTCTGTTTTCCAAGCTCCTTTGAAACATTGATAATGAAGATTTCTTGGATTTACATTAAAGTCATTTTATTTTTATCTGTAAATTAAAAAAAAAACAACAAAAAAAACAACTGTTACATTTAGAATGGGCTTCTGGCATTTGTTACTAATTCGTATGATTCGAAAGCGAGATACTCCCGCCAAACTGTACAGTTTTAAAACAATTTCGAAATCTACATTGCCCATTCGTTAAAAACATTAGAAACGACAGTAGCGAGAGGCAGAATGCAACGCTGTGTCAGCCGTCTGTGCTGCCAGACTGTACAACTTCGTGGATGGATTTTCGGTCGCAACATCATTTCCTTTTTCTCCATACTCAACAATGTCCCAACAATATCAGCAAAGCCTTACAGGATTTTTGGTTTTCGACCAATAAAAATCTTTAAAATTTGTAGCAGTTATATTATCGTTTTCATCGGCGCTCGTGGAGTTTTTTAAGCTTCGATGGAAAAACGATTATCCGATAGAACGATAGAATTTGTATCGACAAGTGCACGGTTGCAATTGAAAATAAATTTGTTTGAATTTAATTATAAATATAATTAATAAAGCTAGCACATTTGCAATGAAAATAAATAAATTGAACAGAACATTTTTTGTACTTCAATTAAATATCTTGGTTGATATTTTCCAAAATGTTTTTTTTTTAATGGAAATTGTTCGCGCTCATCAAACCAGGGGTGAAACCGATTCCGACTATTATTATATGGTCACACTGCTGCACACACACACTGCTCATATGCACTAGAGAAAAAAAATCATATGACTTGTCGATCGATTTAAGAGAGAAAAATAGGTTGAATTTTCATCGCAGCTCCGTTGGTTTCTTACACATTTCGCGCAATTCAATCGAGCCAGATTCGCAGCCCGCAGCCCGAGTCCAGACTTTCATTCAACTGCCCTTATACTGTTCTGTGCGCGTGTCGTGTGCTTATTTGCTTTGTGTGTTGATTTGTAAGTGGCAAAGATGGACAGCTCAGGATTCATGTTCAACATCGACAATGGCTATCTGGAGGGCCTGTGCCGTGGCTTCAAGTGTGGCATCCTGAAGCAGGCCGACTACCTGAATCTGGTGCAGTGCGAGACCTTGGAAGGTGAGTGAGTGGGCTGGTCGCCTCCCCTCCATACATACCCATACGCCCGCTTTGTCATGTGACCGTGTGGCCGTGGCTGATATCAGCAGCGACACTGTATGTATACATATGTATATGCATGGGAATGAATGTGTGTAATGTGTGTGTGTGTCTGTCTGCGCGGGTATGTGTAAGCTTGTCTTGTGATTTTTTAATAATTTTACACATTTTCGACGATCTTGAATTGCATTTGCTATTCTTCCGATTACATTTTAGATCTTAAACTCCATCTGCAAGGCACCGACTACGGCAGCTTTCTGGCCAACGAGCCCTCACCGCTGTCCGTTTCCGTGATCGATGACAAGCTGCGGGAGAAGCTGGTCATTGAGTTCCAGCATATGCGCAACCATGCTGTGGAGCCGCTTTCCAACTTCCTGGACTTCATCACCTATGGCTATATGATCGACAACATCATTCTGCTTATTACGGGCACGCTGCACCAGCGTCCCATTTCGGAGCTGATACCCAAGTGCCATCCGCTGGGCAGCTTCGAGCAGATGGAGGCCATCCATGTGGCGTCGACGCCCGCTGAGCTGTACAACGCCGTGCTGGTGGACACGCCACTCGCCCCATTCTTTGTCGACTGCATTTCCGAGCAGGATCTCGACGAGATGAACATCGAGATCATCCGCAACACGCTGTACAAGGCCTACCTGGAGGCCTTCTACAACTTCTGCAAGAACATGGGCGGTGCCACCGCAGATGTTATGTGCGAGATCTTGGCGGTAAGTGGGTAGCCAGTTTGCTCCTTCGGTGTCACCTCCATTACTGGGTTCTTTTCGTATGCTTGCAGTTTGAGGCCGATCGCCGTGCCATCATCATCACGATCAACTCGTTCGGCACCGAGCTGTCCAAAGACGACCGCGCCAAGCTGTATCCCAACTGCGGCAAAATGTACCCCGATGGACTGGCCGCTCTGGCCCGTGCCGACGACTACGAGCAAGTGAAGACCGTGGCCGAGTACTATGCTGAATATGCCGCACTCTTCGACGGCTCCGGCAACAATCCCGGCGACAAGACACTCGAGGACAAGTTCTTCGAGCACGAGGTCAAGCTGAACGTGTACGCCTTCTTGCAACAGTTCCACTTTGGCGTCTTCTACGCGTACCTTAAGCTCAAGGAGCAGGAGTGCCGCAACATTGTCTGGATTGCCGAGTGCGTGGCTCAGAAGCATCGCGCCAAAATCGACAACTACATACCAATCTTCTAAGCCAATCAGCCGCCCCGCCGGCGTTCAAATAATTAATAATTATTACTCGTTTTTTTTTCCTCCTGCCCTTCAAGATATGTCTATTTTTTTTTGGTTCTCCACCAATCCCTTGTTATCAATTGTTTAATGTATATTATATTGTGTCTTTGTGCATATATGTATATGTGTGTAGTTTTGTTACGAGTATTATTGTCGCTCCCCCGACAAGTTCATTTCAAGTTCTTGGTTAAATTCAGCATTTTCTGCTTCCACAAGTATTCCCTCGATTGCTGCGAAACTCCGAAACTGCAGATATCCGTATATCTATATCTCTGTATGTATGTATTAAGGAGACAACTGGCGTTTTGTCTTCTAGTGTACTTTTCAGGGCTCTTATTTGTGTACATATTTATAATTATCGAATGAACGCAAAATCAATAGCAAGCATTGGGTGAGGAGAGTATCAGCACCATACATATGTTATCTACTATATAGAAATGCTTACATATACAACAAAAAAACCTACATATGTGAATGATAAATCAATTATTAAAACATGTTTTCCAACATTCCCTCAAACGGTTCTGTCTATTCCTTGTCCCAAATAGCCATACCCTCCACCAGAAAAAGGATCAATCAGAAATACATAGAAATACATATTCATACTATGTGATGAAATATATAATTTTCACTTGTGTTTTACTCGGAAACATTCTGATTGGCACAGCGTGGGAACGGTAGATTTTCTTCGCAATAATTCGTAAACGATTTTAACAATTTAGTAGTGGACTTTTTAGCGGACAGAGCCATGCCCTTTCCAGATTTTTCACGATTCTGTAGCGACACTTCCTTCTGCATTTGGGAGGTCAGATTTATAACACACGGAAGCGAATTCATCAAAAATACCTCATCCTTAGATGCCACGTTTGCCTGTTTGCCGTCATTGTTGACCAGTTTTCGTTGGTAAGTTCCGTGGGAAATACATTGCCAAATGACTTTTTCTGTTTTCTGTTTCTTGAGCAAGATTTTTTTAGAATTTGCGACGAATATTTCGTCCTCCGTCTTGCCGGACGCAGACCGTTGATCTGGGGCCAGGCAGACAACGCGGGTCTCGGTGTCGTATACCTCCATCACATCGGAACGGCTGCGGCACGTCGCCGACTCTAAATCGTCCATCTCTTTTGCCAATGAAGATTTTTAGCGGATTTTTAATCAGCTTAATAATAATAAGATGCATTTGATTGCTTACTTACCAGAGACTACTAGTTTAATCATGGAAAATATTGGAAACAATTTCAAATATCTAGAAAAAATGTGTTGCTGTTTTTTATTACCGATGAATTAATGAAATATGATCCTGTGGCAGTGTTTGTTTTAAAATATTACTTAACACAGAAATAACGGCTTCCTAGAATTTTCATGAAGATTTTATTTCTACTTGTGCTCATAAGATACGTAAGTACTATATGTATATTAGACTGGTAAATTTTTATGGAGTAAAAAAAGTGCACCAAGCGGTTGTCAGAATCAGATTTTTTCAATGAGTTTTTTCTTTTCTATTTCGAATTTAATTAATTATGGTTTCCATTAGGTAAAATCTCAAATGCCATTTTACCGTTAAAAACGGTTAGAAAAAATGATTTTTGGTATTCTTTTTTAAAAAAATAACGGTTATATGTCGACTAATGGAATTTATCGGAAAAATTCGGAATACGAAGGTTTGGTCAAACGGTTCGATTTTTACAAACGATACCTTAAACGACGCCTAATTAAGTACCTATTGAAAACCAAAAATACTGGCCAAGAAATATTTTTTTGACTTTTCCTGAGTTTTCAAAGTAAAAATTTCCGAAACAATACCGCAAAAAATGATCAAATTTGAATGTGAAAGCTTAATAACTTCCAGACGGTAAGATGCATGTACAAAGTTTTTGGGTACGATTTATAGCTGCATTCATCAGCTTTTCAGAACTGCAAAGTTTAATACAACCAGATGTTAGATTTTTAAGTAATGAGAAAAAAGAAGCAACTTCTCTAAAAATAGCATGAAAAAAATATACCAGATTTCAAAAATTCTTTAAAAAAAAAATTGGGCCTAAAAACAAAACCATAATTGCTTAAAAGTTTATAAATTCCCGAATCTATCAGAAAGTCATTTTTGGCCACAGCGGAAAAAAAAGTTCAATATTGTCGAGTAATCGAAGGAAGATACGGTCTTAAAGTAAACGAGGGGGAACGTTGTTACTACTTTATACCCGGTACTCCGTCAGTATATATGTATGTGAGCTTGTAATAAATTACATTATTACATGTTCGCAAAAGGCATAAATTTAGTTTTAGCCAAAAAAGACAAAAAAAAATTAAGTCAACCTTTTCGGAGATTTATATATATATTATTTCCATTTTTGTTTACATACGTTTTTTACATCTGTCTAAATCTACTTCCTACATATACATACACGGCTGTGTGCGAGAGAGAGAGGGAATGAGTCTGCGCTTGGAAGGCCACTGAAATTTCATTTGTTCCTTCTGACTATATTAATGATCCGATCTGATTCAGATTCAATACTCTGATAGATATGGTCGTTTTCTATGATTCTGCGTTTTTGGTTTTCCCGTATCTTCAAAATTGTAGATTTTCATCTTTTGTGGGGGCGGAAGGGGGCGTGGCCAAATTTTGAAATACACTTGTACTGACGTGATATCACAGGAGCATGGATTGAGAGTTGGTTGGTTGCTCTAGCTCTTATAGTCTCTGAGATCTAGGCGCTCATCTGGACGAATGGGCACAGCGCCCAACCCTGTGTGTGAGAGAGAGCGAGAGGGAACGATGCATTTCGAAATGGTTTTCTTCATTGTGGCTATGTTTATAAGTCGATCCGATCCAAATTCAACACTCTAATAGATATTGTGATTCTCTACGATTCTGCGTTTTTAGTTTTCTTGTATATTTAAAATTGTGCATGCCACAGATTTTCGTCTTTGGAGTAAGCGGAAGGGTGCGGGGCGAAATTTTGAAATACACTTGTAACAGTGCGATAGGACAGGATTCTGGATACAAAATTGTGTTCCTCTAGCTTTTATAGTCTTTGAGCTATAGGCGCTAATGAAGACGGACAGACGGACGGACGGACGGACAGACAGACATAGCTATATCGACTCGGCTATTGATGCTGATCAAGAATATATATACTTTATGGGGTCGGAAACGCTTCCTTCTGGGTGTTACACACATACATTTTTTGCACAAATCTAATATACCCCTTTACTCTTCGAGTACCGGGTATAAAAACCCAAAATATAATCTGCCTTTATATTACCAAAAACATAAATGAATGGGGCACAAAATTGCATAACTCTTCGAATTGGTTAGGACTAGCTGTGCAAAATTGTTTGTAAGTAAGGGAAAAATGCCTACTGTAGGAACACCCCAGTTATAGGCCCCCCACGTAAACTTCGACAGCAAGCTGAAGCTACTGATTTAAATATGAGGAGTCGTGTTGGTGGACAGTATGAAGTTTTATGCTGATAACAAAACCAATATACGCCTTTTTGTAGTAGCTGTGAGCATATTAAAAAAAGTTGCCATAAAAAACACTAAAGTAATTATTTATTGTTTTCGAATTGCGATTTATGGGTGTTACAAAATTTTAAAAAATGTGAGTGTCTCATTTTTAGCAGTCTTGTCAATTTACTTTCTTCGTATTTAACCAAAATGTATGCATAAAAGAATTTGTTGGTCTATTGAAATTATTATTGTTATTTCCAAGTATAGGCACCCTCATATAGCACCATGTTTTTGCATGTGTTTGGTCTAGAAACTGCGTAATATAATTGTCTATGTTAACGTGACATATTTTAACACCGTTTTTATGCATTTTACGTCTAGTCAAAACCGGCACAGTCATTTAATTAAATATAATAAAATCAATCAATTAATAAAATAAAAAATGAATTTTAATTTTCTAAGCCATAAGCTAAGCGCAGCAAGAAAGAGGAGGCCAGTGAGGGCTCTGAAATGAAATAAATTTTTATTTTCTCTTTATCTGTGGTGGTTTCTTTTAATACTTCTTAATTTTTAGTGGATTTTTGAAGGGTGCCCAAAACAGGCTATGTAATTTTTATTTTCCAAAAATAATCACTTCAGTAAATTCTTGATTACTTTTTTATATTCGAAGGAATTAACTTAGTTTCTGCACTGACGTTTGCCTAAGACATAAGCTTTTAATTTGTATAGGTTTTTATAATATGCTCATGGTCAAAAGTTATGAGGCAAAAAAGTAACGGTGCCCATAACTGGTATATTTCCCCTATATATGAAATATTCAGTGTTTAAGTCCCTGGGACTTCTGACGTACGTTTCTGGCGTTTAAAAATATAACATTAGGCAAGATTGAGCCAATTTTCTGCAATTTTATCAGGATTATCTATTTTTATAAAAATACAGAAAAGTAAACCTTTTTTATTTTAAAAGGTTTTCACCCCAAAGTTAATGAAATTATATGTCAGTTGGTTAGTTAACTTTTGATAAGTTTAGAAAACAATATGGGAACAAAAGTGCATACTATATGGAAATATGTTATTAATAATTTTTGATGTGTTTTGGCATGTTGGATATTGTAACGGAACTGCCCATATGAAGAATTTGAATAAATAGAAAGCAGAATACCGAAAGATGAGTAGTCTCCATACTAAATCCATTTTATAAGAAGGAAGATGCTAGTCCTGATCTTTCAGATATCTTCAGTCGCAGTTCAATTGGGGAGTTCGATCACGTCTAGCAGTCACAATAACCTCGAAGATCTTCTTTGTCTCGTGGACAGAGTTCCTCGGCCACTTCAAGGTTCACACGTTCAGAGGGTGCGGTCCTTAGTTTGTCTCCTTTGTGCTGTGTGCGTCATCGTTGGGGGATCTCTAGGCCCAGACAAAGAAATCCCAGACGTAATCCATCACCAGGAGGTGTATGAGGATGAGGAAGAGGAAGAGGAAGAGATTTGCAGCACTGGCCAAGTGGCACAAATTACCAGTGGACAAGAGTTCGAAGCGGGGGTTAATTACGAGTGGTCGTATGTATGTACACACAGACGCATGAGCAGAGCGAACATGTTCGTTGTGTGAGCAGCCGGTGTACGTGCCCACATATCGCTTACGGGTTACGGAGTGCGGTACCGTTAGGCTCTGGTTTGGTATAGAACAGGTGCCAAAGCCAACACGTTCGATGGGAAAAGAAAGCCCCTCTTTGGGCTGGCTCGATCAACTGTGGACCCCACTGGAGCTCGATGGGGCTCGGCTTCGGCTCGGCCGCTGAAATCGCCAATAACTCAGCTCGATGCCTTCTACTCGTCGCAGTTGTGTTTCGCGTCTTCGAACGTTCAGTTCAGTCTTTAAAAGCTCCGAGCTTCCCACAGGCCAGAAAAGCTCCTAGCCCAGCATACAGCGCGCGCCAAGTTACAAAACTTTATTTTTTCTTTGCTGCCGCTCTACGATTTACCGTTAAACGGAGTGTTAATTTAAACGATTTTTTTGTTCAAGTGCTTCATTGATTGATTGTTTTGTGGCCGTTGAAGTTGAGTGCCCCAACCCGCATCCCCAACGAGTGGAGTGTCCCGCCAGGAGAGCACACTTGTAGGTATGAGCAAAAAATTGGGTGCAAGCACTGTACACTTTGGGCCATCCATCTGTTTCACCTGGGATCGGCTCGGTTCGGTTCGGATCGTTTCGGATCGGTTCGGATCGGTTGTTTTTGTAGTTTTTGTTTGTCTGACAAATAAGAAATGCGGTCGCAGACAGCAGTTGTAGAACGCACGCTCGGCGGCACTTAACTTGGCCAAAGATGATGACTGAAGTCGCAGTGGAAGACCAGGAAAAGCACAGCCAATGCCTGACCATGCCAAGGCAATTGCACGTAAAAGTCGCCGTGAAATTGTGTCAACCAGTTTGGCTCTGGCTCTGGCTCTGGCTGAGGTGTCTTTCCCCCAACCTAACCATCTACGTCGTTTGTTATCCGCTTCTGTTTGTGCTTCTGTTCGTTCTTCTTTAGGCCCGTCATTAACTTATTTGAATTTGGCAAAACAAAAGAAACCAGACAAGACCGAAGCGTTTACATTTTACATTCTTCGTTTTACTTTCTACCATCATCGCATCGCATCGCATTCTTCTCTTCTCTTCTCTGCTCTTCTCTGCTCTGCTCTACACGCCACTTAATGGGCAAAGTCGAGTGTCGAGCGGGGGCTTTGGTGCCACTGGAAAGTGGAACTGTCCAATTGTTGGCCAGCTGTTGGCCAATTGGCCCAGAAGATTTTTCCGATCTGGCACGATCTGGCGAGCAAAAGTAGATCCCCGAGCCCTACACAATTGTAGTAACTCTCAATGATCTGGTAGTACCCACCAAGTATCCACTGTCACTCGCGTACCCAGCCCAGCCCCGCATCATGCATCCAGAAGAATCCACGATAGCTTTCAAAGTCCATTAATACCATAACAGCTCGAGAAGGTTAATTTTCTGGTCCATCGGGTCAGCCTTGACCGGAAATGCGGCCCACACTCACACTCAAACTCACACTCACAAACACACATTGTCCGTTGTGCGCTGACCGTTAACCGCGCTCCCCACTGACCTATTCGTGGTCGAGGCCCACGCAGATGGCAAGCAACAAAATTTCTCCGTTGGCTGCATTAAAGAACTTAACCTTAATTTTGGCATGGGTCTCGACATGGTCATCATTATTATGGTAACTTTGATTTCTGCCTCCTTACTCGTTGCTTGTGCTGTTTCTGTGGAAGCGCCCCAGCGATTTCACCCACACGTACACATCACAAATCAATGTCGGAGGCGTCAGAAGAAAGTGGTAAGCACATAACATGCACAAAGGCAGATACGCAGAGAAGACAAATCAAGCAGAAAAATCACCTCACAGCAGCCGAAAAGAAAACCAGAAAACCTGAAAACCGAACAAAACTATGCAAATATGTATGCCTATGCCACTGTTACGAGTATTTCACTGTGAATGTGCTGTCTGTTGGGGTTATATAAACCATGAAAGGATGTAAAAGTCTGACGAACTGCTTAGCATAATCGCAGCTCGAGCGCTCGAGCGCGTTTGGTAATCACGGTCCACGCCTTGCGGATTACGATTACTCGCAGAAGAGCCAGATGCCTGGTGCCTGGAGAAAATAAATTTGTTGGAATTTTTGCAGCAGGTTGGGGGGAAGGGGAGGTCAACACTTTCGCTTCCGAAGCCGAATAATTAACAGCTCGATTTCGATTTCAATGGGCCGTCATCATCCCCACTCTTAGCTGGATCGTATCCATATCATTCACTTGGGAGTGAGTCGCGCAGATTGTGTTATGATAATTTCTGATAAACTCAGCAACAGCAACAGAAACAGAAATACCATATCCAACTCACTTTCTATTTTCCTATGCGTTTAATAATTAATTAATGCTAATAACTTTTCACAACCGTTATAATTTATTGACAAAATTAGAAAATATGCGTCTGTCTTGCAAGCCAGACAAAAAAACACAAAAAAACGCGATCCGCGAGATTGGGCAACGTCCGAGCTAGAGAGGAATAGCGAGAGTAAGAGTGAGAGCGAAAGAGATGACTAGTTGGGACACACGTGGAGTCATGCATATGTATGCATGCTTATGCTGCTTCTCCTTCCACGGTGCTTGTTTTTGGATCGTTGTTTTTTTTTTTTTTACTATTTTCGGTTTTTGTTCCAAATGTGGAATGCAAATGAAGACAGTCGGGAAGGCCCGGTTACGTATTGGAATTTCTGCCCCACCTGCGGCCCAGATCCAGACCCAGGGCAAGACCCAGGTGAAATTATTACGAAGAGTGTGTGTTTGAGTGCGTGCATGTGTTTGGATGCACAATCCATGCTCTCATGTGGCATCTTTCAATCTGCGTCCACATGCATCCAATTGAAATTACGAGAAACGAAACCATAAATGTGGAAGGCTTTGCTTAGTTCGGTTGACTTATCTCGATTACGTAGAAAAATAATGGGTCTGTTCAACCATCTGGTCAACGTAACAAATTAAGTTAGCAAATTGGAAAATATCATTCACCCATTTAAAAAAAAAGCACCTCGTGGGAAATGAATAGTTAAGGTAGTAATATAGGTTTCTAATAATTACCCGAACGAAATACAGAATATATACATATGTACATAAATTTATAAGTAGAAACTCTTTTGTGTCAGACATGGTGTAGACATTAGTAAAATATTTCCAATAAAATCCAAACCGCCCACCCATCCATCCACTGTCTAACCCATTGGGATGCTCGGGTTACGGTTACACTTACGGTTAATCCAACTTCCAGCAACAGCATTGGGAAAATTTGTATGGTCATTCGGACTTGTGCGGACCTTTGGCCACACACTTTCCATCCCGCCAGTTATGGCAGTATTCTCGCTTTTTGTCGCCTCAAAACATGCGGAAGGTCATCAATGGAATGGTCCGACGCTTGGACCGAACGGAATAAAGATAAGCAGAAGCAGAGAAAGACAAAAATGAAAGTGGAACAAAGTGAAAGAGCTGGAAATTATGTAAGGAAACGATATGTGCGACTACATCTGTGTGTAGATGAAGATAACACTTGAGGTTAGAGGGATAGAATTATCTCTTGGTATATGTAGTATGATAGTTTTTGAAAAGTTTCGAAACTACCACCAGATTAATCTATTCAACCGTTACAATCGCACACAATCGTCCATATTCACATTTCATTTAAATGGTTCGGGGCACCGGCATCAGCAGCAGCACCAGATTCCTGGGCCCTCTTCATTCCTCCGGCCGAGCTCCAGTTAAAAGCCGCTAATTGATTCGGACAGCTCCGTTCCCTCTCCCTCTCCATCTCCATCTTTGCCTCCCCTCTCCCCGCACCGAAGCACTTGAGGGGTAAATGAGTCAATAGCAGAAATTTCACTTTGCCAGCGGTGACTCCCAGCCAAGGCCCCTTTCCACAAAAGAGAAACAAAAAATCACAAGGCGAGCTTGAGCTTAAGCCTGGGTTCGAGTTTGGTTTGGGTTTGGTTTTGGTTGGAGTTGGAACTTGGGTTCAAACCTGTTGCCTCTAAAGCAGTGCCGTTGAAGCAGCGGTCTGGTGGGGAGGGGAGGCTTAGTATTCTAATGAGGCCTAACCCCATTCGTCAATTAAATAACTATTGGGGCCTTATACAAAGAGATTTCACTCTCGTTTTTTGTTGTTGCTTTTGGAGCTGGCTCTTTTTTCGGGTACTATTGATTTCCATTGACTGAGCGGACCGCTAGAAGGCGCTCTTACTCGCAATTTGTTTACTCTGCTTCTGTCCAAGTTTCGGAAACCGTAGCTTCGCATCGTGCAGGCGGAGGCGGAGGTGGAGATGCCAGAAAGAAGAAGATGCTGGGGAAACTGAAAAAGTGAAAGAAATTATGTCAATATTTATTTAAATTCCTTTCTTTTGCAAAAATGCCTGGCGAGAAAGGGGCAGAGGAGGAATGCGGTGAAATTTTATCGCTCGATTTCGACGATTTTGCAGATCTCTATTGAAACTGTCAATTGCTTATCATTTAATGTTTTTCATTTGCAGTTTGACAATGGGAAGCTCCAGGAATATCATGCTGCTCTTGCTGGTGGCCAGTGCTTCGATCATCTCGTTGGCAGACGCCAAGACCGTCTTCAGGCGCACCGACAAGATCTCCGAAAACTTCAAGCAGCTGGACCTGCCGCCCGAGGAGATCGACCCAAATGTGGCGCCCCCAGAATCGGATCCACCCAAGGTGGATGATGTCGAAGATATAACCGATGAAGTCGCCTCCGTCTCCACCTCGCTGATCGATGATAGCGCCAACGAGATTTCCAGCGGGGATGTGGAAGCCTTGCCAGCCGAAGCTGCCAATGCGGTTGTGGATGCGGTTCCCGCAGCCGCAGCCGCTGCCGCTCCTGCTCCCGCTGCAGCTGCTGCTGCCGCTGCTGTGCCCGCCGCTGTGACCACAGTGGCACCCAAGGTGACCACGGCCAAGCCGGTCACGGAGGACAAGAACCCGATCAACAGGTACTGCAAGTGCACGGAGACCCACTGCGACTGCTGCCGCAAGATTGGCCTACCCCTGCTGCCCAGCGGACAGGGCTGTGCCAAGATCGCCTACCTCGGCAACGACGAGATGAGCGTCTCGTTGAAGTACGGCGACATCACGCTCGCCTCGCGCCGCATCTCCAGCAAGAAGGCCCGCCCCATCTGCGTGGGCCTGCCCGGCGGCTACAACCAGTTCTGCGGTCGCGTCTACGGTCTTGGCCGTGCCAAGGACAACTTCAAGGCCTGCTTGGCATTTGAGCTGCGCGCGGACGATGAGGTGGAGGCCCAGCTGCGTGTGTCCTGCTTTAAGTTCGGCAAGGACGGACTCCGGGTGGCCGAGGCAGAGCCCCTGCCTGCCAAGCCCAGCGGCGACGATGACGACGACGATGATGATGATATCTTCGGCTTTGCCGGTAAGCCTACCCCATCCCCCACGCGCGGAGTATGAAGAGTAGCAACCCTCTTACCTTTTCAGCTGGTGGCGACGACGACGAGGATGAGGAGGATGACTACGATGCCGACGCCGACACCGAGACGGACACGGACGATGATGACGATACCGAAGACTACACCGAAGACGATGACGCTGAGGCGCCCGAGGAAGCGGACTACGGCGGCTTCAGTCTGGCCGGTCTCCTGGACGAACTGGACGACGACGAGGATGATAAGCCTGTAAAGAAACCAGTGGCTGCTGCTGCTGCTGCCATAACCCCACCCGCAGATCAGACCCGTGAGGATGCTCAGACAACCACCGACCTGGTCCAGAGCAAAGATGAGGCGGGCGCTACCGCTGCTGCCCCATCTCCAGCTGCCGTGGCAGAGGATGCTGTGGAGGAAGTCGTTGCCGCAGTGACGCCGGCGCCAGCCGAGGCTTCCTCCGACTCGACAACGCCCAAAGCAAAGAAGTCGAAGAAAGCGAAAAAGAATAAGAAGAAGAAGGCCGTCTCCGCCGGCGAGGAGTCTGGCTTCGCCTACGAGCTGCTCAACGGCATCCTCGAATTCTTCAACTGAGCGGCCGGCGCGAGGACCGTGTAAATACCTTATACCCTCGGGTCCGGAAATGAAGGTTTGACTGGGACTGGTACTAGAGCTGAAGCCAGAGTCGGAGGCCGCGTCGGAGTCGGGCTTGCTGGTGCTAGGGTTACGTAATACTATCTGTTAAGGGTCTCGTCAAATGCGCTTGCTTCACGAAATTTATTTATTAATTATTTATTCGATTGAGATTTTCGGGTGCGCGATTCAAGCAAGTGTTTTTTTCCGTAAATTTACGTTTAATTTATTTACATTTTTAACGAATAAATATCGAAAATTACTTCCAGTTTGAGTCCCAGATGGCCTAGGCCTCTGTTTCTTTCCCTCTACCAGTGTCAATGGTCTGGATTTGTGCTAACGTCGTTTATCTACTCAGTGGAACTGCTCCTCTGACTCGTGTCACGGTGTTTGTGGTTGAATCCTCCTCCCAGACAGCTAGACCGATTTTTATGAAATTTTTGTTATATATTTGGTAGGTATCCGAACAGGTCGTAAAGTATTTTTCATTCCCCTACAACCACCTACTATTTCTTTCAATTCCATCGGTCCGTCGAACGAATAGGGGAAGATGCAAAATTTTAGACGAAAGAATCGAACAAATTATAGAAAATGTGCGTTTGAGCATGTCGCGATTGCGTGAATCTTAATCACGAGAGGAACTAGATAAACGAAATTAACAAAAACAATTGGAGCGAAGACAAGCGCGCCGGCGTGTAATTGACATTCACAGAGGAAATGGCAGACATCTCCGACAAGTTCATTGCGAATTTTCAACCGCTTCGTTTCTACGTCTCGCAGTCGAGTACGAGCCAAATATTGAATATTCCTCTTATATTATTATAATATACAGCTATTTGCCTGGCTCTGGCTCTGACTCTGTTTCTATAGCTCTGTCTCTCATACTGTCCAGCGGAATCTGCATTTGGATCAGCTTCTCTCGCCATGGCTTTTCCCAAGTATATCTGTGAATGCATTTAGATGCGAGAGCTCGTTGCGGTTTTGTTAGCTGTTTATGTTTATGACACATGTCCAATTCTGATTTATGGCACCCACTGGTAATTATAATGTAATTGCCAAATCGAATGCTTTGGTTCTTGCTGTTGATTCTTCCTGTCAGTCAAATTTAATTAGATTTACATTACAATTCCATGTATACAGAATGAAATGGGCATAAATGACACTCCGTGCATTAGCAGTCTGTATAAAATATTTAATTAGTTTATGTACATGTGTGTTGCGGTTTTTGGCCAAATCGCATGCTCAACATGGCTCGTTACAGAAGCAAGAGTAATACTAATGGTATGTAGATATGTTTTACATATGTACATATATTGGTTGGCATGCTAAAGAGTGGAATATACATATGTATCCACATATAAAATGTATATAATAATATAAATACATATATGTATGTAAGCCCCTGTATCTGGTCGGGGCTATAGCTCCAAGAAAAACCTCGAAGCAAGCTACGGGAGGAAGTATCTGCTTGCATCCTTCATTCTCAAATTGCCACTTGTTGGAGCAGCACAGAGGTTGCAGCCATGTATGCTAATGGGGAGAGCGGGCAAAAATACTTTATGGAATATATCCATTAGAAAAGCAATATTGAAAATATCTACAGAAGTAGTGCATTACTGAAACCACAGTAATGAATGGGTAAAAATCTGTAATGTCAGGAGGACAGCAAAAACTATTCTCAGCTTTTGACATTCAAATATCCCAGAAATTTGAATTATATATTTTTGGAGCCACTAATAATTATCAACAAAGCGTTATAGTCACATAAGTGGATGGACGTGGAATCGGCGGTGGATATCTCCTGGATATCTCTTCATTAGGTGGAAGACCTGCAATATGGAATCAATTTCAATGATTCGTTCTCACCCGCTCAATAATAAAACACAGTTGGTCTAAGCATATAAGCATACATTTTGTATTTAAACTGCAATTTGATTAAATATGTATGTTTGCGGTTAATATAATCATCCAAGCTGGTTGGATATACACATTTCAATATACATACATTAAAATTCCCAAACACAATATATTGATATGGTAATCGATACCTTAGTAACAATCCCTGTGAAGAACCCTCCAGCCTTTCTTCGAAACCAAATACACTGTGCGAGAGTAATTTTGCACTTGGCACGGAACATAAATTTGATTAGAATATATACCCATACTTAGAATTTGAAGTAATAACCTTTAAATTATAGATTTATCAAATTTAATGGGCTTGAAAGATAAATGTATGACCTTACGTGTGATTTTTTATTTGTATACAACAAGGGTAATACCTGAAGTGGAATACCAAAGTTAAGGTTTTCTACGATTCTTCGCATTCTTTTTCTTGTTGTATGCATTTTAGAACTAAATTTCTTAAGTGGATTCTATTCCCAAGAAAACATTCTTTCTAAGTATGGAGAAGGGTTCTTTTTAACCAAGCCAGTGTTATTTGCTTTAAGACCAATCGGAAGTTTTCTTGGAAATTCAAAATCAACTTCCGATGGTTTTTTGTTTTTATATTATTTTGTAGGAACTAGAAAAGATGTCAACTTTGGTTAACATCCAGGAAATTATCGTATGTTTAGCAATTGTATATAGTTTTGACCTTTGTTCGTCTTTGATATTCAAATCCTGTGATTTTGTAATACACATGTACGATTTTACGTACACAAACGTTTACTACCTTCTGCAAAATCAAATTCTTTTCCATTTCGTTTGATTTTGAATGGAGTGAAAAAATGTATTCGTAATCTAATGGATCTGAAATAAAATATAGGAAGAAACCTCGAAATTTCATCTTACTCCGTTAGCATATTACACTCACAAAATGTGATATTGTAATCACCTTGCTGCCAGTCAAAATCCATGCTCTTAGAATGCTTTTAAGTTCTAATACAAAATTTGTATATAGTTTTGGTTCAGCATACATTTCTTACAAATATTTTATAGTTGCTCACAAAAAGCACAAATTGCAACAAACATTGTATAGTAATAGTATATAGTAATACATCGAGAATACGAGTATATTGATATATAAGTACACAAATATATAAGGTCTTAATAGGTAAATGTAGGTAAAAACAAAAGTACATATCTCTCTCCCTTGTTCCCCAAAAGGGGCTCAACATAATGAGGGATGTGTGACGCGTCGTTCAGTGTTTCTTAAATGTGAAACCCCTTAGATCAGTCAGTAATTGAGACAGGTCTTAAGTTAGTGTGTGTTTGTGTGTGTGTGTCAACGTTTATAATGATCTCTTTTCTCATTTCCTACACATGTGTGTATATGTATATCTCTTACTTATTTGATCTACTGACAAAATTAGTTTACTTACGGAAAACTCTCAAATTTGTTTTACTTGCCGGAAGGCGCTCAATATGGTTTTGTGGATGGAGCCTCAGCTGATGGAACGTAAGCCGCTGCATTGCGGCTTACTCATTGACGGGTACCCTTATTATATATATCTTACATTTCCCGATTACCTATTAATAGTCCATACATAAAGCTCCTGCAAAATGGTTTGCTCCATCATTTGAGGACATTCACAAATCGTTATTCCTTCCATTGACGCTCCTGCTGTTTTCTCGTCTCCCTTTTCCCGTTCATTGTTGATGTTGTGGCCAGTATTAGTTGGGAACCACCTCCTCCATTGGCTCAGAGATAGTCACGTTTCCAACTAATCGATTCCCAGTCCAGTCGTGGCGGATCTACCCAATAGCTCCGCTTCAATTGCAAATTTCAGATACAAACGAGCATTTCAAATGTTTGATGTACTTTAGTATGAGTATTTTCGTATGTTCTGCGTCTCTGTCTATTTATATACAATTACTTTAATTTCTTTCATTCCGTTGACTTTCCGTTACGGGCGTTTTTCAGTCTCGTCTGAAGTCCCAGAACAATACGAGGACTTCGTTCTTCTTCGTTGCTCCTGATTTTCCCTGTTATTTTTATACCCGGTACTCGAAGAGTAAAGGGGTATATTAGATTTGTGCAAAAAATTAATGTGTGTAACACCCAGAAGGAAGCGTTTCCGACCCCATAAAGTGTATATATTCTTGATCAGCATCAATAGCCGAGTCGATATAGCTATGTCTGTCTGTCCATCCGTCTGTCCGTCCGTCCGTCTGTCCGTCTGTCCGTCCGTCCGTCTGTCCGTCTTCATTAGCGCCTATAGCTCAAAGACCATAAAAGCTAGAGGAACACTATTTTGTATCCAGACTCCTGTCCTATCGCACTGTTACAGGTGTATTTCAAAATTTCGCCCCGCCCCCTTCCGCCCACTCCAAAGACGAAAATCTGTGGCTTGCACAATTTTAAAGATACGAGAAAACTAAAAACGCAGAATCATAGACACTGACTTTATCTATCAGACTGTTGAATCTGGATCAGATCGGATAATAAATATAGCCACAATGAAGAAAACCATTTCGAAATGCATCGTTCCCTCTCGCTCTCTCTCACACACAGGGGTAGGCGCTATGCCTGATCGAATTTTTTGACGCCTAGTTCTCAGAGACTATAAGAGCTAGAACCACCAAACTTTCTATCCAAGCTCCTGTGATATCAAACCGAGACGAGTTTGTTTTAAAATTTGGCCACGCCCCTTTCCGGCCCCACAAAAGATGAAAATCTACAATTTTGAAGATACGGGAAAACCAAAAACGCAGAATCATAGAAAATGACTATATCTATCAGAGTATTGAATTTTGATCAGATCGGATCATAAATATAGTCAGTAGGAACAAATGAAATTTCAGTGGCGTCCCAAGCGCAGACTGATTCCCTCTCTCTCTCGCACACAGCCGTGTATGTATATGTAGGAAGTAGATAAAAACATGTAGAAATGGCAGATGTAAAAAATTTATGTAAACAAATATGGAATCATTTAATAGATCAAAATCTCCGAAAAGGTTCGACTTAAATTGTTTTTTTTTGGCTAAAATTAAATTTTTTCCTTTTGCGAACATGTAATACATTACAACAAGGTCACATATGTACATACATACTGACTGAGTACCGGGTATAAAGTAGAGCCGCGGCGCAGACGCGGCTCATAACGTTCCCCCTCGTTTTTTTGTTGCTTTGTCCGTAGTGTCCGTCATAATGTTTTATTTATGATGTGGTCACTTTCCCTCAGCTTGTTCGACATGTTTTCACTCATTTTTATACCCGGTACTCGAAGAGTAAAGGGGTATATTAGATTTGTGCAAAAAACTAATGTGTGTAACACCCAGAAGGAAGCGTTTCCGACCCCATAAAGTATATATATTCTTGATCAGCATCAATAGCCGAGTCGATATAGCTATGTCTGTCTGTCCGTCCGTCTGTCCGTCTGTGTCTAACACCTACATATGTATGGTTCTGTTAAGGTACATGATGTGGTTGAGTGATTTCGTAAGGGATTCGATTTGTATTTGGTATGATTTGCACCTGTCTCTGCTGATTTATGAGGCGATTGAATTCAGAAAGTAAGATGACAAGTTATTTATACTTGGTCTCCTGTAAGTATTTTCTTTTTATCACAACACCGAATACATTTAGAGAGTAAAGTAGGGTTGTAAATGATTGAATATTTGATATAGCCAACGAGCTGTCCACGTCAGAGATGCACTCTATCCTGTCCGGAGCCATCCAACGCCGTTTCAAGAGTGCTTCTGCTAAAAAAGAGATGTTTACTTAGAACCCAGTACATACTTAAAGTCCCCAGAATCTCACTTTCTCACCTGGCACTTGATAGCCTCTTCCATCATATCATTTGCTCTAGATCCTGTGAATGTTAGAACGGACAGCTCTCTAGATGTCTTGCTCGTTATTTTGCCTTCATATTCTTATTTAAGTACATATAAAGATACTTTTTTTTAGGAATTTTCCCACTGATATTTGTAGACATTGATTATACATAAGCATTTTTTTTCTTTGATTAAACTAGTTTTTTTTGAGTATTTGAACAAACATGTATATGCATATATGTAGGTATATATTCTTTTCTTAGTTTATAAAAAAAAAAAATCGTTCGTTTTTATTTGGCTTAGCCCAACTCTATGTCCGTGCATAAGCTCGGTTCTGGGAATTGTATTTATGTATTATATTTGTGGGGTTCCCGCCTTGGAAACCCTGCTGCTGTGCTTCTTTTCCGAACTTCTGACTTTTACTTTAATTTTTTTTTGTTACTGATGCATTTATTCAGTTTGAGACTTTTTGATTCTTTAATTTTTACAAGAATTAAAAAAAAAATTCTATAAAAAAAATGTTTGGTTTTTGCTGTCATTTCTGTTTGTCTTTCTTTTTTTTTGGCATAGTTTTCGCTCTAATTTCTGTTCATTATATGGTTTAAAGCTTCGCCATTAAACATGCGTTTGCTATGCCTTGAGGAATAAAATTTATTTTGAATTTAACCTTTTTTTGTTATACAATTTGGTTAGTTTTGACTGCTGTTGTTTTGCGTGTTTCTTCGGGTCGATCTTTGAGAAATGTTTCTCTCCTATTTTTTACCATCTGGTATCTATGTTTTGTAAGTATTTTTTAATTTCTTCATATATTTTTCTCTTATATTATTTTTCTTGGTTTTTTATTTGTTCACAAAAAAAAAACAACCATTTGCTTTTCGGTTGGCTATTTTTGCTGTTATTTATATTGCCCCATTTCCTGCATAACCTAACGTACTGTTCTTTCAGTGTTTTGATTTTTATAATTTTTGTTTGCTATTATATTGTATTTTCGTTAGTTTTTCTATAATGTTTTGTAGTAGCTGTTTCGTTTTTAGTTGTACAAGCCTTGGGTTTTCTTTTCTTTCCTTGTGTCTGATATTGTGGTTTGTTACGTGTCTGATTGCTGCTGTTTTTTCGAGACGCTCCAATATTTTACAAGAAACATCAAGGACGATCAAGTGCAGTATTTTTCATTTGCACTTTTCATGGCTGCTGTTAAGGTCATATCCGGTATTAGCTGGTCGTGTGGGCCAGTCATTAGGGCCATTTTCGGGTTTCCTCTCCCGTTTTTAAGTTGTTAGTGTCGTTTGTTATTATAAAAATAATACTTATAACACAACACATATATACAATAATAATAATAAAAAATAATTTGTATAATAATAATTATTGTCCGCGTGGAATTTGCATAAGGTACATACTATTGTTTGCCAGTTGAAATGTGCTGCTATATTTTCGTTGGCTAATTGTCCAATATGTGATGTGATCGGTCGTGTACGAGTGGTAAGTGTCCCATGTTCTGAGAGTATGTGGAAACAACCGAAATGGCATATATTGTACGTCATTTATTTAATTCATTTTTTTTTGGTTCCTTTCCCTTGCCATCGTTTCGCTACCTGCACTGTAAAATCAGTCTATTCGTTACCTTAAGACCCCTTTCAAAACCCCTTTCAAAACCCCCATACAAAACCCACAACAAAACCCCCACTACTTTCTATATATAATACTTCTATCGATCCATTTAGATCGCAAAGAGATCGGTGCAGCTGGAAGAGGTGCGCCGCCTCAGCCAGTGGGACGCCTTGAAGCGCAGCAGCGACGAAACGAATCTCTTGGTACATGCCGTCATCTTCTTGACCCTCCCAGTGCAATTGAATGGGAAGAGGTGTTTTCTGCACTCCGGGCGAGCCGACATGCGGCGGCCAAGATGCGAATCGTCCATGGCCCGGCGCTGCAGTCCCACGACCATATTGTCCGAGGTCGTGGTAGCGGTGGCGTTGCCGATGGAACGTCGCTTGCTAAACGGGCTGATTGGTCTCCCCGAATGGTTGCGGATGTTGGCTGCCAGGAGCTCAAATTGGGTTAAGAAGCGATGTCGCCGCTGGGCCTCGGTTTCGTCACAATCCTCCCGATCACTCTCCCCCACATTCAGAATATCCTGCAGACTAATTGGCGGACGATTTGGGTCGTCTTCGGCATCCGGACCCAGCCCGTGGTCACTGTGGTACATGCTCAGTTGGCGCTTCAGGTGCATCCGTCTGTGGTTCTGGATGCTGCTCTGCATATTCACGCGCTCCAGGTCGGCCGGAGTGAGCATGCTTAGGCGCTGGGGATTGAGTTTGACCTGAGCCACCACGCCCACTAACAACTCGTTGACGTTGTGGCACAGCCCCGCCGATGTCTCGATGAACTTGCAGGGAATCTCCATGGCCACTTTGTGGCCCACTGAAATCGGGGGAAGAATGGATAACGGAAGGCGATGGGGAAAGGAAAAGGATAGGTGAGAATTCGTTGCATACAATAGCTTTCGGATAGAGCGGAAACTCACTCTCTTCGGGCACAGTGCGATGGCGTTCCAGGTCCACCTTGTTCCCCACCAATATGGCCCCGCGGCTGAGCAGCATGTCGTTTTCCCGCAAATAATGCAACACGCGCTCTGCGTTCCGGAACGAGTAGACGTCCAACACCGAGTAGACGACCACAAACAGGTCGATGTCGTACGTAGCGCAAAAAGCCTCCGTCTAAAGGACAGCGAGCAAACCAAAGCCAGACGGAGAGGAGAGCGGGGAGAAAAAGCGACAGATGAGCGATGTGGCCCAGAAAAGTTGGTAATGCATTTTGAATGAATTTAATACATTCTAATGCATTTTTTGGTGAACCACAATGGGATTGCCGAGGAAGGGTGGCCCTTGGGCCATCAGTGTGGTAGTGCAGTGCGGCTGCCTGTCCCAATAAGTTTTAACTAGGTTATAAGCTCGATTGAATACTCAAAAAAAGGCAGTTTTTTGATGCTTAGCTGCTCAGTACATTAAGATTTAAACTAAACCTTGGAATCCTATTTCGAATTTCGATTTATTTATAATATACATTAATTATACATAGTAAATCAGTGAATAAAGGGAAAAAATGTAGCTGGTTCACACTACCATTGTTGAGAAATTAGGCGCTTGCCGTACTCTTTCCCTATATAAATGCAAATATGTACATATGTATATATGTATGTATGTTTATCATTGAACTTGAATGCTTAATGGGACGCCAAAGGTTGCGAAGAAACAGCAGAAAGGAGCTCAGTAAAAGCTGCAACTAAGCTGCGTGATTGTCTGTGGCTGCCACTTCCTCTGCCATACACCCAGACTGGCCACACACGGAGGCAGAGACAGATACGGACCGACGTGGAGGACACAGGATATACACATATTTCAGGATTGCCCCGAACATATCTTATTTTGATGCTTACGAATACTTACCGACATTTCGCACGCGGGATGATCCACAACTTCAATGTCCGATTCAACGTCATCCACCAGTACGGACACCGACTTCCGTCCATATTCCATATCTGGGAAAACTCGAAAAAACGAGAACATTACTCAAGTGGAAAGATCAATTGAATCAGAACCGAATGAAACTAGTGTGCTTAGGGGCAGACAACGATGTTTAATTTCTAGCTAACTGCTTAGGAATACAGGCACACACACAGACACAGGCACTCAGTGCCTCACTTTCCAAGCAATGGAGGTCTCCAGCTTTAGTCTGCCAATGCCCATAAACATCTCATCTATTTCTGAGAAATTTTCTTTGAGGTTACTCCAAGCAGAGCATTTCCTGGGTACATCTCATGGAAGTTCCCATAAAATGTACTTGAAATTCAGCCAACAGGACTAATAAATCCCTTGTACGTTTGTACAATTGTCAGCAAATTCTGAATAACTGAAGTACGGAAGTAGTATAGTAAAAAACACTAACCTGGGGAAATTCATATGAACATTATCAGCTATTGTCGCTGATAAGAATGATTGAGAATGGAATTTCTCGGAAGTAATAGTAGGAACAAATTGCTTTGCAAATATGCTAAAGAGAATCTAAGGAATATTGATTATATTTTCAATTTAAAAATTAAAAATCCACTACTATCTCAGCAGAAATTTTTCCATAATGATGTTTATTTGTAGGACACTTGAAAATTAAACACTTATGTCTTTTACATTTTTGCTATACATTGCAGCATTTTCTCGATGTGCGATTTTATTGCTCGAGGTCTTATAGGCACCGAGGTTCATGTGTTCATACATAGGGTTCGGACTACTATTTCTGCTACTCAGGAGAACATGATATACGATTAGAAATACTCTTAATACATATATACCTACAAATGTAGGTCGAAAAAAAGAATTCGATAGGTTTTAAAGATTTCGTAAAACATTTCAGAAATCAACCGCAGTTGAAAGCACACTTCTTAAGGGATTATTTCAAATCTTTGCTTTAACCGATTTAAGCAGTTCACTTACAGCTTAGTGGCATTAGAAAGCAGTAGACTTTACAGTGTAAAAGCAGTTGATTTATCTAATAAGCCAGCAGAAGTGGAGTCATCCAATACAGCTAATACGGCTAATACGGCTCATAGTTTGTCCGTAGAAAGCTAGTTCAAGTATGACAGAATTTGCTTTGCTAATTAACATATGAAATTATATTATCGTGTCTCTGTGTCAGACGACAAAGCATCAGACTTCCATCCAGACTCTGGGGCAGGCGTGTAGCAGACCAAAAACCCATTCTACAGTTTCTGTTCAAAGGCATCGCAAAAAAAAAAAAAAAAAACAACAATAAAATAGAATGAGAAACAAAAGAGGAGAGGGATACAAATACCGGACATGGTGGTGCACGCGAGACACACATCATTCATCCGTAGAGCAGACGGAGTGCAGAACAGCTGGGGCGGAGCACTAATGGACTGGAGGCGGATATGTGGCGTGCTTTTGATGTTCACTCCCGTTTCCATAGTGTCTCGCAGCTTGTCCGCAAATTGGTCATATCATGTACCGCACAGTGGTGCAACTATTCAGAATCCGTCAGTCTCCGCTCTATAAAGAGCAATATGTAGCCAAAATAGCTCTAATTACATAAACATTGTACGTATGCCAAAATTTCCCAAAAAGCCAAGAGTGAATTAACTTTGGAGATCGAACGGTAGTTCAATGGAGTCAGCACTTAATTAATTTTGAAATGCAAATGAAATTTGAGCTTTTGAAGGCTTTTTCCGGAATGCAGCAACTCAAATTATTATGTCCCCAGTCTTCACAAGCACATCCAAAATTCTATCCTAATTTTACACTCTAATTAAATGCAAGCCGAGCTATTTGACATCGGTTGGATGAGGGCTAGGAAAGGGCTTTCACAAGAGTGCTGACCAGCCTCTGTTATTGATGTGTCCTTTTATAGGCAGACCCCTCCCACCTTCCTTCCTTCCTCCTGCAGCTGCAGTTCATGAGTGGACAACGATGTACATAGTATTTTAATACAAAGGTACATACATTAAACTCGTAGCTGCCTTGGAACGAATCGAAGGGATCCGGCTGAAAGTCTCTTGTTGTTAAAATTATTCAGACGCTGTTATAATTGGGCCGATTTGACAGTGGGAGAAATGCTGCTGCTGCACTCTGCCACATCCTGATTGAGTGGATGCTCCACGCTTAACGAATCCGATTAGAAGTGTTTCAAGTAACAAATAACCACAAGACGCTGGTGGTAGTACTTAAATTCATTCGAAATCGTAATACCCTTCCCGACCCCGAGAATACCATGGAATGGATGCTATTCAATAAGTTGTTTGTGAGTTTCAGAGTAGTATTCGACTTACCAAGACTTAGGTCATAGCCGCAGATATGGTCTGAGGTCATAAACTGGAACGATAAAGCTGATTTTCCAACGGCAGGACTACCAAGCATAGCAATCTTGAAGGTGGGCGGCTCTCCGGATAGTGTTTGTTGTGATTGGGCCCTTTCGATGATATTCCCCGATGCGTTTCTTTATAGTTTCGGGCGGGAAAAAAAGAATACAAAAAATAATAATAAAATACGAAAATATGTAAAAAATGGGAAAACATGGCAAACAGCGGTGAAAGCTGAGCTCCTTTGAGAGCGTCCTCGGCATTGTTGGCCGGTATACTAGATGACCATCTTCATCTCCAGCTCTTTCTTGGTTGGTTTGTCCCCTGGTGATGTGGACCTCTGTCCAGCAGAAACTGTGTTGTGTGCGAAAATTGAATGAAAATATTCGGTGAACGTGCTCGTGTGGCACAGCTTCAGCTTCGCACGTGTTCTATTTTTGTCACCAAATGGCTTCATTTCTGTGGTGTCGTCTCTGTGTGTAGCGTCGCTTATAAACAAATCATTGCCTTCCGCCGTCTTTCATCGGACTGAAGCCCCTACCCACACCCACGCACATTTTTCTTCATGCACTGCTTGGTATAAACTGCTTGCAATGATGAATGCATACAATATGTTCTGTTAGCTACTGCACTTGCATTATACACACTGCTTGCTATCGTACCGTACTCACCTATTGTTGTGTCGAATGCCGCTGTAAGAGGTACCCCCAGATGTCACTGAGTTGTTCGAGCGTGACCTGCGGCGTCTGCAAACCATTTGGTGAGCCAAAAAAAAAAACAAAAAAGGAATGCCACGGATGATAGACACACTAAATCTCTGCACAACAGTCGAAACTTACCGCAGGGAGTCCCCTAAATTGCATACCCCGTTCGAGGTAATGCTAAAGCTGCGCAGGCGGTAGTACTCCATGCCCTGATCTTCTGCATGTTTCACCGCCTGACGCATCTCTTCTAGTTGCGGCTGGGAAAAGGCAGAGGACGACAGTGATGGAGATGGAAGAGATGAAAAAGAGGAGGAGAGAGGCGGAAAAGCAAGTGACTAACACCATTAAATAGTTGAGAGAATTCACACCCTCTTAACCCAGAAAAATCATCATTTGTTTGGTTTGCGTTTGATTTACATTTAAGAAGTTGCCAATTATACAAAGGATGTCCATCTGTGGTTAATAGAGGTTGAATTAATCGACCTTACGCTGGCTTTTAACACTGCAATCAAGGATCTGCGAGACCATGAGCTTTTATCGTAATGAAGCAGGAAGGCATCTATTTTGTCGGATGAGTCTTTAACAAAGTCTAACCCTAATCCTTCTAATTGTAGATCTATAGAAAATAGTGGAGCCAACGCACCACGGGCTAAGGGGGCTAAACTAAAGTCATCCTTAAAGAGCACACAATGTGCAAAAACTACTACTTGGCTCCTACAGCAGTCCTCTGGAGCGACGCCAGCCAGCCAGCATACGCGTGGCATCCAGGATGAAGCTGGAAGCTTGATTCTAGGGGCTCGGGAAACAAGAGCCATTGAAGGGAACCCATTAGCAGCAAAACTCATCTACTCATCAGTAGATTATGCTTAATAGTAAGAGAAAACCAGCCCAAAAATATACATTCGCATATAGTATAGTGGATAGACGCTCGCAGAGGGCAGCAGAAGTGGACTTGGTGGCAAGGGATTACACATGTATCCAGGGATATTTAAATATGTGTAGAAGCAAGAGCATGAATGGACATTTGATACATTGTTCTATTTTGGGTGTTCTTCAGCCAGTCCTGCTCCTGCTCTTGGTCCTGCTTCTAGGCCAGTTCCTTTATCCTACTGTTGCTGCTGTTCCTGCTGCTTCCGCTGGTTCATGGCCTGCTCGAGTTCCCACTCATTTGAAGGACGGGTGGAAAAATAGTTACTGTTAGTGCCAGCTTATTGGGAGGCCAACCCGTCTCCGCGTGGCTGTCTCACTCTATTTTGCAGCGTGTTTTTTTTTGGGCACATTGAAAAATCAACGCAATAAAGAGGAGGAAGTCAAGAGCTGCTATTTCTCTGTCTTTATAGCCATGTGTCATTAACTTGCCTCTCGACTACCTGTCCTTATCTCGGGCCTGCACTTTCGTAGACGCTGCAGCTAATGTAATTAGTTTAGTGAAATTGCTCGAGTGCAAATTGTGCAACGCGAGCCTTGCTAGCCACCCTGCCACATGGGACAACGCAGCCGGCGGAAAGTGGAGCAGCCGGGAGCATTGACCCGTGCCGTAGCACTTTCTCGCTCGCACTATTTCACTGTGTCTCTTTGGAGGCAAAGTTTTCCATCATTTCTAGGCGCAAAACTTTTTCGATTCGACAGCAAGAGTCTCGAAATTGATTTCTGTGCGTCGCGTCATGGGATGCAACTGAAGTGTAGTCTGCTTGTGGCGTATAGCTTTCAACTTGAAACCTGCAACTTGCAGTGTGCAGCGTGCAGCGTGCAGCGTGCAACTGGCAATTAAAGCGGAGTAAGGCGAAACCTTCAAACGGAATCAATGGCAGGCACGTCCCAGGAACCCGGGACGCCGATGCGAATGGAAAGCGTTCGAAATGGAGAATAATGTCAAGTGTGCGGCGGAAAAGGAAAACTGTCGAAGCCAGTCACAGATCCTTTTCACGCTTGTCCGCCTCCTTTCCACTCCTTTGCATGGGCAAACAAGCAAAGCGCCTGCCGTGCAGGCCAAAAAAAAAAACTTTGTCTGGCGCGTAAACCTGGCATTCTCGCCGAATCTGGCAGGGGACACGTTCCACGCCCAAAAGACTCGGCGCATTCTCGTATATACATATGTATGTATTTGATGGTGTGCATGGGAATGGCATGAGCATACCACGGAACGTGACCACGGATTAAAGACATCCAAGTGTTTGCCAATATCTATAGAAAGTTGGAGCTGGCGATGCCCCGACGGGAGCCTGTGGTTCTCTCTCGTTCTCTGCTTGCGGGTTTTGCCCTATTAGACGTTATAGTTGTCAAAAATCAAGCATGTGTGTATTTAAGATAAGTAAGCAGTATCTACTGCTTTATTTAACTGCTTTTTGTACACATAGTTGCTTGAGGAATTGGACTGCTTCTTATATTTAGACTGGGACCGAACTGCTTGATAGACACTACGATCTACTAAAAACCGATATTCCTCATATAACACTCCTCATTTGTAAACGATTAATTGTCACTGCTTGATTCGTGATTTCACTGCTTCAGTAGACAGACTCTTGCAAATCATATATGTACATATCACTTATTGAACTTGATTCACTGCTTGATTATGAACGGATAGTCGAATTTAAACAGTCAGCGCTCGAATCGAATAATTTTGTGTGATTTGTGATTGATTGGTTGTTCGAAGATAATTGGTGCAATCCTTACCTACATACTCACCCTAGGGCACTCGGCCGGCATGCTGGATGTTCGCCTCCGCTGCCTGGGCGCCGAGTGGCTGCTCTGTAAGGGCATCAATAAGGTGCCAGAGCTACCATGCCGTTGTCCTCGTACTGGGGATTCTGCTGCTTCACCGACGGGAGGCTCCCGCTCCATATGCACTACCGAACCACTGGCTTCCGGCCCACTGGACATTTCATTTACGGCATCCATGGTAGCGGTGGCTCTGGTGTCGCTATATGAGGGGTGTGGGTGGTCGCCCACGGTGCCGTACTGCGGGGAAACCGCCCCGCACATGGCTTGGTGTATGGTCAAAACCCTGGATACTTCCGCGGGATCTCTGCAAAACGGACAAAGTCAATCAGTGCTTTGCATTCCGGTTAATGTTTCCGAAAGTTTTCAAAGAAAATCAAATTGTAAAATAAGTTCAAAGATCTGTAGGATGTATGAGCATTATGAGCATTACAAACAAAAAATTTAAGAATATAAAAATAGTTTTAGTGTTCTTAAGAAACTATGAAATGTGCCAAAATTGAAAAAAAGTTAATTAAATAATTATTCGTGGTGGGGCCACATCGCCATACGCAACCTTTGCTGTTCGTTGATCGCTGAGCGATCTTCGTATTGATGTGAGGAACCAATCTGAAAACAGCTTTGAAAACAGGAATGATATCTGAAACCTACCTGGGTTCGACGCTATGCAAGCTGCGTGGATGAACCTCCTGTGGCAGCCGGGTCGAGTGCTGCATCCTTGTCTCAGTCGCCGAGGCTCGACGAGGCTCTTGCTGCACACATAGGAAGATGACAAGGACAAAAATCAGAAATCTTCGAAAATTTGTCTTAATTTGGGGTAGGGGGTCTTCCAGGTAAATAATGCTTTGGGAATCTATCACAAATGTTCAGCTATCACCTGGTTGTAGTTGGACAATATTGTCTAACGAATGGTAGTTCTGGATTAACTAATTTGTATAAAAATGGTTACATTTTTTGCTCTGAATGATGTGAATTGGAATGATGGAATTAAGTTATAGAGAAATGATACCGATTAGTTTTAGAATCATCATCAGCTCTCGGTCATAAAATATATGATGAATGTTCATAATTATCGGTTATCGAAAATCTGTGCCTTTTTTGGCTCAAAGCTCCAAACCAGGGACCTTAATCATTATAAGCTTTATTTTAAAAATCACGTCATAATGATTTTTACGATTTTCTTCACCGATAAATGATTTTTATTTTTTTCGCTCAAAAAAAACTCAACAATAGCAAATTTTTGACTTATTCAAGGTTTGCTTCTTTTAAAATCAATGATTTTTTTTTAAAGTAACATTAATAAGCAAATTATCACAACAGATAAGCCTTTAAGGCAAATTAGAAATCCTGCAAAATGTTACACGGATTTAAAATACCCTGTACTTATTAATTAACAATAATCACATTGTCAATGGGAGATACGTGGCGCAAATGTTGAAATCTTAGGAAAAGACTTTTGCACTTGAAAATTTCCTTCAATATTTACATATATGCTTTAATGGGAACACACCCAACAAACTATTTAATTACTGGGTATAATAAGAGCCGTAAGATTGTTTTTAAAAGGACATTCAATATACTATAAAGGAATAAATGATATTTAATAGAAAATAGTTGAATCCTTTATATTCGTCCTTGAAGGACATGTGATGTATCATATGAAAGGCATTAAATCATAGATCAAGAGTATGTAATCATATCGGCGAAAATTTGTACACGGAATCCGTAAACTATTGTTGAGTTTTATTTTGAGCGAAAAAAAAAATAAAAATCATTTATAATCATCATTTTTGAGTATTATTTTTTTTTATCAAAAATAATGACTACTTATGATTGTTATAAAATTAATCAAAATTAATCATTATCGGTGAAAAAAATCTTAAAAATCATGGCGGATATGCAGAGTGTGTACAAATCTTAACTGGTACAGTTAACTTCTTTCTACGTCCATTAGAAGTAGGTGATTTTATATAAAAAAAAAAATCATTATTTACTGCTCCAAACTA
Organism: Drosophila helvetica; assembly: GCA_963969585.1. NCBI lineage: Eukaryota > Metazoa > Arthropoda > Insecta > Diptera > Drosophilidae > Drosophila > Drosophila helvetica. Next base: position 20,018,764 of record OZ018401.1, on the reverse strand, counting down.
CACTGTACTTCGAGTCGACTGGCAGATACCACTTACCCAACTGCCGCTCGGATGCTGAGCAGCAAAAATATACTCTTCGTATCGCGGTGCCGGAGCCTCAAAATTTCGTAGGTTTTGCCAATCCTGTAAGGTCTCCACAGATTCGATGTACCTCGGCTCCACACGGCGGCTAGAGACTGGAGCACTTCGGAGTAAATTTAGTTCGTTCTCCCGCTGGACCCACGCCTGTACGTCGGTCCGGTTTCGATAGCCGCTACTTTGACTGCCGTGGACCGGTGGTGTAGGCAGCATCCGGTGGTGACCGGATCTGGCACGCTCTCTCTCATACAATGGTGGGTTCTCTAGGAGGGATAGAATGTAGTTCATAGAAAATTTGGGTTCATTTTTCAAGAGTTAATGACTATGGACATACGGCCGTTGCTGTTAGACTGTTCTGGGTGCGACGCAGGCGTAGGTACGTCAGATGGGTCTGTCGGATTTGTGCACTCGGTATCGGCGCAGAAGCACATGGATATCCATGACAAGGCTGGCGGACAGAGACAAACCGCAACTGAATGGGCATACCACCTAATCTAGTCTTTACCCGAGCGACCCGTACAGAGACGAACGCGTCTTCGTTTAGGATGGTGGACATTGGCAGGTGCATCAGGTGGATACGGATACCTGTGCCATCCAGCAAACTCAGTGTCTCTCTGTGTGCGTCTCTCGCAAAATATCGCATGTTCCCCAATTCAAAGTCAAGTAAACACAAAATAAAAAAAACGAAGAAAAAAACCAAGCTTCGAGGCCGAAGAGTTCGATACCCATGCTGAGTTCCAGAGTAGCTGTGTACATATATATATTTGATAAATGCACAAAATTTAGAGCCTATTTTTAGGCTACAAACAGACTGTCCGAATAAATACTTTATGCGATCGGAGATGTGTTTCCGTTAGTACAAATCAGAACACTCGGCAAGGGTATCTTAAGGGCTTTTTCCGTGTCTGTCAGTGTGTTCTTTGTTTTTTATATTTCTTTTACGTTAACGTTTTTATAGAGAGGCCCAAGTATCAATTGCTGATATTTAAATATGCTATGTGCTGATACACAATGTAAAATGAGGGTGTCATGGGATTTAATATGAAACTATGGTCCTATTCCTCTTACTAATCATTCCACTAAAGCTGATCTATTTTGATCCAAGTGACTATTTCTTGTTTTTAACAAGCAAATGGCTCGGCGAAAAGAGATTTGAATCCAATGATGGAGTCATCTAACAAACAAATAAATATCGGGACGACCGTGACAAATCCTATTTTTTCGAAGGTATACAAAAATTGGAGACACGTTGGACAAAGTTTATAAAGCCAAAAGGAGACTATGCTAAAAAATAAAATATTTATTAATCCAAAAACTGTAGTTTTTGGTTCGTTCTGTTCCGTTCAAACACTATTTTCCTTAAAGCCTAGTCCAGTTGGAGCTTTGCCGCTATTTGGAAAAGTCTCTATCCAAAAAGTAGCGTTTACTTTTCTTAAAACAAGTAACTCGATCCGGGTTAAGGGCTAATTGGAGGATATTTTTGGCTTGTTAAAAATATGCACTTTAGATGCAATTCCATCAATGGCACTGACACTGACACAAACGGAGTCCTGAGTACTCGCAGTTCGCCAGCCAACCAATGCCAGTGCAGCATGCACTCCTTTTCTGCAATGTGAACCTTCACTCTCCAGGAGTGCGACCAGGATAGGAGGGAGCGAGGGGTGTGCCCTAATCGAGCGCCGAAGTGGAACCCCTTCGCTATTGTTTCTGCATACAATACAGGAATGTGTCAGAATGCCGGTTATGTACGAAACCCAACATTAAGGTCAAGGAAATAATATGAAAAATAATAATAATAAATAACAAGAGAATTGAGCTGGTATAGGAATATGAGTTGTGTGTGCACGTTTTTTCTTTGTAAACTAATTGAATTTGAACACTTTTCAACACTAGCAGATATCCAGTTTTGGTGTAGCAACACTGGAAAAGCCCCTGTTCGTTGTGCAACACTAAATAAAAATAAACCCCAAGCGAACATCCCTTTTTAATGTTTTTAAGCACTTACCAAGAAGAATTGTCTGCTCCAGACAATTACTTCTTTCACCGCTGTCTTCGAGCTCCATTTGCTCGAAAACAACGGTGAATCCGGCCACATTACTGGCTCCATTAACCGGCAGCTGACGACGCGGGTTCCCCGACTGAGGACCCGCATGTGTTCCGTAAGCATGCCGATACCCGCTGGAGGATCCAGCGGTGGCCACTGGTGGCTGTGTGTAGCCACTTGTGGAAGCACCGCTGGCCTCTAGCTGTAAATTATGATGTGATTGGTAGGAAGATCGGTACGACTAGGATAGGCAGTTGTGGTTGGAAAGAGAAGGCGTCTTTTAGATGGAATACAACTAAAAATCTTACAAATTCACCTCTGGCAGGGTACGTGTACTGGTACCCGGCTGTTCTTCAGCCTGGCTGAGCCTCAGATGGTCGCCACTTGCTTGCGGCAGCATCCGCTGGTCACTAAGCGGTACATTCCCGCCGCCGCCACCGCCGCCACCGCCGCTTCCGCCTCCGCCAGGGTCCTCAGTCAGTTGCATAATCAAGCCCCTTGAACTGGAACATACATTTGGGTCCATAGTCATGAGTCCGAGGCCGAGATGGCTGGGGCCTGGACTGTTATGGTGGTGAGCGTTCCGTAGTGTGTGGATGTGTCCGGGGGGCAAGTAGGGGTAGTGGACCGACGGTGCGGTAATATGACTTGTGCCGCTATAGGATTCTCCACCGCTACCAATGCTGGCGCGGCGACCGCGCTGAGCATTTCGAAGATGGTGCAGATGCTGTCGCTGCTGGTACTGTAGCTGCTGCTGATGCTGCTGCTGCTGCTGATGCTGTAGCTGCTGCTGATGCTGCTGCTGCTGCTGATGCTGTAGCTGCTGCTGATGCTGCTGTAGCTGCTGCTGATGCTGATGCTGCTGTAGCTGCTGATGCGGGTGATGCTGATGCTGATGCTGCTGCTGTAGCTGCTGCTGCAGCTGCTGCTGATGCTGTAGCTGCTGCTGATGCTGCTGCTGTAGCTGCTGCTGCAGCTGCTGCTGATGCTGTAGCTGTTGCTGATGCTGTAGCTGTTGCAGCTGCTGCTGATGCTGTAGCTGTTGCAGCTGCTGGTAGCTGCGTTCGATGCTGTCGTCCCGATCAGAGCGGTTACTCCGTAGGCTGCCTCCGCAGCGTCCCCGCTGCGGTTGCATCTTTCTGGGCCTAGGCCGCGGTATGGGTATTACCTGGAATAGACGCGAGAGGGTCCGAGAGAAGAAAAGGCAGGCCGAACGATCGGCAGGTGAGTAACCGATTCAATTTAATCGAGCACTGAGTGGTCGAGGAAGGGGCAGGGGCAGGGGCCGTTGGGGGGCCGTTCAGGGTCAATGGCGTCTCTGTATGGACGTGGACGGGTGCTACCTTATCCTCCAGCATGTGGGAAAAGAGCCCTTCATGGTCCTCATTTTCGTTCATCATGTCGAAGAAATTCTTGAACGTATCCGGAAACGAAGCCGGAAATTGGACCCGCGCATCCAGCTGGGTATCCATGGCGATCCCGCTTTTTTCCGTTTCCGTTTTCATTTTCTTTCTTTTTTTTCTCGTTTCTGATTCACTTCTCTTCTGCTTTCATCTCGACTTTGTATCGCTCTTATATTTGTTATTTTTCTTTGCGAGAAATATGTTTTAAGAGAGGTACGTGGCCCCACGACGGATGTCTGCCATAGACACAGACCCAAGCCAAGTACAGATTTGAGGGACATGCAAGAAGAGAACACGCATCAAAGTCATTAGACGGGATGGAGGCAGGATAGGCAGGCAGGCAGGCGGATTGCATTAGAAAGAAAGTGAATAAGGTGTGTGTGTGCAGGATGAGTGTGTTTGTGTGTGTGTGTGTGTGTGTGTGTGTGTGTGTGTGGGTGCTTGCATCTAGATACATAGGTCTGAATATAATGAATAAATGTTTGTACGATATGTACTGTATACGTAAGCTATTATTACCAGTATCTACAAGTTCGTTGGACTATTAAAGCAGTATTCACATACATACTCTATTTTACGCCTGCAGCTTGAACGTCAAGCAGTGTGCAAGCAGTGTGCAAGCAGTGTCCGACAGATTGTCCTTGTCCGTTCAAAGGACAATTACGTAGATCTCAGGAAATATGTATGTATATGTATGTACAATATCTATGTACAATCTAATGGCAGGGAAAAGGGCTGTCAGACTCTGTTTCACATTAATAAGATTATTAAATTAAATGATTATTATTTATTTGTTTATGGCTCTTTATCTAGTCCGATAGATTGCATGAATGCAATGCTTTTTCCTGGTTTTAGATGCAGGATGTATAAACAGAAGGTCTGATCATTTTCCCATTAGATATTTCTAGATCTGTGTCTTTGTTCGTTCCTTTATCAGAGTGCAGTGCAGTTCTCTTGTTTGAACATACATAGGTATATTTATATTTATATTTGCCCAAAGTGAAAAAAAAACTCTTAGATAAATCATATTTAATGAAACTCAACCAACTCTCTTAAGAGTCTCAATATTCGATAAATTCAATCGAACGCCAAGCAGCGAGACCAAGCTATCAATAAAATCATTCTTTAAGCATCTGGGCAAATAAATTTGTTAATTACATAGTCAATGCCTGTTATAGAAGATTTTACCCCATCCAAGTATTTTCATTTCAACTGAATTTGGGGGCAAAAGAAAATCTGAGCCTGAACTGCAAAGGGATTCCCCACCATTCGTGAATGTCTGAGGGGGAGCGGAGCACCCGCATTCTCTACGGATTCGTTAATGTTCTTTTTTTTCCTTTTCAGCAGCGCCCAACACTTTGAAAACCAAAAGCAGGCTGGAGGTGTTTTGGACGTCCTTTGTACATACATATGTAAGTGTCACTCGGGCACACGTCATACATGTACTAGCATATGTACCACTAGTATACATTCAAATGTACCTACATACATATGTATATATTTGGCTTTCTCCATGAATTGAACATGGGACAAAAAGGGAGGTGCAAATAAACAAAAATCGACCCAGAAGTAGCAGGATAGCCCTCGCCCTATTTCAAGGATCAAGGATCGTACTGAAACTTATATGAGAAATGAGATAAAAAGCATTTGATGAGAGAGAAGTGAAGCGAAAATGGAATGAGACGAAATAAATGCGTATGTGAAAATTAAATGACGGAGTAAAGAAATGAAAAGGAAGAAACGTATTCATTAAAAACAACAAAAAAAAACAGAAGTTTTTATAAATTTAATTAAAATGTATTGGGGGGGATTGTAGTGGAGTAAGTAATTACACTGTGTAAAAAATGCAGTGCATATGGAGAGGTAAATAAGGCAGGAATGTAGGGAAAATGGTGATGACATTCTAGAGGGGAAAAAAAGGGAAAAATACGAGCAACTGGGGGCAACGACGGCAAACTGTTGCGTTTGGGGGAAGAAAATCCTGCAAAAACGGGTGGGAAACGTTTGCAGGGAAACGTTGTGTAAAGTGCCGCAAGAGTAATGACACCAAATCAGCATTGCTTTCGGCTCCTCTCCCCTTATCCTTCTCCTTCCCCTTTCCCCTTGCCCACATATCACCACCCGTCGGAGGACTACTTCTATATATATGTGGTTAGCCATGAGGGCGTGGCCGAGCGCAGTCTAGTCTAGACAGGCGGCAGTTCCGCAGGATTCCGGACACCTCCAACAAAGGTCGGGCTGTTGACCCGACTTGGTGGGGCTCGCGTCCGTTGAGGGGAAAAGACTTGTCAGGATTCTCTTCGGATTTTCACGATGTGGCACAGCACTTTAATTTCCATAGTGATACACCCCTCGCGCTAATTTGCCAATTTAAAATGGTGTGGTGGTAGTGGTGGGGGGGTTTCAGTAACAGTTTCTATGGCCACCGACCCTACAATCTCTAAACATCCGTTCCAATTAGTGGGGCCCTAGCGGAAGTCACTCTCTCTCTCTCTCTCTCCCTCTCTCTCTTTCCGTGTGTGTGTGTGTGTGTGTGTGTGTGTGTATTCTTTCATCGTTCGTCACCCCCGAGCCCAACCATGTCAAGTGAAGACCTGCTGCCCCAGACTCTCCGCTAGCGTCAAGCTTATTAAAAAGTTGCGGACACAGTCAAGGGGGTATAGAGATGGCTGGGGGTGGGTGTGTGGGGGAGAGGGGACCTGTTTGTCTGGCTTGCTAAGCGTTTTAAGCGTTTAGTGCCCTCGTAAGAGCGGTGCCGCAAAACAAGGGCAGCCGCTTCACCTGCTCTACTCTTGCACCTTTGTCAAAAGGACATGGCATGAAATATACGTACATATGTACAAAATGCATAAATGCGCGGATGTAGCCCCTTCATCATATCATTTGTGGGCCTTTTAATTAGCAAACCAAATCCTAGCCCCACTAAACATAAGGACATTCCGAGAAGACGCTTTGGCGTTTAAGCAGTCCGCCTCGTATTTAATAAAAATATTCGAATAATTATATATAGTAGGTATGTACAATTTTTGGAGTATACATAAGCGTACCTACCATACACCCTTTCTTACATACATATACATACGTAATACGTATACTAATTACATAGAAATGTGTGTCAGTGTGTGATTTCATGTTTTTGTCAATCAACTCTAGCCATCCGGTTAGCCTTCCAGGCCTCTCTTTTATTTTTGTTTGTTTTTTTCGGGTATACCTTCGCTCTAATTTTGAGTAATTTCACAGCACTTGAAAACTTTTTTGTGTGTACACAACACTAGCGAGCTGCCAACCCAACTTGTTGATGCAATAGTTGATAGTTGCTTTGACTGTTGCTATTCCTTGGGCTATTCTTGGATCAATTGACGTTGTGCCCCGTCTCTCCGTTTCCGTTTCCGGTTCTGGTTCCTTCATTGTTTGCATAGGTCACGACATGGTTGCTCTCCTGACCTTTGGTTTGTCGATGGCCGACGGCTGATGCTGATAATTTATGCCACACTGACCCAAATCCAGGACGGGAGAGGAAGGGGGCAGACTGCGGGGTTTTTTTATATTGGGGAAGGGCATTTGGACTTGCCACCAAACAACAACATCAAAACACATCAAAACACATCAAACACAGAAAATACATCAAAAACACCAAGAAAATATTTTTTAAGAAAAAAAAAAATAAAAATAAAGTTGGGCAATGACAAGAAAGGGACAAAAATTAATAAAAGGGCGCCTCGAATTGTATTTGCACAACTTTAAAACACATGATCTAGCAAAAGTCAATGTGAAAGTCAAAAAGGGCCAAAAAAATGTGAATAAAATGCGATGAAAATAATGTATGGAAACATTGGAATATTCAACACAGAGATTGAGAGAAATGGAAACGGGGAATGGGCGTACCTTAGTCTCAGAAAACCGAGAACAATACCAAAGAGCACCTCATAAATGTTAAATGTTTCCCTAACCAATCCAAAAACAACAAAAACTCTTGAAAATTATAGTTATTGGGGTATTTTGCGCTGAATTTATAGATAATAGCTATAGCTTTATATAGATATATCAAAATGGCAGCTGTAAATCTTGATAGAGAATAAATCCATTCATACCACTTGCGTCTTTACTTAAGATACATATTTACGTATACGCTCCTAGAGCACGGTATAACGCAGGGTATAAACGCAGCAAAAGGATAACAGCAAGGAGCTCGCACAACGCAGGCTGCAACTCTTTGACGAGTTGTTTGTCTCACATTTTCCCTTCATTGTTCGGGACATTGTATGGACAAAAAGATAGAGAAACATAGTCAACCGAAAGAGTTTTGTGACAACAGTCTTCGGAGCTGTGAACAAAAGCTTAGATCCCATCCCTGCACGCACCTCCTCAAAACCTATACAAGCCCCATCTTTTCGCACCCTCAACAGCTACAGCTGCAGGAGCAGGAGCTGGGGCAGGAGCAGGAGCAGAAGCAGAAGCATAAGCAACAGCATTTTACACCCTTAGACATCCGATCCGAGCTGCCTAACGAGCATTCAACGAATTAAATTGCGCAAAAATAATTGAATAATTGCCATAATGGACACAAAAGAGATCATCTGACCTGACTGGACAGCACTTGCACTGTAATTGGCTGCATCAAATCAAAGCAGTTTTAACCATCACCTGGCTCTGGCCAGCAGGTAATCTGATGAGCAGAGAAGGCCTTCTGCGATTAGAGAAACTAGAGAACAAAGCAGCACATCGGCAGAATTCAGAATTATCGAATGCACCATGCACGACCTTCGCCTGCATGTCAAGTGGGCTGCAATCAAAAACAGTCTTCAAGGCGACTCCAGATTTGGCTCATAGCGGAATCAGAATCTGGACTATTGTCAATCATAAAGGAACTAAGGATACACCATGGCAAGTTTTCGTCAAGACTTTGCCTAAACTCAGAGACTAATTTCAATCCAGTGAATTTCTTTTGAATGAAAATTCTACGAAATTGTAACTGTAACACACAAAAGAAGTTAAGGTTACCCAGAAGTCCCTTGGGCATGCAACAAACGGCATTCCCTATTCCCTATTGCAGCAAGCTGGACAGGAGAACACGAGCGAAATGCCACATTCAGTGGGGTTGTCCAGCCCTTTTTTTTTTGGTTGCACACATCCCCATAAAAACTGCTTTGGACCGCCATCAAAGGATATATTGAAGCTAATTAATTTTCCATTCGCTGGCAGCCCCATAGCTCGTCCCACACCCCCACCCACACCTTCCCATTGCGCACTCTGGCGGATACTGTTACCTGAAAAGACCAAAGATTACGGCTAACAGCCGTAAATGGCAGTCCCATTCGCGTAGGAATATGGAGATACTCGTATATAAAAATAGTAAAAATCCTTGAAGAGCATATCCCCTCCTAATTGGCTCTTTTTTTCAATGGAGAGAGACTGCATACGCTCTAAGCCGATGCACATGCGCTGGCTTGTGGCGAAAAAATATTTGAATAAATCATAAGGCACGAGTACCATATCACACAAGCACTAATTAGGGCCATTAAATGCCAGTGTTTGTAGCGTGGGTGGGGGGAGGGGGGTTGACTGAAAAGCTACTGCATTCATGGATGCTGGAAGCCATAGTCTGTCTATCCCATCTATAATTCGGAGCTGCTTTCATTTTTCGCTGGACTTTTAGATTTGTTGTAGGAGTATTGCAAGGGTTTCCACATCGCGTGTGTTTCGTTAACCCACGCCCCATCCCACACATTGGCCTTGGCTGGGGCCTGGCATGTGCGCATTACAAAATCCTTGAAAATAATATCTCTTTAGTGATCCACCTGCTCAACTGTAAAAGCATCTCCATGCCACACCATTGCCCGATGCGCGATGCCCGCAGCCCGCTGCCCGCTTCCCCCTTACCCGTTCCGTGAGCGATAATTAATCAGAAGCTAATTGGGCCCCATCCCAACAAAAACTGATGCTTCAAAAGCCACTCGTCCCGACACGGAGACCGAGACCGAGACCGAGTCCAAGTCGGTGGGAGGGGGAGGGCGCGCACTAAGATGCGTCCAATTTTAATTGGACATGCATGCCGCATTTGCTCCTCGGGTGGGTGGGTAGCTTGTCATTGGGCTTCAATGGCTTCGCCAGGAATAACTGTAATGGCCCTCCCGTTCAGCCTCACCGCAGTGGTCGCTGGCAGTCCCCCCCCCTGAATGCCCTTTGCACTGTCTTCACTGACTTCCACTGAGCACTTGTGCTTCCCGCTGTGGCCACCAGACGCCTCCAATCTTTAGTACCACAATTCGTGTCTGCGAACCAATTTACAATTCGTTACATTTACAATATATTCATATACACAATCGATTGTTGAGTTAGTTTTCAGCCTCTAAGCCTTTGTGGTCTCTTTTTGTATGCCGTTTGGCAGCCATTGCAGCAAATTCCTCTTTTCCACAGAGGGTAAGGAACGTGGAGTGAAGTATATAGTATATCTTAAGCAGTTCCAAAAAAGGACAAGGAACTCTTCAGGCGGGGCATGAGAAATGCAAACAGAAAAACAGAAGAAACGACATACTGGTTCCACGAGTGGTACTATCGCACTCGCTGGCCAAATTTTGGCCACTGTGGCACCGATTCATGAACGAAACAGGGAACGGGGAATACTCGGAAGGGTTTATACACCAAATAAGTGAAACAAAGCCGAAACTTGGGAGGCAGAAAACCCTGCAGAAATACCAACAGGCTCCACGAATATGGCCTGATAACTGAAGCCTTATAACTATGCATTCTAGGGGAACTGTCCCACGCTGGGGCATGCCCCGAACACGGCACATAAGACAAAATACTCAGAACTGAGTATTCCCCAAATGAGTCAATCGAATCGAAGCAGAAATCGAAGACCAGAAAACCTGTAAGCCAACTGGAAGACAATTATGGAATGGCTGTACGATCTATCTTTTATGTAAAATAAAAACATTAAAAACATCGAACTATTGAAGCGCACAGGATGCCAAACAATCTCCAGAAAAATCACATCAAAACATTGATAGATTTATCAGATTTGATCGGTCTTATGATGCCTACGGGTAGCAATCACTCACACCAAATTTACTGCTGTTTATTTATGTTGGAAAAATAATTACCCGAGTAAAATCTTCAGGTTTTGTTCAAAAGGTTCAAAAGGTTTTGTTAGGCGAATATGTCAATGGCGAAATATTTTTAATTAAAATTAATGTGCCATGGTGGAGTGCGCCAAATAAAGGCTCCACTTCAGCTCTGATGGAGCGAGTCATAGTCATCTGGCATGACCGGGGCCGTTGCGATGCAAATAATTCAAGCGACTGTCAGACTGGCGTGCCACTTCATTTGTAGGCCCCTTCCCAACGCACCATCCCACCATCCACAACCAATCAAGCCACCTGGCCTTTGCAATATCATTTTGCATACCGAGAACCAGGAGCGGAAATTAAAACAACAGCCGCGCTGCAATTTAGTCGTAGCTTGGCTTCGCCTCGCATGTCTTTAACTAAATGAAAGCCAACTGTACTAGCCGCAGGGTACTAGTACAAGGACACGTAAACTCTATGACACCTTGAGGTGAAAAGTTTCCCATTGGTTAATCCATACGAAAATCTCCCATCGATTCCAATAATATTTATTGGTATTTCAGCTTACTTTGCGTACCATTTCTTCGTCTCAAAAAAAATATTAATTATTTATTTCCATATGTGCCTTGTTTGGAATCGAAAGACAGATGGTGCGTTGCCATAAGAGCCGATGTGTGCTGCCTTGCGGTACATTGGTGGCATACAACTCTGCCTTGATTACACTAAATCAATTTTTGTTTTTTGAGAGGTGGACAGCCTGAAGCTGCACAATGAATTCCAAATGATAAGCTCACCAAAGCCAAGCACATATGTTTGAGTACTTGGGTCGAATGAACTACAAAATACCCACTACTCAGATAAAAAAGACATTTTTTACAGGAGCAGAGCACTAATAGAAATGGTTATTCGATTGCTATGAAATTTATGAGTCTTCAAAGACATGGGAAAAGTGAGAGTGCAACATTTTTGCAAGTCAATTTCAATGACTCTGTCTTATTATCCACATTTTCCACGCGGAATCCACCTGATTACGTGGCTTCCGGTTCATCAAATAAATAATTGCAAGTAATTATATTTTTGAGTCCTGGTTTTCCATCTGACTCTCAACTGTCCTCGTAACTAATCCGACGGGGACATCACATCACAGCCCACTCGGAATTTTTCCAATTGTTATACTCGCATTATGTACTAGTAAATTGCAAATCTGCAATCATTTATGGGAAATCTATTCATTTTCATTTCGAATGAATCGCATCTGTCACAAGTAATCCGAGTGCAGTGCAGCGAAAACGATTTTAATTGAATCGAGGTTGTCCATTTTTTGTGCAACCTTTTCCCGGGGCTACTACAGACAAATGAAAAATGTCAATCGGCGGAGTGGAAAATATGAACAACGGAAAAGTCTCAAGTTCTTTACTCAATTTCTTTGCCTTCATCCTTCATCCCGAAGCAATATACTCTCGTACTATCAAAGCGTCGCGTATGAAGGATGTTTTTGTGCACACAATTCGTGCTGAATTTCCCGATGACCCTACAGCCTGCCACAGCAACAACAACAACAGGGACATCACGTCGGCATCGTCACTGGGTAGGCGCAGGCACAGGCACAGCCACAGCCACCGTCGCGACGGATGGTAATGCACATATGTGTAGTATAATTGGGAAGATACAGAAAATACGCTCGGGTCACAATCAATTTGTTTTTTAATTAGTTTAGGCCAGCGGTCGGCAAACACATTCACATGTTTTTGCAGTGCACAGTGCACTGCAGTGTTGCAGTGTTGCAGTGTGCGTAGAGAGTGGGGTAATATGGAAAAAGAAAGTGCAGCAGAGCACTATCCCATACATACCGCTGCAGCGCTTTAGACGGATGCTTTCAAATAATAAACGTACCGAGTCCTGGCTCGATGTCAGACAAAAACCGTTTAATGTATAAAAAGGCTAGTTTCGAGCATCATAAACATACATAGTAAATATGTACGTGCTGAGCTTGCATCAAATGACAGAACAAATATTTGCTAAATTTTCTGCTAAATCAACAGCAATCAAGCATCTGTAATCGAATTTTAATCAGAACATAGCGAAAAGCCATATTTAATTGTTTATGCACCACAACAGAGTGGAGTGCCACAAGTGAATGAAGCCAATCCTAATAAAATGTCAACCACTGGCTAGATTAATAATGCAACTGGAACCAGCTGTGCGGACTACTAGATAAGAAAGAGATTTATTTTCATAATTTTCTGCACTGTTGCAACACTGACTAACGCTGACAGCATAATCATTGTCAATTCTCTCACCATGGCTATGTCTGAAACCCTACTCTTGTCTCCACCCTTTTCCGCTGTCAGGTGCAAACATTGCATTGAAAAAAGCCAGGTCTTTCATTTAGCTAGCAAGCAGTCCTCTTGGTAATTGGAGAAGCAGGGGCTGGCAAAGAAAAGCATTGGGCAACAGTGCTTTGATTGATTGGAGTCGACTGCTTATTAGGCAGCAGTGCAGTTTTTAAAGTTGCTTTTACTGCCTTTAGTTTTTCTGACATTTTCTGACAAGACAAAAGGATTTCCTAATCCTTCTTAAATCTTGCACTGTATGTTCTTCTCAATTATTCCACTAAAACCAGATATTGGTGTCTAAGAGCTCCCGCCAAATGTACAAAGAAATGTGCAAAAAGTACAAGGAGGAAAAGTGAAATATTTATGTATCTTTTTTGTGCTCATTCCCAACAAATGCAATGGGAAGTGTGTACATAGTACATAGTGTACATAAATTTGTACAGAGAACAAAGATTGAAAGAGAAGAGTGGCAAAAGGAGACATAGAGGGATATGCGAGTGTCAGATATACTGTAGGTACTGTCCGCTTCATCAAATAAATATTTTCGAAATTAGATTTTTGATTAATTTTCCAAATTTTCCATTAAAATATTGCAGATTGACCTACGTATACTCCTACGTAAATCTTTCCAACCGTCGCGACGGCTGTTAGCTGTCATCGCAACTCATTTGCACGACCATCAGAGCCCACTCAGAATTCGACCAACTGCATGTGCTATTTCATTTTCACATTCAAATTCGAATGAATGCGAGAAGGCAGATCCTAATTGAAATGAGGTGCAAACCACCTACATCCTGACCCTGCCACAAGTTTATGGATGATGGCTGTCGACGTTGCGGAAAAAATTAATCATAATATGCAAATAATCGTAACAAATGGATTTGTTCTGTTTGCAGAAACACAAAGAATTTAGCAGCTAAAGTGCTGAATTCTAAAACTAGAGATTCCCAAAGTATGCCGTCATTTCTGTGACAGATGCCGGTTCGTAGGTTTCATGGCAGAAACGGTTATGGAGCAGCTGCTAGTTTTCTACGAACTGATTCTTGGCTAATGTTATTTTCCCTCCGAATCCATAGCTGGGAATTCTACTCTTTAGCCAAGCTAACCTTCCGACAACCTGGATCCTTAGGGTGCATGCAACAACGCCTGGTGCAATAAGGCCTTCAGGCGCTATTGCACCAAAAATAGTGCGATAACGCCTGGCATTTTATTTATTTAATTTTTTTTTTTTTTTTACGTTAGAATTATTGCATTAACGTTGTAAATAGGTTAAATATGTGTGATAAGTATTTTTGTTTCGAACTATTTTAACTATTTAGAACGAAAACTCATTAAAGTTCGACGACGCATACAAAATATTTATTTAAGAAATAGCGCGAGTTTTTTAAATAAATTTTTTGTATGCGTCGTCAAACTTTAATGAGAGATACATACGTATACACATTTGCTGCTGGATTTAAAATTATAAACTCTAAAAATCGCACGAGATAAATATTTTGAATGCGTCGTCAAACTTTAATGAATGTAGAGTTTATTATTTTAAATCCAGCAGCAAATGTGTATTCGTATCTCGACATCTAAATAAACTATACGTGGTGACCGGTCAACGGTTAGAGAAGAACTAATTATTATCAACAATATATAGCATTGATACACTGTATTTAACGGATATTTTTCAGTTCCTTCTCCGTTTTATTTGAGTTTTGAAAATAACAGGCGTTATTGAACTCAGAAAAAATCACTGTGCGAAATGATCTGCATTCAGAAAAGTGCGATAACGCCTGAAGGTGCTATTGCACATCGCGATCAGGCGTTATCGCACTTTCTTTAATGCATCAGGCGTTGTCACTTCTTTCTTAGCCATAGGCCAGGCATATATACATATTTATCTCTTCTATCCACTCAAAAATATATATATTCGTATACACTCGTATGTATTATGTACCTCTCGGGGCTATGACACAGGCCAGTGACATATGTCCGCTTCCTTTGTAGCCAATCCCCAGACATACGCATATCTCCTTTAGCCGTGGTACCGTCTTGTCTTTTCCAGACATTTTTCACCGCAACTCTCCTCTAATCAAACATCTCCCCTCTGTCAAAACCAGTAATAATTTTCCTTGTATTTTATCGTTTTCTGACCGTTGCTTTTCCATG
Source organism: Drosophila helvetica (assembly GCA_963969585.1). NCBI lineage: Eukaryota > Metazoa > Arthropoda > Insecta > Diptera > Drosophilidae > Drosophila > Drosophila helvetica. The sequence goes on along the minus strand of OZ018401.1, from coordinate 20,003,679 downwards.
TCTCTTTTCGAATCTTCGCTCAAAATTCCACTGTCATATCTCTTATCAAATCTTCTCCAATCTTTAACACCTCGGCACCTGTTTGGCTTGCTGCCAAAAGACGGCACAGAGAAAAAAAGAAAATAATACAAAAAATAGAGCGAGTGATTGTGAGGAGAGGGTCAGCGCATTCAAAAGAAGAAGTCGCTGCACAATGGGCAAAACAGCCAATCTGGCGAAATTAAAGTCATAATTTCTAAAATACGAAATTTTGTTTGTCTAATGATAATAATGTAATGCATTTTATGGGAAAATAATTTTTTTTTATATATATATATTTTTTTAAGTCAAAACGGTTGGTTTTACTTTATTTTTATAATTTGATATCAGTATCAATATAAAAAAAGTTAATTCAATTGAAAATACGAATAATGCAAATAAATATTCCTAATTATTCTGAGTCTGAATCGAATCTGAGTTGAATACAGTCGAATAAAAAAAGTTTTCACTCCACAAAACTTTGACAAGAGTTGCTTGGGTGAGTTACTTATGATTGCAAGATTATAACAAGATTTTTAAATATAAAAAATAAGCTCCGTCCGCCGACTATATTTTATTTAACTAATATACACCTTTAAGTTTATGAATCCCAAACAGACTATTTTCAAGCAATATCTTTTAAGTGTCAACAGAGGCGGGAAAATTTGATGATGAACCTACGAAAACATACATATATGACCCAATATCGATCAAATAATCGTACAAAAACTATCGGAAGCCTAAATAAAGTATTGGTATTCTTTCAAACTTTGACTTTAATTCCGCTAGATTGGCTGTTTTTCCCAGTGTGCGCTGTAAGTGGTGTTCTCAAGGTCGGAGTTTATCAGTATCGCATTGGTAAAGACAATATAGGGGTTACATAAGGGGTAGAAAGATTGTCGGTGGCCTTGTGTGGGTGACGACACCTGCTAGAGATTCCAATTTGGGCTCTGCGGTGCAGGAATGGCCGATTAGAGCCACATTCAATTAAGTCCAATTTAATTGTATCTAACCGCATTGCATCGCATCGCATCGAGTGTTGATTGGTCTTATTAATTAAACACTGTTTACCCTCGACTAATTATGGCTAACAATAACCGCGAATGCGGCCGAAACAGCGACCGCAACGACAATTTGCGGAAAGGGTGAACGCGCAGAAGGGGTGGGTGGGGAATGAGAAGTACCCCGCCAGGCACGCCAAAAAGAATGCTTCATAATTGATTAAGAATCGATAGATATTCGATCAACAAAGGAGAAACAGGTGAAGGAAAGAAAGGAATATCAAGAGTAACGTCAGGAAAGACTTTCCGGGAAAAAAAAAAAAAAATATCACGAGATTAAAATGACGAGAAATCTGAATATCATAAGAAAAACCTGAATAAATCACTAGAGAAACTTAAGAAGCACTGCCAGAAGGATAATCGTGGAAAATAACCGAGGGAATGATTGGAAGGACAGGGGAAATGAGATGATGAATAACAGGAGGAAAACAGATGGAAAAGCTAGGAGAACGAAAAGCTGCAGTCAGAAAAAACATTTTTTTTTAATTTGTAGCATACTTTTCAGGGTTTGGAGGGTCAGCACGAAACAGAGGCCGTATCACGCGCTGCAAGTCAATTCAAATGTCAATAAATCTCCAGGAGCAAGCCCCTGGCCCTTTGGCAACTGTCCATCTGCTGTGCCTTCCGATCTGCTCTTTCCTGTAACCATTTGGCCCTTCAAACCATCTGTCCGCCGCCATTCCTCGAGTGCATTGACTTCGACGCCTTAATGGCTTTTGGAGTTGACTCGAGTTGAATTTTTTCTTATTTCTGCTTTGTTTTTTTCTCAGCAGCAGCAGAAGCGACAGGGGGCGGTAGGTGCTCAATAAGGGCACACATGAATGCGCCTGCACAGACAGGCAGGAATAACAATAAGCATAACAGGCATCAGAAGTCGTGAGAAATGGAAAGGGAAACACACAGGGAATCAGAAATTATAGAGCAAACCAATAGCCTAAAGAGTGGAAAGCTCTCTGGAAGACCCACTTGTCTGGGAGAGAAAAGCAGTGAAAAATTACACAGATTATTTGTTCCGATCCGCTGGAAAATGCCCACCTATTAGGCACCCAACACACCGCATCATTCAAATGCTTGACTGGAATGCATATGGATACAATTTTCTCTGTAGAGAAAAATAAGAAAAGAAAAGCTAGAAGGGAAGGAGACAGAGACATGAAAGAAAAGCAGGTGAATTGGTAGGTGAAGTCAAATGAGGAAAAGCCGGGACACGCACGCAAAGTCAAATTGACAGATCTTTGTATAGGCCAAAATCTGAGATTGCTTCTTTATAGTCCTGCTAGAATATGTATGTAGTATATGTTGCAGTCCGCAATAAGAGTGTTTTTGTGCAGCCATCATTTCTTTCTTGTTTTATTTTGATTTATTTCTCATATATTACCACACAGAAATAGAGCACACGCAGAAACGGGAATTAATATTTGAATTAAATTAAATAAACCAAAATTGGAAAATTACATTTGTGTGCGTGCGCCCACATTTATGCAGACACGATTTGAAGGATTTCAAATGCATTAGCATATAAAATGCATATTAATCTTTAATTTTGCCGCACAAAAAAAACCTCAGCACCACAACAAACTCCTAATCAATATTCCCCTCTGTCTGTGACTTTTCGAAGAAACCTCAAACAGGATGAATTTTGCGACAAAAATTTTGAACAAAGACATTTAATCAGACAGCCAGACAGACAGGCAGCTGGAAGAAGCGGACCACCCACAGGTGATGGCCCGAAAGTGAGAGGACTCTCAGTGCAGGAACAACATGTCGACACTTGCGGCTGAGTGGGTTTCTCATGCGAAGACCACAATTAGCCTGAAAGAACCACAGATACTGGTACTTTTGAATCCCTAGGTACCTCGATTTGTGTACCCAGTACTCAAAGATTGTACATAGTTGTTTGGTTTTATTCTAATCTTTTTTTTGCGTTTCTTTCTATATTTATTAAAAATAATAATAACTCTATTGAAATCTAGTCTATGGTCCAATCTAGGTCTCCTAATTTTCAGTCCTTTGGTTGTGTTTTCGTCAAAATTGCACTGATTTCTGAATACCGTTTTATTCGTCTGTGGCGCGATAAATAATTATTAGAAGCTGTGAAGAATCCTTAATATGTTTGCTTAACTACGGTTTCTAAAGCCGCTGTCATGTGTAAAATCAAACTATTCATGCATTTATAGTAAAGAAACTAACTTTTCTTCACTTTATTGGCTGTGATCTACTGATATACTTTTTTAGTTAGTGGTTATATTAGTTATGTTATTTATTTTAGTTTATTTGTAATCTACATAGTTCTATTCAAAGAATAAAAACTATTTAAATATTAATTTGAATATGGTTATATTACTGAATTGGTCGAGAGGTTTAAATATGTAACCAAACTAGCTCTAAAATATTTAAGAAAATTGACTTAAGTTTTTAATAATAAAAGTGATTCATTTCGATGAAATTTTCGTCTGGAAAACTAGATTTAAGTGCTAACTATGGGATGAAAAGATTTGGGGAAAACTAGCTACAAATCTGGAAAGTTATCAAAAGAGTTGTCGTTGGTCGATCATCATTTCGGGTTATCTATAGATATGATTGAGTCATATCATGCAAGCATTAATACGTGCGCCATAATCAGTTCAACTATCAATTAGAATCGTTATCGATAGACTTTTAATAAACTTCATCCTGATTGAGCTATTTATCATTTGTTTTTATGACCATCCTACATCACGGCCCGGCCCCGTTCCACGAACCGTAGAACGACGCCGAAAAAAGAGCGCAACAGCCCCAAAGAGACCTTCATGGCTTATGGCTAGCAATATACACAAGACCACGGTACTGTTTCTTCCACTCCTGTGGCCAAATGGCTCATTTCTGATTGCATTTTTGGACAGCTGCATACTAAATTCCTGTGATTTTCAGCAAAAGAGTCCTGAACGCAAGGGGTCACCGGGATGACGAAGGGGTGCCGAAGGGGTCAATGCGAGTCTTTGAAATGAGGAAGGCTTGACTGGAGAACATGTTCGATATGTATATGAGGAGGAAATTCAGTGAAAATTATACAGTTGAAGCTGCCGTAAAAGCAAGGTAAAAAAATCAGTGCAGTAAGCATTATACATAAGACGAGTATTATTAGAACTAGAATTGGAAACGCGCAGAGTAAAGGAAAGTACAGTTCGAACAAATCTGTAAAGCAAGCAGGTGAAACTGCAGTTAAAGCAGTACTCCTACTAGCTGTTTCGCTCTGAGGCACTATTGCTGCTTGCTCAGATACTGCATATGCATGTGATCTGCTTCAGGCTGTGCTGGTGCAGATGCACAGATGACAGAAAAGCAGAGAGGCAATTTCAGCAAGCAGTTTTCGCTTTGCGAATGTCAAATGCGAAGAGATTTTATTAAAAATGAAATGTGGCCGATGAAATTAAGAAAAGTGGGAGCTGAAGTGTGCCTAAGGACTAAGACGGTATCGAAAAAAAAGAGATTGGGCGCTGAAAAGGAACACATCCTCGAGGAGCAATAAAATACATACAGGTGGAGCTTATCAAAGGTAGAGTAAACACGTAACATAAAAAAAAATACCTCTACTGACATTATTCAAGGGCGGAACATTCAAAAATAATATTAAAGTTTATATTACAACAAGCATGCAAAAAACAAAAAATTACAATTTAAATCAAACATCAAAACTAGTTTTTAAAAGCGGAAAAATTAATATTTGTATTATTAAAATGATACTAAAAGCTGAAGTGCAATAAAATGCTGTAATTTAAAAATATAATTTATATATAACAAAAATAATAAATTACTCGAAGAAGGTTACAAATAATTACAAAAAACCTTATGAAAATGTAGTTAGAATACATTTGTATTATTTTAATACTTAAACCCTATAGAATTAAAAACTCAACTGTTACTGCTCATTGAATTCGGATAGAAAATGTTAGAAGCAAAAATAGGATAAGATAATAACCATAATAGATCTATCAAGTGTGCTACCACCTCGCATCAGAAAATGCAATATTTTATTCATTTTCATAAAAACCAAGAGGCAACATGCCCCAATATTTCTAGCCACAAAACCGTACTTCACGATCTAGATGATGAAACCCTGATATGAATGCGAAAAACCCTGCCCATAGCAAGCAGCGAACAGAGTGAAAACTTATTGGAAAAAACCAAAACAGGACGCTACCTGCAGACTCTGTCCTTCAATATTCTTTTCTTTTTCTTTTGCTTTTTGTCTTCGCTTTAGCTCCAAGTTTTCCAAAAAAAATGACACAAAAAACGTTACAACATTCGAGGGAATGAAGAGCGAAAAATGCAGAGGAGGCGGCATTGATTGAAGTATTTCGAGGCTGGAGCATACAGACCTATTTACATATTTCATGTATGTAGTATGTTACGTCCATTCGAAATGAAACTGATACTGGATTTCAGCAAAACCATTATATGGATGTCGAAGCTACTTTCAATTAAAAACCCGATTGAGAAAACCCGCAAAAGGACTGGCTCAGATCATAAAATGTTCCGAGCAGAAAACGAGTAGCAATTCGTTGAATACAAATTTCTTAAGCCGCAGTTTTTTGAAAGTTATAGATTAAAAACTGAAATAATTCAATTAAAAAGCGTAACGAAGATCTCTAAGTTCTGAAATAATTATTAGGATGCACCCATATAATCAAAGTAAATGGCAAAATGCAGATAGCTAGCTCTTAGTTTGGGTATAAAACGTGGGCTATATCTAGATCGTGAAGTAGATAAAAGCTCATCACAGACTTTAGATGAGAGTCGACTATAAACTCGACTCAGAAAAATCTATAGTCTACTAAGTCTATTAAGAAGTGTTGCAAATAGAACATAATAAATTGTGCAATTAACAAAATTGAACTGAAAAAACAAGAAATACTACAAAGTTTCTATAAGAAAATATATAAAATATTTTCGGACCACGAAATTGTATACTTTTTCACTTAAAGCAAAAACAAAAGAGCTTCTTACGGGTATATTATACTAATAGAATTAAATTAAAACCAATAAAAGTTTGGTTGAGTTATGTTAAAATATACTAGACCATATTTGCCGTAGTGTGATTGCTTCTTCTCAACTGGACCAGAGCATCCAAATCTTACAAATTACTTGGTTACGAGCTAGAAAGATCTTAGCAATATCCACGGCAATATCCTTAGCGATATCCTCGGGCTCTAACAAAGGCGTGTCGAGCGAACCAAGACGAGCGTTGTCTAAGCAAATGTCTGGCACAATAAAAACGAGAAGCAGCCAGGTCAAAGTCGAGCCGTCATCGGAATGCTAATTAGGTGCTTGACACTCAAGGACACGCCACAAACAGGAGATGGTAATGGTAATTTTTGCACCTCCCCTAAGCCATATTTGCCGAAATTGCCTTTGCTTATTAGACCACAAATAGAAACCGAAAAAGCCAATAAAGGAGTTGCAGGTGGCCTGAGACCAAAAGGCAAGCAAAGAATTCAACTAGTGCAAATTAATCTTAAAACACTCGAAAAAATAATGCGCAGTAAAAGGTATTGGAAAACTGCGACACGAAATAATCGCCAGGCCAGCTTGAGCTGCGGATATATTTTTATCTCTGTTTGAGTTTTTTATCAATTGCGGTCCGCTTTTGTACTCATTCTCAACCGTAATCGCGATCGTCATCTTTTTATTTTAAGGGACGAGTGAAAATATGACCAAAAACTATACATATAATGATAAAATTAACAATAAAAACATCAACTACTTCAAATCTTAACACCAACTACTAATTACAACAGAGACTGATTTAAATGAAAATATCTGTCACACTCACCAGCGGTTGAAATTTCTAATGGAATCCGACATCGTTTTCAGTTCCTCCAATTCGATTTTGTCGAATTTGAAATTCAAGTTTGCGTTCAAAAATCTGTATCAATTACCCAATCAGATTTGTTTGGGAATTTACTCAAAATGCTTACCTTCAGCCTTTTCGATGTTTTCTTCTTTAAAACTTTGGTGTAGACTGGAAAAACAGTAAAAAAAACGGCAAAAAAAAGAAATTAGATTCAACTGACACTTTTTTCTTTGCACTTTTTGAAATATTTGAACACTCGCTTGACGTGCAAGGACTCGAAACGACTTGTTGGCACTGCACTCTCCCACAGAAAAAACAAAGAATAATTAAGAATGCCAGTTACAAAGTCAAGATTTAACCGTTTACCCCAGAGTGGCAGCTAATAGGTAAGGAAACTCTTCGCTTCAGCAGTTCTTAGCGTTCAGTCAAACTTAGGCTCAGGCGTTGGTGCTCCTGTTGCTGCCACTTTGGAGTTCTAGGTTTCAGGGGATTGTGCGATGCCAACTAACCGATTCGACGTACGTTCAGGCGCTAACTGGAACCAGTGAGCCGTGGGAACCGATACTTATAGGACCCGAAGCCGTGACCGAGCCTTGGTGCCGAGGCGCCAGCGAAGCCGTAAGCTTTCAATGTGGGGGAAAGCTTTCGTGTGCTCGGATTGGACAAGCATGGAAATGCGTGGGTGCATGAGGCACCGAAGCCCCTTGTTAACGAAGAGTTTTCGTACGGCAATCGGACTCAATATTTTCGCAAGCTTACAAGTGCTTGCAGAAAAGCTAATTTCAAAACCGACAATTTTCTTGTACATGCATATTTACAAAACTCTGCATTATTACAATAAAATTAGTGTACTATTTTCTAAAACTTGAATCGCCAACGCAATTAATTTTCGTTACAACGATTAGTTAACATTTTTGTTTTTCTTTCATGGCACATTGAAAATCGTAGCCCTTTTTCATGGCTGCGATTCGAAAATAAATATATCCTAGCAGCTCGATAATCTATATAATCTTATGCAATCTTCAATGAAAAATTTGTACTTTACGAGATAAAAGTATTCAAAGTTTATCATTTTTTGTGTTGAACAACAATATACTTGATGCAGTACGCACAAGCATACAGCATTTTTCAGGCATTAGAAGAATGTTAACTAAGATACGTATATTTCTTTTTTCGGCCACTTTTATTTTTAACATTATTATATCTAGACACTGTCTTGTTGCATAAACTTTTAAAAAGAATTTAATTTGCTTTGTTACTTTTCAACTTTGACTTGACTTACAAAAAATATACCCTAAATGGCCTTAAATTGACCATTTAACGTAAAGCTTGTAAAGCTTCGAGATATTGTAGCACTTGTCCTTGTTCATTGTATTTAGCTACTTAAGATATATTATTTTCAAAATCATTAGAGGAAAATATTTATACATATGAATTAAATTTGTCATAATCTATGGAATCTTAATGGTGAAATTCAAAACTCGCACTCTTTGATAACGATGGTTCTTTGGAGGTTTACCTGAAAACCGTGAGAAAATTTCAGAAAATCTCACTTTTTGGCAAGTAATATTAAAAACTTGTCGTATACACTCAAGAATGTATTTCATTATTGTTTTTTTTTTAATTTCAGACAAAAAAATACTTATTTTAAATCTGCAACAACCGCTTTTAAATTCAAACAACTTTTAAATTCAAACAACTATTTGAAAAAATGTATGTGCTCATCTTCTTTAAGATGATTTCTTGTCACCCTTCACTTCTGAAGGCTTTAACAGTTCAGCAGTAAAGCTGTGAAATTAATTTGAAAAAATCGAAATTATAAGAATCACATAAATATCACAAAACCAAGGTATGTAAAACTATGGGTTTGATTCGACATAGGATATAAAAAAAAACACTAGTCAACCCGACATGTCCGTTGTGGCCAAAAATTACTTTTTCTGATAGATTTGGGGAGTTTTTTTTTAAGAATTCTTTTAAAATCCGGTTTTTTTTCATTGGTTTTTACAACGATTTTTACCTTCAACGATGCTTAATTAATGTACCTAACAAAAACTAAAAATGTTGGCCAAGAAATATTTTTTTTTCGACTTTTCCTAAGTTTTCAAAGTCAAAATTTAAAAAAAAAAATACAGCAAAAATTATAAAATTTGAATTTGAAAGCTTAATAACTTCCAGACGGTAAGCGGCATGTACAAAGTGTTTGGGTACGATTTATTGCTGCATTTATCAGCTTCTTAGAACTGCTTAGATCAATACAACCAGATGTATGATACATAAGTATCATACCCCGAATCTATCAGAAAAAGTAATTTTTAGCCACAGCGGAAAAATAAAAGGTCAATTTTGTCGCGTAGTGTTACTATAGACTAGACAAATCAATAGACTTAAGACCCAAAATGGCATAAGTGGTTTAAAAAAATTATGCATGTACGATTATCTATAGGAAAAAACTAAACTTACAAAATAATTAAAGATTAAAAGTAAAATAAAAACACACAAATAATATATAAAAAAAACAATGTCTCCGCGAAATCAGTCTCTATCACACTCACCTGTTATGCAATCGATTGGAGTGTTGGACCAACATGGCAACATAGTTTTCTGTCGTTAATTTTACTAACTCATCGTCTCTTCCAGTGTTTTTCGGTTCCAAAAGAATTTTCTCCAATAAAAAATAATCATAAATAATAAATAAATTTTAATTTTCAATATTTTTCATTGAAAATAAATTATTTGTCATAATGGTGATGCTGAAGTACAATTTTCAATAGATTAAATATTGATGATTTGAGTTAGCTGTTTTGTCTTCTTCAAGACTTTGGTGTAGACTGGAAAAACAGTAAAAAAAAGGCAAAAAAAAGTAATTAGATTAAACTGACACTCTTTTTTTTGTCACTTTTTGAAATATTTGAACACTTGCTTGACGTGCAAGGACTTTAAACGGTTCATCGGCACTGCATTCTACCACAGAAAAAACAAAGAATACTTAAAAATGACAGTTACAAAGTCAAGATTTAACCGTTTAACCCAGAGTGGCAGCAAATAGGTTCTTAGCGTTCAGTCAAACTTAGGCTTAGGCGCTGGTGCTCCTGTTGCTGCCACTTTGGGGTTCTAGGTTTCAGGGGATTGTGCGATGCCAACTAACCGATTCGACGTACGCTCAGGCGCTAACTGGAACCAGTGAGCCGTGGGAACCGATACTTATAGGACCCGAAGCTGTGACCGAGCCTTGGTGCCGAGGCGCCAGCGAAGCTGCAAGCACTAGGTGGGCAGGGAAGCTCTCTAGGTGGGCAGGTAAGCTTTCGTGTGGTCGGATTGGGCAAGAATACACCCCCTACTACCTATACTTTTATTGGGAGTGTGTAGGTGCATTTGGCACCAAGGTCACCACTTTTCGATGAATATTTTTCGAGTTAGAGCTAATATTTTTTTTAGGTTTACTTGGAAGCTCCAGTGATCGTTGATGAGATTTTTTTCAGACAGAGAGGCAAGAATTTCCGTTTTCATAAAGAATGTACACGCCTCTTAGGTACCTTTATAAATATATGTATTTTTGTAAACGATACCTTAAACGACGCCTATACGAATAAAATATAATGCAACAAGAATCAACAAGAATTTATTTCAAAATTCCGATGAAAAACAGCTCTACATATTTTGCATTTGAAATCCTAATATTTCCCAGACTGTAATATACAAAAATTCAAATGGCTATTGATATATAGCTGCATTGATTAGCTTTTTATACAGGGTACTCGAAGAGTAAAGGGGTGTATTAGATTTGTGCCAAAAGTGGATGTGTGTAACACCCAGAAGGAAGCGTTTCCGACCCCATAAAGTATATATATTCTTGATCAGCATCAATAGCCGATTCGATACAGCTATGTCTGTCTGTCCGCCCGTCCGTATGTCCGTCCGTCCGTCTGGACGCGACTCACACGGATCACTGGGATTTCACACGATAGGCCCGATGATTAGTGATTTTAATGCATAAGTTCGTACTATTTGTACGTAGTTTTAAAGCATGACATAGACCAGAACCACCTCTACAGTGGCTTTTGAGAGAATCTTCTAATGTCTGTGATTTGTGCAAGGCCAGAATCTGGTAATAATCGAAAGACAGGGATGACTTGGTATCGATAGCTGCGTTTCTGAGCATTTCTGAGTACTTCTGGGTGCTTCACACGAGTATGCCCCTAGCCCTACGGCGTAGAGAAATTGGACGGACGCAACGATACAAGTTCATTGAAAATCGGCTGAAGTCGCAGGGCATCAAGGATTCTGCACCTGGCGCTGTGAATAAGCTGCCGATGACCGGGACCAGTTACGGTAAGAAATGCCGCTGTGTGAATGTGAATAGCATGTGAATAAGCGACGAATATAATCATTTTGGTCCAGCTTTTATCAAGGACGAATTCTGGACGCCCAAGCACTGTGCGGATAAAGTACGGATTCGGGTGTTGATTCAAAGATTGACCGCCAAGGGTGACCAAGATCCAGGCTCAGTCGTAATCGAATACGGACAGTTCAGGTCCGCGCTCCGTTACTTTGAGCTCTCCGATTAAGAACAAAACGAAGACGCGTCTTCGGCGGATAACGAAAAACAGCCAGCACCAGCTCTGTATGAGCTTTGGGGATTCAGGGAGAGAAACTCGGTCAGAAGGAATACATAATTAACGTGAAGCCCCCTATTATGGATGTGGATACGCGAACAGGATTAAATATATTCGAATGCGTGAGCATGAGTCTTGGTCTGGGGGATCTGCGGCCCTTTGAGTGGGTTGTTGCTTGTTTGCTCCAACAAAAGGCAGACAGATTGTTGGCTGCATTTTTTTGCTGCTGTGCCGCACCTTTTTGCTGGGTTTTCGGAGGAACTCCTTTTTCCCCCCTGGATTACGAGTGCGAGGACACGCCCCATCCCATCCCATCCAAAACCCAAGCCCGGTCCACGAGCAGAGACCGGAGAATCGAGGATCGTCCTGCCGATGGGCAGCCTAAAGAGTAAGTTCCATCTAGAGCAGTGACTGGATTATAATGAGTCATAGTTCTTCAACTTCTTCCACAGTTTGGCCAAGGCCAAGGCGAAAGGTGGGGACAAGTCTGAGCAGTACCCCGATCCACTAGTACACCAGTACCAACTATTGGCGATGCGTCATTTTTTTAAACAAAAGCTCTGTCTTCTTGAGATATTCACATATTTTCGGAATACTACAGATTTCACACATATAATACAGAAACCACCAGACACAATCGCCAGCCGGAAAATAAACGGACTGAGAGCATCCGAGTCCCTGTTTTGGTTTGGGATCTTCGAAGTTCTGCGAAGCGTAAGGACATTTAAGGAACTGCAGCTCCTAGTTGGGAGTGCCACATCCCACACTTGATCCTCATTCACGCAATATTCTTTTTCGATTCGTTTCGAATCAGAGCTGTCCGAGGGAACAGTTCAAAAGGTAGGAAGTATCTCCTAATGGGAGAACTCTACGGACACCAGAGCCACTTCTTGGACTTCCATTTCGGATTCTCAAACCCCTCTCCGCCCTGTGCCTGGAGTGCCATTCAATGCAGCCGCCTAGCGAGGAGAGTTGTTGGCAACAACACGAGTATTCATTATTTATTTCAGTCACCCAACCGATTTCCACATGGTCCATGCCTTGACTCGATTCCAGGGTCTGGTACGAAAAAGATCCTGGTACAAAGATCCTGGTACAAAGATCCTCCCTCCCGGATTGAGAGTTTTTCACTAAAACACTCTCCAACGTACACAAAATATCTATGGCAAATCGATTCAGTACCAGCCACTCGCCAAGGTGTGGGGTCCCTAAAGATTGGACCCTTCGAGGACGACTACCAGTCGGGAGCACAGATCATAGAGGGCTTTGACACTCCCAAGGGAGTCCCGAAAGTGACCCGCGATGGGGCTGAGATCAATATGTGTATGAAGCTTTGGGAAGATATACTTAACGCTCACAAGAGACTGGTGAAACGCGATTTACGAGGAGAAACGACTTGCAGTAGCCGCAGGGGTAAGTGTTTCTTTGGTTTATTCTTCTGCTGCCCTCCTAGAACCAGAGAATCCCTCCTGAAGCTGTCTGGGGTTGCCAAAGATAAAAAAAAAGGCGAACGCGACTGAATTATAACATATCCTTTTGCAGTTTGGTCCTTGTGGAGGAAAAGCTTACATCATCCCGAGATGGCTGTGTCTTGGGTGTTTGTCGAGCCAAGAGCTCACTCTATATCCTGAGAGGTGCTCATATGTATATTTATTAATGTTGCATGGATCCAAATCGGCGTTTGCAGACCCGCGAGTAATTTAAATACGCTGTTGCGGAGCTCATCGTAGACGATTCGTCGAAGTTACACCAGACATTGACATTTTTCTCAAAACCAAAGACAAACCAAATGAAAAAAATCAACACAAAAGAACTACTAACTGTTCGAATTTAAGAGAAATACCATTTCTAGCTAGAGACATTACTCGTACAGAGAGAGGGACACAAGAGACCAACCCAAAATACTATCACAGGGCAGTCAATAGACTCCTTCAAGCCAAATCCCTCGATCTTCATGCTTGCTCGTATTGTGCAATATCCGATTGGATTGGAGAATAGATAACAGATCGGTTACAATAACGACACCAAATACCGAATACCGAATAGAATGTAGGATGTAGGATCCCTGTGGCAAAATGAATGGGCTTTGATGGTTTGTCTCAACGAGGAAATAAAAAAACAAATTGGAAATTGAGTATTTAACCTGATATTTAATTCCCAATTTTCCAACGTGACCCCAAATTCACTCCAAAGAAGGCTAAACAATTTTGAACTTTTTCGTTATTCCGTTAGATATTTTTGTCTTCGGGTAGGGGCAAGGATGACGCCTGCGTTGTCTCTCCGTCCTCAGCCAGCTCCGGGGGCATCTGTTCATCAGGTTTTCCAAGTGGATCCTCTTCCGACGCCTGCGTTGACTCAGCCGTCTCCGGAAGAATTATTTCTGGTTCCTCCGGATTGCTTTCTTCCGGCGTCTTCGTCCTCGGTTCGTCAACCTTTCCAAGTTGAACGCTTTCTGGCATCGGCATCTCCACACTGAGATGAGCACCATCCATCAGAACGGTCGGAGCGGGTTCGTCGGAAGGCGTGGCGTCGTTCGGGATTGGCAGGTTCCACGGGCGGAACCCGGATTTCGGTTCCATCTCTGATGCGGTTTCGGCATCCTTCTGCGGTCAATCGACCTTATCCTTCTCCTTCTCCTTTTCCTTCGGCGATTCAGGCACTTTCGTTGGTTTTGGTGGCGTCGTAGTCGTTTTAGTTTCCGTTTCCATTTCCGTTATCGATCGATTTGCTTTCGGTTTGTTGGCTTCGACTTCAAAACTTTCGTAGACGTTTCTTTGGGTGTTCCTCCCGCTGTTTGTCTTGGGGTTATAGTGATGGATTCGGTCGAGTAGTTGTCGCTATCCGAGGTTTCGCTGCGCGTCACTGGCACTGGCACTGGCTCCCGCTTGAGTGGGGATTTCTTGCGCCTTTTGGCTGCTGGTGGCACGTTTCTGGATGATCCAGAAGTGCATGGCATCTGGTCGAGCTCGTCAACGCTGCTGCACGATCGCTCCCTCTTCCTGGTTTGCTTTTTCGCTTGGGTTGAAACGAGAGAGCAAATTTCCTCGGAATCTGTGTTAACCTCCGAACTGTCATCGTCACTACTCTCGCGTTGCTTTGCCGCCTTTTTTGGTCCTTTTAGTACGTCGGTTTGGGGTTGGCATAATACATTTAATTCGTTAAATATTCGATTTATATATTCAGTGCTGTTAGTTTAAACTCTAGGCTAGGACTAAATCTGGAATATGAATCTAGGACGTAATCTGACGTAACCTACTGACGGCCTACTTGAAGTGTAGAAATTCTATTCCATATTAACTTCCACCTCTCAAGTATTTTATTGACCGACAGTATTGTGAACTATTTATGTTGCTCCGAACGGTGTCCTTTGGCTACCTTGCACGAAAAAGCTGTCAAACGGTCAAAAAAGGACTGTCGCGGGTTTTTAATCCCATATAAAGTCATGTTTTGAGAGTTTTTCGTGGGAGGTAATGTCACTTAAATCGATCTAGAAGCCAAACGCCTCAAACCCGAGAAAAGGAATTGTAAGCTTTGGTAAAGGAATGCTCAATGAACATATACATAAGATATCTCGGAAAATGTATTGAAGCTTTCTTGTGAAGTCAAGTCAAAGCTGAAAAACAGCTCAATAATTAGATGGTTTGCAAAATAGGTTTTTCTGTAGAACTGTCTATGCAACAGACCACGTTTAATTGAGTATTGATAACAATGAATATACCTAGAAAGATACACCAAAAACAGAAATCTACATTACATAGTTTACCTTTTATTCCACCCGAAGGATGGAAGGAGGCAGTAAGTGAATTAAAGTTTAATGCCTTTTTGCACACTGAAACAATTTTCAACACTGTAATGCTCATATCTCCTAAACTAAAATTCTGATTATCTTGGAAATTGTGGATTCCACAGATTTTTGTCCTTTGTGGGGAATTATACCCGGTACTCGAAGAGTAAAGGGGTATATTAGATTTGTGTAAAAAATTAATGTGTGTAACACCCAGAAGGAAGCGTTTCCGACCCCATAAAGTATATATATTCTTGATTAGCATCAATAGCCGAGTCGATATAGCTATGTCTGTCTGTCCGTCCGTCTGTCCGTCTTCATTAGCGCCTATAGCTCAAAGACCATAAAAGCTAGAGGAACACTATTTTGTATCCAGACTCCTGTCCTATCGCACTGCTACAAGCGTATTTCAAAATTTCGCCCCGCCCCCTACCGCCCACTCCAAGGACGAAAATCTGTGGCATGCACAATTTTAAAGATACGAGAAAACTAAAAACGCAGAATCATAGACACTGACCTTATCTATCAGAGTGTTGAATCTGGATCAGATCGGATAATAAATATAGCCACAATGAAGAAAACCATTTCGAAATGCATCGTTCCCTCTCGCTCTCTCTCACTCACAGGGATAGGCGCTATGCCTGATCGAATTTTTTGACGCCTAGATCTCAGAGACTATAATTGCTAGATCAATCAAACATTCTATCCATGCTCTTGTGTTATCAAACCGAGACAAGTTTGTTTCAAAATTGAGCCACGCCCCCTTCCGCCCCCACAAAAGACGAAAATATGTGGAATCCGCAATTTTTAAGATACGGGAGAACCAAAAACGCAGAATCATAGAAAGTTACCGTATCTATCAGAATGTTGAATTTGGATCAGATCGAATCATTAGTGTAGCCAGAAGGAACAAATGAAATTTCAGTGGCCTTCCAAGCGCTTACTCATTCCCTCTCTCTCTCGCACACAGCCGTGTATGTATATGTAAGGAATTAGATGTAGACATGTAGAGAAGACAGATGTAAAAAACTTATGCAAACAAAATGGAAACATCTGATACATAAAATTTTCGGAAAGGGTTCGGCTTAATTTAACAAAAATGTTATTATTTTTTTTCTTCTTCAATTTGTCCCTTTTGCGAACATATAATAAATTACATTTGTCGTAAGCTCACATATATACTGACTGAGTACCGGATATAAAGTAGGGCCGCGGCCTTTGCCGCTGCCCACAACGTTCCCCTTCGTTTTTTATTGTTTTCGAATTGCGATATATGAATTTTGAAATTTTTTTATCAATGTGAGTGTTTTATTTTTTTGCAGTGTTGTCAATGTACTTTCTGATTTATCTTCGTATTTAACCAAAATGTATGCATAAAATCATTTTTTGGTCTCTTGAAATTATTATTATTTCCAAGTATAGGCACCCTCATATAGCACAATTTTTTTGCGTGTGTTTGGTCTAGAAACTGCGTAATATAATTGTCTACGTTAACGTGACATATTTTAACACTGTTTTCATGCAATTTACGTGAAGTCAACACCGGCAGATACCGGCCATAAGCTAAGCGCAGAAAGAAAGAGGAGGCCAGTGAAGGCTCTGAAAATAAATACATTTTCATTTTATCTTTATCTGTGGTGGTTTCCTTCCAAATTTCTTAATTTTTAGTGGATTTTTCTAGGGTGCCGAAAACAGGCTATATAATTTTTATTTTTAAAACATTACCACTTCACTGAATTCTTGATAACTTTTTTCTATTCGAAGGAATCAATTTAGTTTCTTCACTGACGTTTACCTAAGACATCTAGCTTTTAATTCGTATACATATGTTTGTTTAATATTCTCTTGGTCAAAAGTTATGAGGCAATAACGAAACTGTGCCCATAACTGGTATGTTTCCCCTACATAAATACATTCGATCCAATCTGCTTAAGTTTAAGGCTCCTCCTACATAGTGCATTATATGTATACTCCACAGGTGAAGGTACATACAATACCATACATTTTTCGTTGCAGCTCTCTTATTATGTATTATTATTATTATTTATTATTATTATTATTATTTATTATTATGTATTATTATTATTATTATTGTTGGAAGCTGCCGAGCTTTTTCGGCCGCTCTGACTCCATATTTACGAAATTAAAATTGTCTCCGTTCTTAGTTTAATGTTTTGTTTATTATGTTTAAAGTTTTTTTGTTTGTAATATATTTGATGGCGTGCCCGTGAGTTCGAGGTGGTTTTGACGATCATACCGTAAACGAAACTATATCGGCCCTATGGCCGTTATGAAGAGGTGTGTGATACGCGATGCTGCGTTCGACGACGACTTTAACAGAGTGGGGGTGGGTTTCGCGAAGCACTGCAATTTAAGCAGTACATGCGCGGACCATGAGTGTGTGTGTGCGTAGGCACCGAGAGCGCAAGAGTAGATCGCACTCTTAAGTGCTAATGACGGCTGCTGCTCCGAACAATTATTATTATTATGTATCTTAGCTATAATCAAATACAATTTTTGTAAGTATTTTCAATGCTTTATTTTCTTGCGCTATACATACATTTGGTTGCCGCTTCGTGTTCGTGTGAGTGTGTTAGATGTGTGAAATGTTAAGTAATTTGTGCAAATTTCTCGTAAGGCTAATTTAATTCTAGATGGTATACATATGCGTAAAATATATCAGTATATGTATATGTTTGTATACTTATTTGCACGGGCGTAAGAGATATCTAAATATGTATATAAGGGTGTATCTATATATTGCGTTTCAGAACTATAAGACAATTGCACGTTCAGTTTCAAGCGATCCGATCGGTTTAAATAAATTTGGCAGGAAAATAATTTTCATTTTGAAATGGAATTAGGTCAGTCTTTGGACAACGAAACAACATAAAGAGAATATAAAATTCCGAATATAACAAAGTAAATAATCAATTGCAAAAAAAGGATTTTTAGCGGTAGTAATCGTCAGATAACAGATCAAGTAAGCTTTCAAAATGGTGGCTCCTATCTTTTAAAGCTCTTTTTCGAATGAATGAATAAATATTACATGCCATCGAGGGAATTCGCGAAAAGTACCTACAATTGGTTTACGGCAATGGCGCGCTATATAAACATATCCATGTATTTGTGTGGCGGGTGGGTACACGTTGGACATGAGCCGGCGACAATTGAATTGTGCTCAGAACATGCCATCGGACCGGGCCACAGGGATGAGCACAATGAGAAAGATGACAAAGTTGCGCATGACCAGACGCCAGTCATTGGGCACGGCATAGGGCAGCAGGATATGGGTCAGGCGGTGTACCTCATGCGAGACGCAGACAAAGATGAACGACGTGATGATCATGTTCAGCGTGGGAAAGCCGGGCAGCAGGACGAGCACCCCGTGACGGTCGGCGGCAAGCCAGATGTGGTACTGACAGACAAACAACTCCAGCGAGATTCGCCCAAACCAGGCAAAGAAGCTGGAGTACCTAGTGCGCAGTATCCCTGAGATGTTGCGCAGCACCACATACCCGACAATGGGTATAAAGAGGATGTACGAGTGGATCTCCTCGCAGTTCTGCACGTTTCGGCACAGGAACGAGAAGGACGTGTAGATTCCCACGCCCAGGAGGGCCAGTAGCGTCACTGAGATGGAGGTGCGACGCGCGAACAAATTGCCATGGTTGTTGTCATCGAAGACATTGTATTTCTGGGCAATGTGAAAACAAGCGGCGTACATCATCCCAAAGGTGACTGTGTACCGGTCCAGCTTCCACTGATGCCACCACTCGTGCAGGTCGTCGTCAGTGGTGACAAAAAGCGCCTTCCATGGTCGCGTCACAAAGATGCGCTCGAAGAAGACCTCGGACATGAACAGCACCGTGATCACGCCCAGGCAGCCGATACATTTGCACACCAAGTAGAGGTAGTGCAGCGGATTGGAGTCCACCGATGCGGACGAGATCCTCGGCGGCAGCGACAGCACAAAGTAGATGATGCACAGCCAGAAGGAGAGAAGCGGCACAAAGTAGTAAAACTGGTATGGACGGTTCATGCAGAAGCAGAGCAGCACGCTGAGGAAGTTAACCCGAAACATGGCCTGGAAGAAGCGGACAAACAACGAGCCACTGCCCCCCGTCTGCCAGAGGTGAGTGAAGTGCGTGTATCCGGTGAGGAAGAAGTAGCCCGAAATAAGCAGCTTGATGTGCATGTGAATGGGCAGCACTCGTTGCGCCCCCGTCATGTAGTATATCAGCACCACCAGCAATATCCAGCCGCGGAGCTCGTCTGTCTGGTCTCTGTTTAAGACCTTGGTGAAACGCGAGTCCTCTGTGAAGAACAGACCCAGGGCGAACACGTATCCCACGGGTATCCAGAAGCTGAATTCCGAGTAGTACTTGTTCTCCTTCATAAAGAAGTTTGTACGGTCGCACAGATAGAAGTAGGCCATGATCAGGCCAAGCAGAGACAGCGCCACCATCGGGGTCCCATAGTCTGTGATCAGTGCGGACAGGGCATGGGTGGGACCACCGCCTCTTCCGCCGCTGTTTGGCTGATGATGATGCGGGTCCTGCTGATGCTGCTGGAGAGGCACGTAGAGCGTGTAGCCACGCAGATGGAGAAGCCAGCGACGCAGGCACATGCCGCAGACGAGCGTCATGCAGACACCGAACAGGGCGTAGGCTACTATCTGGAGCGTGGTATGGGGCTCCGAGCTGCTGCAGCAAGTGCCGTCGTTGTAATTCATGTAATCGTTGCAGTACATGTTCCACAGAAGCTGCACTTCCAGCCGCTGGCCGTGGGCACACAGCTGATGTCCGTCAATGGCGGTGTCCAGAAGACCGTTGGCAATGTGCCAGGCCGACTCCCAGACGCTGGCCTCCGTGTAGCGAAAGACGTTGCGGGCCACATGATTAAGCCGATCGATGTCCTCATTAAGCAGTAGCTTCCAGGCGGTCGGTAACTTTTCTTCGTCCACGCGATCGGCCAATTTCCAGAGTACACGCGATGTCTGTGCCACCAGGCGATGAAAGGGGGCCACCAGCAGAGTGAGATTTGCACTGTACTGTCGCAGCACCTCCTCGGTTATATTCCCGCCAAGCAGGCCTGTGTAGGTCAACCCTACCACGTAGACGGAGGACAGCTGCTTCTCGGCCTCCAGTCTGTACAGTCGATCGATCAGCGAGGGACTGACATCTTCGGCTCTGATGTACTGGGCCAGCATGTGCAGCTTGTTATCCTCGAATCGAACCGCTGCACTGTCCTCGTGAGCCCGCGATGATCCGTTGTTGTCCTCGTCGGAGGACAGTGGCAGCTGGCGCAGCTGCTCAATGAACCGCTCGTAGAGCAGCCGGACGCTATCGTCCCCAATGAACACGAAGTTGTTCTTGTTGTCGAAGAAGGCCAGGTATCGCAGACATCGCCGCGTGTCGCTGTCAGTATGGTAGATAGTGGCATGGCATGGCATAGTCGTAGTCACAGTGGTGGGTGGGTCAGTGGGTGAGTCATTGGCATGGGAAGAGAGATAGAGATAGAAAGAGTTATCTATGATAATTATGGGAATGTGGGAAAATGTTAATTGAATTCGGAATTTGGAATTGCAACTCACGTGAGGGAGTATTTGTGTACCATGCACCCATACGGCTGCCACTCGTTGTCGCCCTTAAAGCGGCCCTTCGACAGCAGCCACTGGCAGGAGTCGCTCCCTGTTAATGGAACGCCACAATGCAAATTCGATTACATGTTTACACAGGACAAATCGATACGAACTACACACAAAAACACACACAGAAACGAACACTCACCGTAGTTCCAATTGAGAAGGCCGTGGTAGAGGATGAAGCCCAGGACTAGGAGTAGGGCCACCTTTTTGGCATTAGTGGCATTCAGCTGCTCCATGAACAGGTCCGCCTTGGTGGGCACACGCTGGACGCCACCGCCGCCGGCGCCCCCAATACAGATGCCCCCCAGTTCGACACCTCCGCCGCCACTGATGCCACTGTTACTGTTGCTAGTGCAGCTGCTGGTGTTACCGGCCGTGGCGCTGCCGCGCAGCTCACGCAGCTCCATGATGACACTCCTCCACTGTCTCCTTGCTGTAGTCTTGGCAGTGTACGACTTCTCACTAGTTTGCCTATTGCATGGTCTTGGCCCAGTTTCGCTTGACCCGTTTCACACGTTCGCTTCTTTTTGCGCTCGCCTGGCCGCCTCTCCTTCCGAGACCAATTTTTCGTTTGCTTCTTGCTGCAGCGGGCCGATAGGCGCCCACAAATCGATGCGGCGGACAGCTGATCGCTGTGACGCGCCAAACTGGGTCCGTCATTCAAAATATCCACCACGACATTTCGCAGGCGTTTTCTTTTGAGTTAATTAAGGCTAGACCTAGACTTAGCTTATGTTCCACCTTATGTTTTCTAAAAACATTAATATTCTATCGGCTTCGCCCGCCCACAGTAACTAGTCAGGGCGCTGCATCTCCCCACTGGAATTCGACTATCGATATCAATATTATTTTTTGAATTGTCAGTCCCAGCCAAATAAAAGAAAGTCTTAGCTATAAATTTAAAAGATACAGATACCGACACCAGCCATCGTGAAAAGTCTATAGGCCAAATAAAAATTAAACAATTATTTGTAAACGCAATATCGATGTTAAAGATATCGGCGCCAGCCAGCCATCGCATAGATGGGAAGGCGGCTTCCATCACAACCCACAGTCTATTAGTGTTCTGTCTCGTTTTGCGTTCAAAATATTGAAATTTAAGCTAGAAAAAAAGATTCCAAAATTAAAATGCATCCGCTGGACAATTGCGAGGTGTTTGCCCAGTTGGGCGACACTCTCAAACGTTTTGACAACGAGTCAAAAAGGCTTAACACCTTCCTGTATTTAAGCGGTAAGTTGCGCGTATAAAACATAGCGGTAAAAAGAAAAAAAATTCAATTTGTAAAATGGCTCCTTTCATTGACAGGCGATGACGAGCACATTGCAGAGATCTGCGATCTGGTGTGCAAAGTACTAATGGAGCACAGCCTCGTGGTGCAACGGCCACATGACAAAATGAAAGACGAGGTGGTCACCGAGCCGGCTGGAGCTGACGCCATGGACCGTTTGCGCGGGGTATTAGCCGTGCTAATTCTAAATACCTCTGACTGTTTGAAACAGAAGAGTTATAATCCAGATTGCGTCCATTTGGTAGGACAGGCACCACCCATGTCGACAGTCGTGGCCATTTCTATTGCCCTGAAATGCGGTCTGCAACAGCCGCTGAACGAGTTCCTGGCGTACGGACAGAGCTGTTTAGCCCGCCAGTACTACGATTACCTAAACGAAAATGTGTCCAAGCTGGTCTCCAACCAGTTTGATACCCTGTCGTTGCTCTCGGGCTTCCTCATGTCCGCTCGCCAGGCCATTGCCCACTATAACCAGGCAAGTGCCAACGAACTCGTGGATCAGACGGCTCATCTCCTTCAACGCCATCTGCTGGACAGTTCTGAGCGTTTGCGCGTGCTGTTTCCAACTCCACGTAAGCGCTACCTAGCCCTGGCCATGAATCAGCTGCTCGATGTGCTGCTCGCGACTTTCCAGCCGCCTGCTGAAAGGCCACAATATTGGGCTATCTATAATTTCATGATTTGCGATGAAACAGTCTCCGTGAAGCAGGAGAATGCAGAGTCGTTGGTAGATCGGTATTCCTCGATTCTGATGGACGCCTTGCAGCGTGTCCTGCAGCTGGTAACCGTGGACACGTTCATGACCTGGCTAGAGCTTCCCTCCAGCCAGTTGCTCTACAGCTACCAAGAGGTCATATGCTGCCAGTCGGCGGGGGTGTTGACCCTTATTAATAGGAACAAGCCAGAGCTTGCCCAGCACTTGATTTGCGGACAATTGCAAACCTTCGCCGCAGCGGCCAAGTCGTTTAAGACGCGCCTGACAGAACTCAGTTTGCGCGAACTATTGCGCTTCCTTGACGGCGACAATGGCGAAATAACCGAGGCGCAGATCATGACCGGACTTGAAGAACTCTTTCAGCGTCCCATTTGCTTCGTTAGCGACGAGTGCGTGGACACCATGTCCAAGCATGTGCAATTCCTGGGATTCCAACACATCATCTTGATCTTCAACCATATGGCCGAATATCTGGCCGAGGAGGCAGAGGATACAAGCCTGAGCCTTGAAGAGAAAAAACAACAGAGAGATCAGTACAATCCCGTGTTGCGTCAGGTCGTGCAGCAAATCTATATCCGATCTGACTTGGAAGTTAAGCAAAAGATTCTCCAGCTACGCGATGAGCTTGGCCTCACCACAGCTTTCCCTTTTTCCAATCGGGCCTCTAACTCACGTCGCGTTTTATTCTTTAATCGGCTCGATGGCCAGCCTGAACGGGCGAACCTTTCAGAATTTCTGTATATTTGCTACGAGGACGCTCAGATGGCCTGGCAGACACTGGCTGACCTGGGTATGTCACATTCACGCTTCATGGACATATTCTGGAACCTCGCCTGCCAGCTCGTTCCACACGCCAGTCACTATATGAAGAGCACCGCCGCCAGCCTCTTCAAGGACGAATACGTGCTAACGCGCCCGAATTGCACAGACTTTCTGCTCTCCATGTACGCGTATCCCCTGATACTCAACGGCATGAAGACTGGCTTGCACACCCCTTCCAGTCGTAGCTTCCATGAACGCGTCAACAAAAATTTGTGCAACTATAATCTGAACCTCCAGCCGGGCGCCATGCCCTACAGTGCCGAGCAGCTGAAGGCAGCCCAGTCCGCATACCTAGAGGCCCTTGCCACTGGACTGGCCAAGTTTACCGAATTAAACCACATTCATCTCATTGAGCGGATCCTACATACCCTTCTAAATGTCGAATCGGCAGATAACTACATTCAAACGAACGGCAAGGAGCAAATTGATCAAATGACTGAAGATAAAGTATCAGCAGCCTGCTTGGAAGAGGCCAAAACCTATGTCGAAATGCATGCCCATCTTATCCAATGGCGCAAGAACAATTGGCCAGTGCTGTCCCAGCTAATGAAGACCATCGATGCCCTGCGCTGGACTATACCGACCTTCGACCAAATCCGCGCCGATGTCCTCAACCTGGCTGTAAAATACTATAAAAATAATTCGCCGACCATCCTGAGCGGAGACTCTGGTGAGTGCCAAATTACAGCTCTCCCAACACGTCCATTTTCAATTTATTTATCCCCTTGCAGAGCTTATCCAGAAGATGCAGGCCTTGGTGGACACTTCGGCTCAGAGCGAACGCTGGAAAATGACGAACATCTTGTCGACAGATCGCGACTTCGCAGATAAATGCATGGTACTCATAATGCAGTCGAGCGCCATAGAGGCGACTAACCTCTTTTTCAAGTCCATTGAAAACAAGACCGATTGCACCCTCATGGCGGAGATCTCGAGGCAAATCGACTTGTGCGACGCTCCGCAGGCCACAGCTGCCTATAGATTCTTCTTTCGCAACTACATGCATGGCTTCATGAGATACATGGAAAATGCGAAGATCTCGAAGTGTGATCGCCTTGCCGATCATGTACGGGATATTGTTGCCCTGGCACCGAGAAAATGCCGCTTTGAGCATCAGGCGATAACCGCTCGAATGGTCCTAAACATGCTCGTTGCTAAAAACGTCGAAGGGTTGGAGCGTTTTTAGTCCGTTTGTAGTGGAGTAATGGAGAAGAAAAAAAAGCACAGGGCTGCTCTTTTGATTGAGCTTTAAGCTTCGATTTTAAATCGCCAAAGTTAAGTTAATTATCATTATTTGTTCAGTTATCTGTAATCACTTTTTCATACGTACATGCATACACTCTATGATAATCACAGAAATTGAGGCAACATTAATACTCAACTGAAATTGAAATTTGGAGCCATTTCAGGTCTGGCAGACTCGTCGCGTAATAGGATAGATTTGGCAAAAGAAATCCTTAGTATTAAACACAAACAAAAATACAAGCTACCGTTTTATTTCGAAAATAAATTTTATTTCTATCAATTTAACCATTGTTCGCACATCTTTATTTGAAATTCTCAGAGCGCGCTGAATTTTCCGCCATGACCATGCTGGATCTCTTGTGCTCCCATAGTTTCAAAAACTAGCTAGTTTGAAAAAATACTAATATATTAAAAATGTAAATGAGTGTAAAAATTATACTAGAAAATGGTATTTTTTAACGAAAAATAATATATAATTGGCGGTAGTGGCCGACGAGTTGCATGTAACAGAACGGTATGGCAACGCTGAGTGAACGGCGTTGTTTCAGAGTTTCGCCGGTCAACGGCGTTGCTAAATAATTCTGCCGGTCGGCTTAGAACTCTAAGGTGACGCATGCGTTCGACGGGCGTTTTTCTGCTGACTGAATTTTTTTGCCTTTGCATTTGCATATGAAAATTTTACTAGATTCGTAGAAAAACTAAACTAACGAAGTGCGTGAAATAACTAAGCAGTATCAGAGTGGGCCATCTAATTGTAAAGAAAATTGCATTGTACAAGGCAGGAAATCCACGTTGACCGTCGTTTTTTTTGTACGAAACAACACCGAATTTGTGTTTGGTATTTTCCTTATATTCTAACCGTGTACGAGAGTGTGGTGTGTGTGTGGTCGCATAAATTTACCGATATTTCGCCTGGCCTCGCTCTCTGACAAATCGGACGAAGCCAGCAGCGACAAACGAGCGACGCGCAGCTTGTGAAAAGTCAAAAAGAGAAAAAAATAAAACAATAGGGAAATTTGGTTAATAAGGTAGCATAAAAAGGTTTAGCTCGGAAGATATTATCAGCCCGGGAAGAAACGCAAGAAGAACGAAAACCGTAAGCGAAAATCAGCCAATTTTACGTGCTGCGTGTCTCTGCTGAGTGTATGTGTGTGTTTGAGTGAGTGTGTAATACAATTCCGTGTGCATTTCCTTAACAGCCACCACCACAACTACAACGACAACAAGGTGAAGGCGAAACCAGGACAAGCAGCGCGCAAAAACGCACAAAAGAATTAAGGAGAAATACCGAAAAGCATACAAGAAGTTGATATTTTTCTACAGTGGAGTTCATACAAACAGCAACCATGAGCAAACCAAACTACGAGCTTCCGCTGACCATTGATCCGGAGCATGAGTTGCGTTTTGTGGGTGAGTTTTTTTCATTTTTCTTATTGTAGGGAATTTTTAGAATTAAAAGGTGAAACTCTTGATTCTTTAGCAATTTGTTATTGTTTGTCTCTCTCCCCATCCATTCATCGCGTGAGCGTGTGAGACGGGGAAGGCCATTTTGCACGTCGGCTCAACCACACTCGCGCACACCCATTGCTACATACATGCATATGTTGTTCATGTATCGACCAATGAAGGTGACGACGCATCGGTTGCCGCACCAAGCATTGAAACATTTAACCATTGCAATTTCAAATTCCAAATTGCAAAATTCGTTCATTTTGTTAGGTCAAAAGGGCCTAGAGCAAACTGCAAAGTTCGCACGCACACCAACACCAACACACACTCGGCGCTTGATGTGTGATTGCGTCTCGTTTTGGTGCTCTTTACCTCAGTCTCTGTCTTTGTCTCACTTTCCTTGTCACTTGGCGCTGCTTTCTTTGCAGCTTATCAATAATTTCCGTTGTTTTTGTTGGACATTTTTGACATTTTTTTAGGTCTACGTGTGGTGTGCGGCTGTTTCACCATGTTTTCATCCATCTCCTTCTGTCCTGTCCTGGCCCGCCCGCCCGCCGCTGTCACTGCTGCCGTCCCTCTTTCTTTCTTCTGCTGATACTCTTGTTGCCGGCAGCTGGCGTTGTTTTCTTGCTCTCGATATTCTTTCGCGCTCTCCGACCGTCGTCGTCGTCTGTCTCTCTCTCCTTGCGTTTTTGGCTACAATTTTATTTTTATACGCAAGAACTTGTCATGGGCCGTTTTTGTTTTAATTTTATTTTTTGTCTTACTTTTTGAATTTTGGCCAAAAAGCAACAGCAGCAGCAGAGAGCTCGCACAGTGGACGTTGGCAATGCATTAACCCGATTGCTACTAATTGGAAAAACACAAAAAACATGTTTGTAAAGAAATAGTGTATATCATATATGTGGCGAAGAGAGAGAGAGAGAGAGAATGGGAATTATTTATTTTGCTCGTGCGACACCCATTAATTTTTCTTTCGTTCCACTGTGCACAAATATTTTCATATTTGTGTGGACGCATGTATGTACATGTGTGTGTTTGTGACTATGTCAGCCCTGCCTTAGCCCCATTCTTGTCCACCGCCACACCTCCGCCTTTGATCGTTGACTAGCGGGGGTGGTTGGGAAGAGGGGCCGAAGCACATGCATGACGCGACTTTGTCTAATGAAATTTCCTTCATGAGCACACATACATGAACACACAATATCTACACATATATACACGTATTGGGAGAACACGCACGCAGTAAAGGGAATCCGTTACACTGCTTCTGCTGTTGCGTTGCACTCTTTCCACTTGCAGAAGAATTGGATCCCAAGCGTTGATCGCAAATGTAATGGAATTCGCCCTGTGCCTAATCTCTTCCGAGGAAATCCATGTCTGGCCTTGGCAATCTTTTTGGAAGTTTCGTTCAGTTTTCACCACAAATATGGTTTTCTGTTTTTGGGAGGGTATTCAAGTTTCGGCTCCTTTTCGTTGCTCTCTTTTGCACTGCTTCTAGCTATTGGTTCTCTTTGTTGTTTGCTTCTGCTTTTAATTCAATTAATTTGAACTTGCCTTCGTTTTTGGTGTTGCCAACTTTGCCTAATGACGCAATGGGCGTGACGTGACACAAATCAGTTGTTGCTTGGCATGAGGGGGGGCGGTTAATTCGATTGATTGCTAATGATTGAATGCATTATTTGCTTTCTTTTCAGGTCCCTTCAATCGGTCCGTGGTCACAATCATGACCCTTCGCAATAACGCGGCTGTGCCACTGGTTTTTAAGATCAAGACAACCGCACCAAAACGCTACTGTGTACGTCCAAACATTGGCAAGATCCTGCCTTTTCGCTCGACCCAGGTGGAGAGTAAGTACTCTACAACATCCATATGAACTGGCTGAAATCCAATCTAATCCCAATACCATTCGATTTATATCCCACAGTCTGCCTGCAGCCCTTCATGTACGATCAGCAGGAGAAGAACAAGCACAAGTTCATGGTGCAAAGCGTCCTCGCACCGACGGATGCTGATCTGACCGATTTGAATAAATTGGTAAGTGATTTGTTGATGGGTATCCCCGTATCAAATCCCCAATTAACATTCCATCTTCATCGATATCATTCCCTGCAGTGGAAAGAGCTGGAGCCGCAGCAGCTAATGGATGCCAAGCTGAAGTGCGTATTCGAGATGCCCAGCACCGAGGCCAATGCAGAGAACACTAGCGGCGGGGCCGTAGGCGGTGGAGCCGGCAGCGCCGGTGGAGGCAATGCGGGCACCAATGTCAGTTCCGTCATCGCCGAGGGCACTAAGTCAGAGCCGAAGCTGTCCAGCGATGAGAAGGTGTGTTTTGTAGCGCTCTTAAAGAATATATTTAATAAATCAATATTTTTTTACAGGCATCAAATTCGCCAGACGCCACTGAGCATGTGGACACGTCCGGTGAGATCAAGGCGCTGATGGAGTCTAACAGTGAACTACGAAAAGAGAATCTACACTTGAAGGTTGGTCCCTCCGTTATTCTTTATGGCCTTTATGGCTAAAATCTTTCTGTTGCAGGATCAAATCACACGCTACCGCAGCTCAGCGGCCCTCAAGCAGCCGAACGAGCCCTATGCCCCAGTGCTGGCTGAGAAACAGATTCCGGTCTTTTATATTGCAATTGCCATTGCTGCGGCCATACTGGGCCTCTTACTGGGCAAATACTTGCTCTGAATGCCATAAGTTATCCAACATGCAGCAGAATCAATAACAACTACTGAACTACAGAAAACAAAAAAAAACACAAAAAAGAGCAGCAGGAGCAGCAGCACCATCAAACCGCAACAAGACGCAATAGCAGCAATAACAACGAACGATCGCAGGAGCAAAGACAAAAGCAAAAGCAAAGGGAAGAGCCGATAGATAGGAAACCCATCAGAAGGAGCAGCAGAAGAGGAAAACAGCCCTCAAGGATGACGGAGATAAAGGAGCTGCGCTCAAACAGGATGTAAAAGTTTCGACGATGAAGCTATTAATTCTAAAAATGATTCAAGAAACAAAATACTTCAACAACCAGTTTAATCCAAAAAGTGCATTGCTCAGATTTTCCATTGCATTTTTTTCATTTTTTTTTTTTAACTAATATTACTATATTCTTTATGATAGCTATTATTATTTAACATCTAAAGTTGTGGAAACTAGTATCCTTTATTTTCTTTCTATTATTCTTCAATCAGACATTTCTTTAAAAGTCGAAATCTCATTAATTAAAAAAAAAAATTTCGACAAAAAGCAAAAACAAACCCAAAATTGTTAATAGAGCAAATCGATTTCAGTTTTATGTTTAATTAAGTTTGTTATTTGCTTTGACATAACTTGGATAAATGTAAGTTAAAACAAAAATTAAGAAGAAGAAGCTTATCTAAGGAAAACCACGAGCAAAATGCATTACAAAAAGTCAGAAAAACGCTTTGAAAAATCATATAATTAATAAAAGAATGTCACGAAAAAAACTGCGCTGCCAGGCCACCGCCGCTCTCTATAAAGGACAGTTTGCTTCATCCCCCCTTGTCCATCACTGTCTCTCCCGCTGTCACCACCCATCTCCATCAGTCCATTAACACCTATAAAAAGGGAATTATATAAAAAGATATATAAGGACCATAAGTTATATTTTTCGGCTGGCATTTTGCATTTAAGTAGTTTGTTTTTAGTCATTTCAATGGTTCAACCTGCAACCCCATAGATCCACATTAAATCAACAAATGTATTGCTATATATATATGTATATGTATGTTTGGATACTTAAATATACAGATTTGATGAGAAGAATTTATGTAAGCGAAACATCCACTCAACTGAGTAGCTAAATTGGAGGAAACCAACCACCCACATTTTATAAAACAACACAATTCAGAAGATTAACTGCAAGAAAATTTAGAAAATATATGAGCATACACTTACAATCTAAATGTATCACATATTATATGAAATATGTCTGATGATTAATTAAAGCAATTCCAGAAACAGCATACTCATGTACAATGCGTATGGACAATTGTAAGGTCTATATGTCTCTCATATGATCTGTTACGTTGTTGAATACGTATATGTGTCTGAAATGATATCTGCTTATACAAAAGATCTGCAGATGATACGCTCCATATCTGAGGATCTGATATGATGTGGATATATGTGTATATCCATATCTAAGGATGCGATGATGGGAGGGTTACAGCAAAATCAATCAACTTTTTATAAACATTTGACAGAGGCAACGCAAAACAGTTTCAAATGGTTAATAATATCTCGCCACCCCAAGCCCCTGAAGCCCCCTCACAAAGACCCCTTCGTTCAGCACAACCCCTTAGGCATGTAAAAACAAAACGAGAAAAACAAAGCTAAAGAGAAAGAAGAGAAACCTCTCTTTGATTTGTTTTTGAACATATATTTCCTTGTTCTTCATTGCGATTGTTTTTGGCTGTTTTTTTTTTTTATTTTTGTTTAACTTTTTGCAAAGCATTGAAAGGGTATATAGATTTATATATAAATACATACATACGAGTATATACACATGCGTGTATGAACGCTGTATTTTCATAGGCATGTGGACATCGTATTTAAATGTTTAAACTAGAAATACAGAACAAAAAAGAAAACCTATAAATAAATATAATGATAAACGAAACGAAAATGAAATGAGAAAATAACAAACGAGGAGAAAACACACACAAAAAAGAAAAAAGCAAATCATAAGCAAAATGTACTTGATGTCAGCTGTAGCAAAAGAAAAATACAATATATAGATATATATATATATATATATATGAAATGATATATGAAAATCATAATAAATTGTGGAAATGGATTTTGAGATCATCATTCAACAGTTGTTGTACCAGAACCCCCCCCCCCCCCCAGTCCCCCTCCACTCGTCGTCAAACTTTCACTTGAATTCTTTAATGGAAGTTATCCCGAAACACACACACAAGCTCTACAGAAAGATAATGGTAAAAAAAAGAAAGAAGTTCCAAACAAAACGACACGAACGGGGGGATACAAACAAAAATTATTATAATATTTAAAACATGAATCTTAACAACCTAAGTGTTTTTTTCTCAAAGGAAAAAAAAATGAAACATTGTTAATTAAACATCAAATATCATTTGAAATAAATTTAAATAAAACAAAAATACATAAAAAAACACTAGCATTCTCCCCCCAATGGTCTTCTCTCGCTCACTCTTACTCATCGATTTGAAATGGAGCGAGATAGAAGTAGCATTGCATGAGAAAAAGACCGGAGCATGTGTCACACAAATAACAAAATGTTTATTCGGATAAAGGATGCGTATTCCATTAGAGAGACAGAGATAGCATGAGAAAAAACTATAAATTATAAATAATATATTCATAGCGTAATAATGCTATCAGTCCGAGTATTATAAACACTATTTGCTCCGAAAACGGTGTACCCGAACTCTAGCTTTCAAAGTACACTCCTCCCGATGATCGGATAAAGGATGCGTATTCCATTAAAGAGACAGAGATAGCATGAGAAACAACTATAAATTATAAATAATATATGCATAGCGTAATAATGCTATCAGTCCGAGTATTATAAACAATATTTGCTCCGAAATCGGTGTACCCGAACTCTAGCTTTCAAAGTACACTCCTCCCGATGATCAACCACAAATATATATAACCATATAAAAACCAGTTTTTCGTTCGAAGCACCAACCCAACCAATGAACGCCAACGTAATTTAAACCAATTAAAGTTGTGTTGTTGCGTTGTCCGCGACGGCGAACAGAACAGGAAATTTTTCAGGAAAAATCAATTTTATCATGAGATTGTGCATGTTTCATAAGCATAGTTTTGTTGTATACTTTTGAAAAATTATTAAACAAAATATGCTATAAAAGCAAATACATACATACATAGAGATGAAGTTGTAACGGCGAAAAATATGCTATGAAATGCCATATCGTTTTGTAAAGGTACAATATATGCAATAGCCAGAAGAAAGTGTTTTCGACACCATAAAGTACATCAGTACATCAATTATCAATTTAGTCTGTCCGTCTGGCTCATCGCCCAGTCCCTAGAAACAGACGAACGAACCCAACAAGATAACGAAAATGTGCATGTGAGCATGTCGCTCACGAGATGAACCAAATTAGCAAAGACAAATGAAACGGAGACAAGCGCGCCGGTTCGAAATTGACAACGCTAACAAGTACATCGAGTATTTACATCCACTTCCTTTCTTCGTCCAGCACTCGAGTACGAATTGCATATTCCGCTCATGCGAAATTGCTGATTGGTGTCATGGACAAAGAATATCCGATTGTCATACGACCAAATTCAAACATGTAGAAAGTACCGTCAGATGGTATCTGTTGAGGATCAGGTAAAGTGCAACTACCTGCAAATTCAGACACCACCAGAACCATTGAACGCCCTGCTCATAGGCACGGATCCAGACTTAAACCTCTTCCTCAAGTCCATTCGGAGCAACATAAATAGTTACCAATATTGCGGCAAATGGTTTGCCGGGTTATTTATATTTTTCAGAAAAATTCAAGAAACCGCCTACAAAAGATCAAACGGATTAATATACACTTTTTTTGGTTAAGACCATTTAGTAATATAATTTACACTTTTTTATTAACAATCAATCGATACATATATTCAAAGTCTTACACTAAAAGGAATCACCAGACCGGACTAGACGCGATATTGCGCAGATGTTGCACGAGGCAAACACTTAAGTAACAGTGGCATGAGTAAAGAATAACGAGGCGATTCTAGGCCGCGCATCCAGCCGCTTTCAGCAGATCCACAAGGGCTGCATGACCGCGACGCTCTGCATAGTCCAAGGCACTCAGACCGAGCAAATCCTTCTCGCTGGCACTCTCGAAGTAGGGCAGCACGTACTCCACCACCTCGGGGAACCCGTGCAAGGCCGCCAAATGCAGAACTGTGCGTCCAGATGGATCCGGCTGGGAGAGATCAGCGCCCGCATACTGATACGACTTGAGGCGTGTAAGCGAGCCGCGGGCAGCGGCCGCGCACAGCTGTTCGCCGACGGCTCGTGAGGAGCCGGTAAGGTGGGCGCCACAGTTGATGAGCAGTTGGATGATCTCGTGACTGTCCGTGGAGACGGCCTCCAGCAGCGGGGTACGATCGTAGCGATCACGTATGTGAACAGAGACTCCGTTGTGCAGCAGATACTTAACGATCTCGACGTTGCCCAATTGGCAGGCCAAGTGCAGGGCCGTTCGTTGGTCGTGATTGGTACCGGATAGATCGGCGCCGTACGCCTTCAGATTATTGATCTTCTTCAAGTCACCCTCGGCGACGGCGGCATTGATCATGGCCGGGAAGAGTGTGGCACCCAGCTGGTCCAGTTCCTGTGGCGAGGACAAGTGCAAAGAGCGCGCCACAGCGTCTACCAAATCGTAGTCCTCCATCTTGGGGGCCGTTACCGATGTCAGCTCTCCGCGCAGGTTCGACTGCATCATCTGGAGGAAATTGAACACTTTAAAGTATAGTCCGAACAGAAAGCGATTCACATTGGGCCTTACCTGCTTTTTGACGTCCAGCGACCACTCCTCCTTGCCAATGACATATGCCAGCTTGGAGAGTGCCGCCTCGGGGGTCATGTCATAGCCGGGAATGACGCCTAGATCGCACAGGACCTTGCCAGTGTCGTAAATTTCCGCCACCGAGCCGTTTGGACACTGGGTGCAGTTTATGATGATAACGCCACGATCGGCGGCCGCCTGCAGCTCCTCCATCAGGTCCCGGCGATTTGAAGGCATGTTACCAGAACCGAACGATTGCAGCACCACACCCCTGATGGGTGGCGCCAGGAAGGCGCGGAATGTGGAGAGCGAAATGCTAGGAAAGATTCGCAGCAGGCCAACATTCTCGTCGAGATTCAGATGCACACAGAACCGTTCTATGCTGCAGGGCCGGAAGATCAAACGATAGTCCACATTCACATCGATTCCAATTCTCGCCAGCGGCGGCACATTGGGCGAATCGAATGCGTCCAGCGAATTGGAGCTGACCTTCACCGTGCGATTGCCGCGCATCAGTTTGTGGCCGAAGAAGATGCACACCTCCGGTATAATGTAGTTGCCGGCTATGATCAGGGCGGATGTGAAGTTGTCCTTGCCGTCGGTGCGCGTCTCAAAGATCGGTATCTGCGATCCTGTGATGATCACCGTCTTGCCCAGATTCTCCAGCATAAACGATAGAGCCGAGGCCGTGTATGAGAGCGTGTCGGTGCCATGCAGCACCACGAAGCCGTCAAAGAACTCGTACGATTGCTGCAGGCATTAGTTCCCGGATTATTTCTCCCATCAAAGCGTTGATCCCACCATATTCACATACCTGTATATCATTGGCAATGCGGGCCCAGTCGTTCATCGTCATGTTGCTGCTGTCCAGCAGCGGCGTGTACTCGGTGACCTGGTATAGGACCCTTCTGTCCATGCCTTGGACAAAGGGCAGGACCAGCGGCGCCATCGATGCCGAGGCCCCAAAACGTCGCAGTGCATACTCCTCATCATGGATGTTCGGATACTTGCGAATGCTGCGCACTAGTGCATTTGGTATGGGCGCCAGCACTGAAATGTCGCGAGAAATTAAGATGAGCGTCTCCTGAGGAGCCCTACTTGGAACAACACTCACCATTTCGTTCGTTCCTCATCATGCCAATGGTGCCTCCCGTATAGATAACTCGCACCCGTGCCTCCTTGATGTCCTGGGCCATTAGTTTGCCGTCGCTCTTATTCCGCCGGATCGTGGGACTGGGCAGCGTGGGCGAGGACGGCGCCATACCCTTATCGATGGACATGAGGCGCTCGTGGGTTGGCACCCGTACCTGGATGTCGATGGGCTTGGTGGCTCCCGGGGCCGTCGTCTCAGCGCTGGCACCGTTCGCAGACATAGCTGGCAATCTAATGGGGAAACCTTTAGCTGAGATTCAATCGCTTCTTATCGCTCGGGTTCTGTGGCGCTACTCTGTTCAGTGGAGAGTCGTAAACAGAAAATCCATTAACCCGTGCATCTGCTGCGTGACTGGGTGGAAACTATTACGCTCTGCTGCTGGTTGCGCTGTTGATTATTTGACCAAGTCGTTATCAGGTGAGTGGCTGGCATTGGTTTATTTCTCGCAGCGATTCAATCGTTGGATTAGCAACGACGACCTAGGGGGTCGGTCCGAGAGTTCACGTGGTATTTCTAATTGCGTTTGCCCGGCGTATCTGACGGAAATTGAAAGTATGTTCCGTTCGCTGTGGCAATCAGATTGAGATAGCAGCTCCTTCTCCTTCTTTGCGATGGCGCCAGCAGACTTTGGACGATATCAGTAATGAGTAATCTAATGAAATTCAAATGCTATGGGCATTTCCTCACTTTCTGAATGCCTATCTATTGTTCCGTATATATACAAATATGTATACATGTGTATATTCTTCTGGCCGAGCAGCTGACTATCGATATTCCTATTTCTACACTAAATAACTGTTAATTTGTCTCTATAGAATTCCTCTGTTTATTGGATGACGGATCATTGCTTTTTGGAAAGAACAAATAACAAAAATGGATTTATTGTACATCTGTTTTGTGTGTGTCTTACGCATTCTATTTATATTCTATTTATATTCAAATACCTGGCTGTTTATTTGTTTATGCAGCCGTTTATACTTTTTTCAATGATATGGCAGCTCTGCGCAAGGCTTGGATCCATTTTCTCACATCTGGCAAAGCTGCTTATGTTGGAATTTCACCAGTGTGGCAGCATCTACATATTTGCCGTTATGGTTTTGCGATGGGAATAATTGTAAAATTATAATTTCTTGTCTTCTCTAACTTGTGGTGGACGCCCACTCATCGATATATAATAGCATATATATTTAAATATACAGATAGACTCATTGGATTATAGCTCATTGTGCCGATGGGTGGCGGGGACGTGCGGCTGGAGGTCGCGCCAGAAATTGACGCGATGCTGCATCAGTTCAGCCTCAATGCGGAATAGCGGCGCAGCGGCTACCTCGTCAGCCTTGGTGCCCAGACGAACGAACTCAACCGGATACCTGGACGAAGGCTGCCATATGGGCAGGTTTAATGAGGCATTCGTTAGATTCGGATTGCTGTGGACATT
Organism: Drosophila helvetica; assembly: GCA_963969585.1. Lineage (NCBI taxonomy): Eukaryota > Metazoa > Arthropoda > Insecta > Diptera > Drosophilidae > Drosophila > Drosophila helvetica. The sequence goes on along the minus strand of OZ018401.1, from coordinate 19,967,050 downwards.
GAAAACGCATATGCACATGTGTCCGTTAATGGTCAGCTCTAAGAGATGGCTGCGTTAAATCATACCCCGTTTGGGCGAAGCTGACCCACAGGTTCAGCATGAGCTCCCGCAGCTCCAGATCCTGTCGTGTGGGCACCGCACTCACGAACAGCTCTCGGCCGATGGGGAACAGATACTGCAGCTCCTCAGCATGACAGGCTCCGTAGAACTCGTTGCGCTCCCCCTTGAAGATCTCCGAGAAACTTGCGGCACCCTTGTGATCGAACAGGTAGACATAGGTGGGGCCTGCACTTTGGGCCAGTCGAAGACGTAAGTACTCATCGATGCCAGCCACAAACCATCCATCCGAAATAAGCTGCAGGGAAAGGCGAAGATGTATTATACAAATATTAATCAATCCTCTTGCAGATCCGCTACCCACATCGGTCAGGTTCTGGTGGTTGGACTTGTCGTAGTCGTGGCCCGCCTTGAAGTAGAAGTCCTCTATGCGCTTCGTTATCTGCTTCTGCACGGAATCCTCGTGGTGATCGTAGTTGAGCACCACGGGTAGCACCTGATCGAACTGCGACTTGAAGTCATCCATTAGCTGCGGCAAATTGAGCAAGGCCGCTGTCTTCAGCAGCCCCTCTTCGGCGGTGGCGCCCACCATCAGCGGCAGCTCCAGTCCATGCGGTTTCCGCGCCTGGCGCGGCGGCACCGTTAGGAATGCATCCTCATGCTCGGGCTCTATCACCGGGGGAAAGGGTATCATGGGATCAAAGTCCCAGACCTGCCAAACGACGCCAGATTGGCTCTCAACTCATTGAGGATCTAATTCAATCTACTTACAAACATGTCGTACAGCGAAGCCACAATATCCTCGGCTGGCTTCTGACGAAGACACTCTAGCTTGAGTGGCCACTCTCCGGAAGAGCCGCAGCCCACCAGCTCGGCCAGCTTAGTGGCTCGCCTGGCGGCCACACCTTTGTGCGCGGGTTGTGCCCAGGGATTGAAGTAGGTACCTGACTGGGCGATGCCGCGGTGGAGCAGGCCGCGAGACTTCTCCGACAGCATGTGATAGGTGACGCTTGCTCCGCCGGCGCTCTCTCCAAAGACGGTCACACTGCGGGGATTGCCGCCAAAGGAGGCAATGTTGGTTCGCACCCAACGTAGCACTTCCAGCTGATCTTTCAGTCCATTGTTTCCTGGGCAGTCGAGGGTCTCCGTGCTGAGAAAGCCCAGCGGCCCCAGGCGGAAGTTGGCGGACACCAGGACAATGTCGTGATCCAGCAGAAAGTCCGGCCCATAGAAGCTGCTAATTCCCGCGCCGCACTGCCAACCGCCACCATGGAACCAGACCATCACGGGCAGCGAAGTGTTCCCAGAGCTCATAGACTCCGGTGTGTATACATTCAGATAGAGACAGTCCTCGGATCCCTCGATTTGCATGTCGCGTCGGAAGGGATCCCGCTGCATGCATATAGGCGCATCTTTTACCGCCAGCCGCTCGCCCTCCCAGCCCATCTCGGCCACCGGGGCCTTGAACCGCAACTCGCCCAACGGCGGCACCGCGTACGGGACGCCCATGAAGGCTCTCATGTGGCGGCCATTGTGCGTGGTCAGGTGGCGGCCGATCAGCCAGCCGCCGTGCGGTAGGCGCACGTGCAGGCTCTGCGAGTTACGTGCCCCACTCCAGCTGCAGTGGATCAAGAGCAGCAGCAAGGTCCGCGTCCCAACGATTGCCATTGCGTTGGCTCTTGAAGTCAGACTGATTTGCCTGCAGCACGACGCTGCCAGTTTTAAGATTACAGCATCATCAGCATCCAAATTGGACTTGGAGTTGGAGTCTCAACCGCAGTGTTAGCCAACTCATGCGCCGAACTTGTTTACCGAATTTTTTCTTACTTTACCTTGTCTCTCGACATCATTAATTCTTTTTTGTGTGTGTCTCGGTGTCTTGGTGTCTCACTTTTTGCCACTCAGCATCGGCTCGCCACCAGCATTAAACAGCGACATCAATTTCACATGTTTGGGTTTCGTTTGGAACACTGCGCAAATTTGGCCAAATCAAGCTGTACCCGTGGGCACAGTGGATCGAGCTCTGTGACTGAAGAGAAAATTATTCTCTTTTAATATGATTTTTAATAGTTCCTACATCTCTAAACGGGGAAAATGCGAGAAGTTTCGGTGAAAGTGCAAAATTGTTTTCAATATTTTAGATTGGATACTAACACACTTATATAAAACGATATAGTACTATATTGCAGGAATCTTAATGCCGATCATTTTATTCAAAATGTATATATGTACATGTATACATAAATCTGAAATTTAGTTAAAGTTCTCAATTGCATTTTGCATTCTCATTACTTTCAGGCAAACATTAAATTTAAATTCAATTTCTATCTATATTTTCAAGGTTCTATGGGCCTTTTTATCCAAAACTCTATTAATTTTGTCTTTAAACAAATCTTTTATTTCTGCACTGAGTCTGTTATCCCATTTCGGCAGCACTGGCACCACAGTGCGATATTTAATAATTTTATTTGGCGTGCTTGTTGATGCCGGACCCGTAAATGACAAGGCACATTAAGCCGAACACCGAACGCCGCTCACCGCACCCCTACAGAACGTGGCTACAACTATAATTTATGAAAATATTTTTAGAAATAGATGCAGAAGCAGATAACTCAGAATATCTGAACAGATATCCACTTGCGTGAGGGTAACTATGTCGAAATGGAATCGATCCAACCGATCCAACTGAAATGCCATTGGAATTGGAGTCGGGCGGTAGAGCCAAGGATGGCGAACTGGTTCGATTGGGCCAAGGTCTTTACAGCATTCGTGTAAGCCTCGTTAAATGAAAAGAGACAGCAGGAGTTGGTAATGGTGATAGCGGCTATAGCAGCGGCACTGGCAGTGGCAGTGGGAGAGCTAGAGCTCCACCGATTAAATAATATGTTAATTTGAATTTTATGAATGTGCTCCGAGCATACTTATGTATGCATGAAAATATTTTTGAGCTCCGAAAAAAAAAACACACAAAAACCAAAAACTTGAAAGTTGTAAAACAAAATAAAAACGTTGTGTGGGCATATAAAGGTGAGGACCAACCCGAACCCACCTGCGATGAGGCTGAGGCTGAACCAAACTGACCTGAACCCAACGGAGTCCGGAGATGAGCGCTCTTCAAAAATGCCTTTGCATGCCAAAAAATGCCGACAAGCTAATAAGCGCTACGTCTGAGGCCCTTTGAAGTTGCTTCGAGTCGCTGATGAGTCCCCAAAACTGGGAGGAAATACGCGAGAGACAGAGCAAGGGGAATTCCAATAGAGCGAAACGCCTGAACCTTTAATTTGTGTTCCCATCCTGTGGGGGGACGGGGACGTTTTTTCTGTCATAACTTGACTTGGGATTACTTTTTTGCAAGTTTAACTAATATGCGACCAGAGGACTCGGCCAGACAGCCACTCGAGAGGGGAAGAGCAAGGCACCACACCACTCCACATAAAACAGCGCAGCACCCACTGCACCACCACTACCGCACCACTACATGAAAAATGTCCAGGTCGAGGCCACAGATTTATTCGGCTGCAAACATTTTTAATCCACTTGAGTGGCAATTTATCAGCCGGCAAACAAACAACCAGAAACTTCTCCAATGTCCAACCAAAAGTTATTTGTGTAACGAACTAGCTACGAGAAGTAGATACCTATTCAGATGCACATTCATACGTAATATACACATGAATACTCGTATGATGTCTCATGGTCAGGAGGCCAAAAACACTGAAAAGGTGACACATACCAAGTGGTTAAAGAACTTAATTAATTACACTCTCAGCTCGATCCCACTGATGACAAATGCTGTGGTTCAAATTTCGGTATATCCACAGCAAAACAGCAACATTATAAAGATAACTTCCTTTGAAGCGAGCTTCGAAACTAAACCTTATTGTTACACCAGGAAGGTACTGATGCATTGATATGAAAAGGATATGAAAGTGGCAAAATTCCCAATTACACCTACTTCAGCACAGTCTCAGCCCAAAACTTGGTTGATTTTATTGTCGCTGAAAACTATAGTATAGGCCTGCAGAAAAAAAGAGTCGGCTTCAATTATCTTAATAAGAAACACGTTTTTCTCGCGACAACTTATTCTTTACCAATCGTTCTCATAAAGAAAGAATTCACTATTCGTAGTTTGTATAAATATTAACGGACGGACACTGACAGAACGACCTGGCTTGTCATCATGATCAAGAAGATTTGTATAATGTAAATCCATATGTATATGAAATTGTATGGGGTAGGAGTTTCTTTTCCTGTGGGTAATTTTATAATACCCCTAGCAAGCTATAAAAGTTTGTTTAAACGATTACAAATCAAAAGTTTGATGTTTTTACCGCTTAAAAAAATATCGAGGAGCACTATCCTTTTGATACTCAACTCAACCGACCCAACTTTCGGTTTACTTGCAAGCCTTACTTTAGCCTTAAAAAACCTTAACGATTTGTACGCATCTCTTGTGTTCTTATTTAAACATATTTTCGATTTAAATTTGTTGAATTTTAAATACACAAAAAGAAAAACACTTTGGGGGTTGACACGAAACCCTTTTTATTCCGACAGCGGGGACAGGTGTGGGGGGATTTGGTACCCAACAGAGGAATGGAAAATGATTTATTGAAGGTGAAATATTTATTGTTGTTTCTGTTATTTTTTTCGGAATTTTTGGCTATATTTTTTTGTTGCCATTTTCCCGTTTTTGTTTCTACAGTAAACAATGGCTATGCGCGGCATCTTTTGAATTCTTACTACCTCCTTCGACTTTAACCTCGGCGGAGGGGAAAAAGTGAAATAATTATTAACAAAAACAAGAGGCGAACATGGAACAACAGATGCTTAGAAGGACAAACCCATCTCCATCTCCACCTCCACCACATCCTCATCCTCTTGCTAAAGTATTTATTTATTCTGCGTTTTGGGTCAATTCCTCCGGTTTCATTTAATTAAAAAGAAAAGCGAACTCGCGAGGCATAAAAAACCCTACGAATACGTACACTGAGAAAAATAAAATTTGAAATGGCTTATACTCCATTGGAGGATTGTTAAAAAGTACTATGTATATTCGCATGAAATTAATGCAATTTTATTCAATCCACTCGAAATATGTACTAAAATAGTAATTTTATGAATTGCTTATATAATTCTTAATATCGCATATCAATATTTTGAAATTTTCGGTAGTATTATTTTCAGAGTGTAATTATATCCATATACACCCACATGCATGGATATCTGGGTGTCCCTTTGACTGCCTGGCCTGTCCCCGTATTTACTTAGGATCAGGTGGTGAGCCATAGCCATCCCATCCCATTCCATCTCGAACTCCGGCGGGGAGCAAACAACAATGCAAAGAAGCCGCCGCGGCAGGCGAAGCCAAAATTTCAATTTCGCGGTTGCTGCATATTTTCCCAGCCTTTTCTCGTATTTTTCCACTTTGCTTTGACTTTCCAACTTGCGGACGGAACCAAGGGATCCCCGGTACTTTCGGCAATGGAATTTAAACGAATTTTTAAACAGGCTCTGGGATTGTCCATTCCGTTACCCAACCCTGTGACAGCCCGGCCCAAATCTTTAAAGGCCCTGCAAAACGTTTGGCTGGAGTGCAGAGCGGCAGAGAGCAGAGAAGAGCAGAGCTTAAGCGATAATTGGCCACTAGGAAATGTCGATGATGTCGAATCGGGAAATGCAAATTGCCAATGTCCGGAACGGGGCTTAGCCGCCTAAGCCCAGTAACCCAAAAAAACTTTGGGCCAGCTAGCAGTAGGACGGTGGGCTCGGCGATTTCGGGGCGGGTCGGTGGCGGAGGTTTTAGGAAGAGGCGACCTGACATGGATCAGGTTAAGCGTTCGAATGGAGGCCACAAATTGATATGCAGCAGCTGTTGCGAGGCTTACATCCATAATAGTAATAATAATCAGAGGAGCGGGAATCTGTTATCCTCCCCCTTGTCGAAGTTTCGATACCCTTACACCGAGGGTTGGATGTGCAATCTCGTAACGAAGGTACAATACCAAAGGCAATACAATAAAAATGCACTCTTGTTCGGGGGGCACACATTTTGATGATACATCTTACAAGTAGGTACATATTAAACATTGTATTGGATTTTATGTTCTTCGCATATTTTCATTCTTCATTTTGAATCAATGTCCAATCAATGTCCACTGTTTGAGAGGAAGAGTATATGGAAAAGCAAATATCAAAGTTAAGAGCAAAGCGCAGCAGCGGCGCAGCCTGTCAGAGGGATTAGCTCGCCTGATTGGACACGATGTGATTAACTTGTCGTCAACGCAGAGGATCTGACTCCGTTCCTGCCACTGCCATCGGCACCGCTACTGCCACTGCTACTGCCACTGCCACTTCCTCTGCCTCTTCCACTGGATGTGACGTCAACACGTTCCGCATTATAGCTACCGTCCTCGTTCATCCACCCTACTCCCATCCCATCCCATCCCCGCACTACCCCCACGCAGCAGCGGCTCAGGCTAAACAAAAGTGCAAACATTGACAGACGGCAGTAGAAGGATAATGCTGGAGAGCGCAGGAGAGCGAAAGAGAACTGCCAGGCCAAAATGAACCCATTACGCACTCCATTAACGCAGTTTTGCCTATGCATGTGGGCCCCTTCTAATTAGTTGTGGCAGCTGATGCTGCGTCACTCTCGCTGATACACTCCGTCGTCCTCCCTCCCTGGCAAACACATGTGTACTATAGTTAATACAATTACCAAGAACAGACAGAAACAGTTAGTCGCGTCTCATTGTAGCTGCTGCCTCTTGCCTGCTTTCTCTATCGCAAATTTAGTTATTCCCCACGATTTAATACAAATCAAATGCAGCACTCTATGCACGCTAGTATTAAAGTCAACAATTCTATTTAGATAGAAATGATAAAGGGTAAAATAATCATTGCTCATGTGGTAGTTGTGTACCATTATGGTTGGGCTTATTATTTCTAAAAGTGCAATTTCCATAGATCTTACGGCTTAAAAATAGTATTTTTGGCTTTAAGTAAATAACTGTTAATTTATAGCCTGATTTGGCCACATTTAGAGGTCAGGAATTGGTATTATTCAATGACACTAGTGACTAATCCTTTGCGACGTTCAGCAATTTCTGAAACTCATCTTCTTGTTTGTCCGTCTTTGATTACAGTCTTTTATAAGTAATAAGAACGCTCATTAACCACTTTCAAATTTTAAAATATTTCTACGGAATTTTAAAAGCCTTCATTATTATGCTATTCAGAAGGATCTTAAGTGAAAAAGCCGTTGAAAATATCAAATTGATGGAAAAATTGAGCGGAATTAGGTATTACAAAATCAGATAATCTCTATAAAAAAACGAAACTTTATACCTGTTACTCAGTCGGTATATATGTGAGCTTACAATATATGCAATTTATTATACATTATATGTTCGCAAAAGGGACAAATTGAATTAAAGCCAAAAAAAAAATAAATTAAGTCGAACACTCTCGGAGATTTTTATTTACTAGATGTTTCCATTTTTGTTTAAAGTAGTTTTTTACATCTGTCTTCTACATTTCTACATCTACCTCTTTACATATACATACAAGGCTGTATGCGAGAGAGAGAGGGAATGAGTCTGCGCTTGGAGAAGGGCCACTGAAGTGTCATTTGTTCCTTCTGGCTATTATAATGATCCGACCTGATCCAGATTCGGCAATCTGGTAGATACGAGTATTTTTCATAATTCTACGTTTTTGGTTTTCCCGTATCTTCGAAATTGTGGATTCCACAGATTTTCATCTTTTGTGGGGCGGAAGGGGGCGTGCCAAAATTTATAAATACACTTGTGTTGGAGTGATATCACAGGAGCTTGGATAGAAAGTTTGGTTGATCTAGCTCTTATAGTCTCTGAGATCTAGGCGTCAAAGTAGACGCTCGGGCAAAGCAGATGGAGTGGCGTGTGAGAGAGCGAGAGGGAACGATTCCTTTCGAAATGGTTTTCTTCATTGTGGCTGTGATAATGATCAGATCTGATCCAGATTCAACACTCTGATAGATATGGTCATTGTCTATGATTCTGCTGTTTTAGTTTTCTTGTATCTTTAAAATTATGCATGCCGCAGATTTTCGTTCTTTGTGTGGGCGGAGCGAAATTTTGAAATGCACCTGTAACAGTGTGATATTACAGGAGTCTGAATACACAATTGCGCTAGCTTTTAAAGTCTCTGAGATCTAGGCGCTAATGAAGACGTACAGACAAACAGATAGACAGAGCTATATCGACTCGGCTATTGATACTGATTAAGAATATACGTACTTTATGGGGTCGGAAACGCTTCATTCTGGTATACCCCTTTACTCTTCGAGTACCGGGTAGTATTAAGCGTGTTGTAGAAGCTACGACGTGTTCATCATCATCATCATTTTATCTGTCTCACTGCTCTCACTCATCCGATATGGATACTTGTTTTTCGACCAATCGATCATACAGCAGATACATAGTATTATATACAGAGTTTACAATAAGCATGTTTCTAATTTTGAAAGTCGTTGCGAGCATCTGGTTAAAATCAAAGCTCCTTCCGCAAGGGTATGTAAATAGAAAGAGAGAGAGAGAGAGCATAACAATTTGCACATCTCTTGGCCAAACAATGAGAGCAAACTTTTTGTTCGCTTTGTGTGCGTTTGTGTGTGTATGTGTGTGTATGTGTGTGTGCGGGTGGCTCCCTCTTATTTTTTTATGCACATTTTTTTGCTCCGTGCTCTTAGCTGATTCTTTCATTTCAAGTCAAGTGCATTCTCAAGTCGCTCTCCCGATTGCCGGCTGCGGCTTCCGGGCCAGTGCATCCGAATGCCCGGCTTTGCCATTGCCAACAATAACAACATTGTTAGCCATATGGCAGGCAATGCGGTCTGGTCTGGGAGACTCCGGCCTGTTGGGTGCCCAACAAGGCGCTAACAATCAAGTGCACAATTGCCATAAGGCCTATTCCGGAGCGGTGGCTGGGGCGTTGGGGCGGTGGGGCGGTCTGGCCTTGCGGAACGCCAGTTGGGAAGCAGTGGTGGGGAATGCCATTAAATTGTGGTTTATGAGTCGCAATTTGGTTTGATTTACCACCAATTTTCTTCGGAAGGCTATTGAATCAACAGTTATAGCAGCAGACATTTTTTATGTCATGCAATTAAAGCCAGGCAAATGCAAATATCAGACGCTATTAATTTGACAATCACTGTAGCAGGCAAGGTGAGGAAAGGTTTATTAAAGACAAGGTGTTTCTTGGCAGCAAAAAAGGCTATTTTACTAATGTTATTTCATAATTGTTTTTCATAATTAATGATGTCCCTAGCCCTTTTTACAAGGCATTGGTTAAAATATTTACCAAGTACTAGTCTAGCCAAAACTATGGAAAAATCTACGGAAAACTCAAATTAATTTCTAGAATCACTGATTCCGAATCGGGTCGCTTGAAATATATGTCTTGCAATTGTGGAAGTACGTTCCACATTAAATTGCATAAATGAATAGCGTCTACTATCGAGAGGCTCGGCCCTCCTTCCATTCCAGGTGCGATTGTTTGCCCTCAAGCGGGCTACGTATCGCTACCAGCCGTTTAACACTAACTAAGCGGCTTACGCCTCGACTTCTAATACAACAAAAGGAATGGAATGGAGGAATGAAGGAATGAACGAAAGAAAATGAAAAGAAAACCCTGCCAATGTCCCATGAATGGGGGATGGGGGCTGTGCGCCGTCCTTTCCTCCGTGAATGTGGGTTGGGGGTGTATGGGACGGGACGGGACAAGTTAAGAAATCAAACAGCTGACATAAATAACATTTTAATTTAAATACGGCAGGACACAACAATATTTTTTTGCCGTTAAGGTAAGCAGAAGGTACAACAGCAACAATGGGGACAACAAGGACATCAGAACTGAGCTAAAAAAAAAAAATACATATTTAAACAGGATCTCGGCGAAGCAAACAAAATTAAACAGCAGGAACAACTGGGGGTATTACAGGCAGGCCAGGCAGGCAACTGGGAAGACGCAGTCAACAGTGGGGAAGTAAATTTTATTTTAAAATAAATTTATCGCCTTATCCGTTGTCCACGGCAGCCGCGGCAGCAGGACGAGTAGTGGGAGAAGTATCAGGAGCAGGAGCAGCAGCAGCAGCAGCAGGAACAGGAATAGGAATAGCCGCAGAGTCAAGTTCTTCTACCCTCAAAACAGGGTATTATGATTTTGATGAGATGTTGGTAATGCAGCGAAGGAACGGGAGCTTATATATATTCCATGGAATATTCTATATATTCGCAAGCTAGCTGGCTGAAAATTTTAAAGGAACATCAATGGGAATTGGGGTTTATATGTTTATATATGTATATATGTACATATCAATCTTTGTATCACATCTATATCACATCTTTGTACGATGTATGTATGGGAAAATGATGCAACCAAAGGTTAGGTATATATGTATATATATATATATATTTATATATATATATGTATATATTACTTCTATAATTTATTTCAAATTGGATAAAAAAACTACAAATATTTCATTAAAGTTTTCATAAAAAGATGGATCTGCAAGGGTATGGAAAGCTTCGGATGACACACAGCTTTCCTTCGTTTCTTATTGCTGTTCCTTTTGGTTTTGGATGCAATGCCCCATAGCGGCAATTGCTGGACAACAATGAAGGTGGCAGCGGCATGTGGCGGGCAAACACATGAGACCGATGCCACGGAGCTACCTAGAATCTACGACTGCCACCCGCTGGCAGCTGGACAAGGACACCGACACCGGCACGGGCACGGATGCGGACGCGGACACAGTCCCAGCACGAGAGCTTCATTTGAACGAAATGAAATCATAATGAGATTTTTGCGTTCGTTTTTTGTCGCCGCAGAGGAGCAAGCGACTGCGACGGGCAGGGTATTGGGAATGAGAAGGTGAATGGTAATGCGATGGCTATACCAATGGGGATGGGGTCTGCTGATGGAGCAGGGGGGATGTGGGGCAGAGGATACGTACGGAAGGAGCAATTGCCATTGCCATGGCGCGTAATGACAAAAATTCATAATTGGATAAAGAAGCGAACGTGTGGCTGAGCCAGGGCCAGGGCCAGGGCCAGTGCCATCCATAAAGTGTGTCCAGATTGAAATTCAACAGCTTTAAAGGAAACCGTCGTAAACTAACCGGACCTATTCATATGCAAAGCATTGTACATGTTTAGCATCTACAAAAAGAGAGACTCTCTGTTACTAAAGACAATATAAAAGGTAAGATGAGTAACACCCATAAAGGGTGGCTTTTGAATTGTCTTTAGAGAGGGGTAATAAGGTTATTCCCACTAGTATTCATGTTCCAGCTAGCATATTTGTCTACTTTGAATTTCTTTTTCAGATCGGGATTCACATTTGTCGATATTGTGCTGAAAACTGGGATTATCTCTTAATACCAAGCGATTCCGTGGCGCCCCATGTACCTTGAGGACAGAACAAAGGACACATGTCATTCGCCCGTGTACGTGTATGTGTATGTGTATTTGGACTTGGGTGTGGGTTTGAGGACAAGTGTGCGGCTCATTTGTCAGTTCGTTCGCTTGGATAATTGTCCTGCGATAAACAAAATTAGCAGCAATTTACGCGAAAATAGCAAAATGCCTACGAGTATATGGGACGGGGAGTAAGAGAATGAGATTGAGATTGAGGATGAGGATGAGGACGTGAACGTGGATGAAACAGTAATGGAAACGGCCAGAGAACGGCGACAAATGCCATCAGCAGCGTCATCAACACAAAAACACATCTCCACTGTCTCCGTTTGCGTTCTTGTGTCTTTTTGTCTGTCTGTCTGACTGTCTGTCTGTCTGTCTGTCCGTATATGGATGGGATGGGTTCAACTTGGTTAGGGTAACCCAAATTTATAGTGTCAGGATATTCATGTGTCTCTGGATGTGTCGTCCGCCTGCTGCTGCCAATGTGAGGGGGCTGGGTCGGACCCTTCAACATTCGTTATAGTTTTGATGAGTGGCATTAATGAGTCGTCTCTGTGTCTGTCTGCTAAGTCTCCCCGCATCCATGGGGGTTGACATTAATGACACCCACACATGGCATCCAATTTGACAGTCAACACGACGACAAATTAGTGAAATCACAACTGGCACTGGCACTGGCACTGGCATTGGAACTGCTAAACCCACCCCCTCATATCCGAAATTAAAGTTAAAGCTAAAAAACAATAGCTTCACTCCTCACGATTTGCTCCTCATTCCATTCCATCCCATTTTAGTCTTTTCCTTTAGAGGCCATGCGAGTGGCGCCAGCTGGCGCTGACCAAGGTCTCGGAAATCTCTCGGCAGCCATCGATAGCTATCGACAGCAATCGAAATGAGAGTAGCGGGGCATGAGTTATTTATGGCTTTTAAGTGACAGCCAGGCCAGATCTTCTGGCTGCCCGGAATCGGCATAGGAATCGAGAATGCTGCCGATACCCCATCCAATCCAATCCAGTCCAGTGCAAACCACTCCCATCCTATCCTCTTCCGAGCTGTCATCTTACATATGGAGATTTATTTCAACGGCTAAGCGCATTTGTAGGCATTTTTAATAGAGTCCGTCGAGGCGAACAGTCAGCGAGGCTCAACAACAGTGGGTTAAGTGGGGTGTCCTTAGGCTGGGGGCACACAACAAATTTGACTCTGATTTGAGGATGAGATTGCACGGGACTTACACCAGAAATAACAAGATTTTCAGAAAAGCGGTGAATGTATATACAGGCATGTGGGTTTCTTTGGGTCAATAGGTTGTGTCACTGCTTCAAGATTCATAGCAAGGATTAAGTGACTGCTAAAAGAAAATGTACATTAACTTTTAATGAAAATACTTGCAGATCGGTGGAACGTTCTTTAAAGATCCTGGAAATTTTTGAGTTTCGAACCAGGCTCTGTATATATATTTTTGATTACTTTTCTTTTCGGCAGACAATCACAACCTTAGTATTTTCTGTGCGCTTTTCCGATACGATCCTTCAAGGGACTTTAAAGGTCCGAAATAATTCCGTTTGAGGACAGGAGGAGGGCAAACATAGGCTGATTAGTGTCGCATTTGTTACATATGTTTTGAATTTTTATAGAGCTCTCTTTTGCCCATAGATCCATGAGTTAATGAAGCCATATGAAGCATTCTGAAGTACTTTTTAAAGCATTCATATTTGTCTTTAAACAGAAGCCCCAAGTAAAAGCCGCAGCCGGAGTGGGGATAAGTGGTACAGGTGGGCCATATGGCAAACATGGTAACAATAAGGATTTCGCGAGGAGGTAAGAGAAAGAGAGAGAGCTGAAAACTCAAAAAGTAGAGCCACAAAGGACACAGCAGCAGGAGAGGATATTCCCCGCTCTGTCTGATTTGCACAGACGTTTCGCAGCGTGTGTGCGGTGGTTCAAGAATTTTACTTAATTTTATTATAAAACCAACGAACGCCGACCAAGGGGACAGCTCAAGAGATATCCCCCATCCCCTGCTCACAATCCAAGGCTAGAGCTGATAAGGCACTGGCACTGGCAGTGGCAGCGTCTTGTGACTTTGACTTTAATGACTGGATTTATAGGTCCTTGGAGATAATCTTGGCCACCGAACGCTGCACACACACACACACACACACACACACACACACACACTCAGAAATAGAGGGCAATTTGTGGGGGGAGGGACCACTGTTTTGTTTACCAAAGCCAGCGGGCAGGGTGGAACAAAAGACTGGTGAAGACTGTGACGGGGGCAGGGCACGGGCAGGGCAGGGCAGGGCAGAGAAAGACGTCGTTGTTACAGGGTAATTAACATCAAAGCCCGACAAAGCTCATAAAAAGAAGCCAGAAGCTCCAGCTCCAGCTTCAGCTCGGGCGAGATAAACAAGCTCACATGAGGGACTCCTGCGATGTGGGGATAGTACTAGTGGGGGACGGAGTTGGAGGTCATCAACTTGTCTGGAGTGACGACGTGAGCGTTTGGCGACTTTTCGCTGTTCCTGGTCCTCTTTTTGGTCCCCATTTTGCTCTGGCAACGCTTTAGCGTGAAATAATGTTGACAGCGCCAAAGAGGATGGTCGACACACACGTTCACTCACACAGAGAGGAGAGATAAATGGAAGGACAATGATGTGGCACGCACATGTTTGAAGCAATTAAAATCAGATAAGTTATAGAAAATGGCCTGTCGTCGACATTTAGACACGGCGTTGAATGGAGGAGAGGAGAGCTGTAGCAGCGGAGTGCTCGACAGTTCGTTTCCCATTCGCTCCATCCGCATGTCTGGCTCTGCCTCTGCCTCTGATCGGGCTCGGGCTCGGGTTCTGCCTGTCTCTGTTCTTTTCAGTCATACCCCATGACGTTTTCTATCTCATCTCTGTTTTCTATACCCTAACAGAAGGTATAGATCCTTAGATAATGTACATGATGTACATATGGATCGTAGGTTAAAAAAGAAACTATTAGTTGCAGAGCTCTACAGAATATTCCATTTATTTCAGACTTAGTGACGCCTAATTTGTTCCACGGCGGTGCCAATTTCAAAACTATATCATATCTACTGGCTCTTCCTACCATTCCTACACTGACTGCTGCAGGTTGTGAATAAGCCTATCACTTGCAGGGAACTAGAAGAAGATGCTCCCATCACACTTGTCGATATAATGATAGGCTGTTTAGTCATCCCTCCAACATTCAAAATAGGTATACAAATTTGCTAAATAATAAAAAATTAAAATCATCTTATTAATCGAACTATAATGCTTTTCAAATAAGTATTAAGCCATTGTAAATATCAATAATATTAGATCATAGGTGAAATAAAATGGAAAAAATAAAACTACTTCTATGACTGCATATCGTATAATTCATTTCAGGGTAGCTGTAAAGGAGGTACCACAGGGACTTATACCCGTTTGGGTTCAGTTGCTTAAAATCTGATACTGCTTCTATATAACTGTAGATGGGCTCTTGGCGAAAACTCGACATCTTATAGTTGAATATACAACATACACACATCGTATAATATTATCATATATGTATGTATGAATCTGCAGGAGTATCTGAGGCTTCGGCCATGAAGCGAGCTTTCCTTTACTACTCAGTCATTCCCCGGAGGCGGCTATCTCTCTCCCACTTTCACTCTCTTTTTCTTCCTGCCTGGTGCCTGGTGTCTGTTGTTTTCTGTTAAGTTACGTTACGTTACGTTTGTCACGCCGCCTTTTGTCTGCCTCTCTCCACACGATCCAGCGACGACAATCTCTTCGCTCTCTGTCGTTGTCCTTTCGGTGGCAGGGCTCTTCCTTTGCTTGACAGCCGCTGCTGCAGCGCTGCTCCCGCTTTCCATAATGAATTTCAACGAGCGCTTCGAACGGTAAAGTGCCAGAGCAAAGTGACAGCCAAACGAGCAATCCACACACACTCGTCCTCGTACTCGTACCCACATATTTCTATCTGTGTTTGCATAGGTGTGAAATATTTTTCGGGTTCAAATGATGGTAAACATGGAGACGCGTCACACACATGCGTACACTCGTCGACCATTCAACTCCCAATTCCCAATCCCAAGCCCCAACCCAAGCCATAATTCCAATCCCATTCCCAATCGCAGTCCCCAACTCCATTTCCAAGAACAACTCCAGTTCGAATCGTCATTCCTGGAGTCGCAGCAGCATCGCATCAGCCACTGGGGCGCTGATGTATTCATGGCCTTGACGTTAACGGAGTGACAAAGTTCGCACCCTTCACTGCAGATGGAAGAGCCAGAGCATGGCAGCAAATAAAAATAACGGTATACGGCAAAGTGTAAGTCATGCCGAACTATGGATAGCCTCCATTCCAATTTCGACATCATTCAACAAATTTGGATTGGAATACTCTTTAGAATGATTACGAAAGTAAATAGAAGTAAAGTTAGTTAGAGTGAAGCTTTTCACTCATTGACAAGTATTTTAAGTGCACTTATGCCCTTTTGTTAAGCATTACTCTAGTCACTATTCATAATCACTTACAGGAATAAAACGAATATTTACTGAAGATTTGTCTATATATAATGGCTCAATTTCCATTGCTTCGTTATAAGTATAAAAATATCGCAAAACACACATAATTTAAAGCGAAAAACAAAGCTCTGGCAAACTTCTTATATAAACAAATATACCCAGCATGGGGATACCTTACCAAAAAATATGCAGCCACCTTCGAAATTTCGCACGCTCTCGTGTATATCTAGCTATCCCCCTCTTCACTTTGTTTGTGGAGAAACGAGGTGGAATGGGAAGCGTAACCAAATTTCGAGGCTTTGGCATACCTGTGCGCGCCATTTGAACAGCTTGGCGAGATACTTTCGAATGGGTCTTCCCGCTAAATGAAGTCCTAATGTCCTGTGCGGAAACTGCTGAGGGGAGGAACTCTTATGTTATGGGTTTTGAGATATTCATTGGCTTTTCCACCATATCTCTGTATTGTCTCTGATAGGGTGTTGAGAAAAAAATATACACCTGAAATAAATGCTAAATGGGGTACATCTATGCCATATCCCTTCTAAAATACCTTTTATTTTGTATTTATGTGTATTTAATTGCAGTGTCACTGAAAGGACAATGAAACAAATAACGAGGGAACTCTACTATGAAATCCGTAGATCCATATCTTGGACGAGGTTTTGAATAAAGAAATAAAGGAGAATTCGAATTACTAAATTCGAAAATATAACAGTTTGAAAATAAAGATGGAACGATATAAAGATGGCAAAGGAGATAAAATAGATACCTCGCGGTAGGATTTTCATAGAACATTTTTAATAGTCTTTTCTGGAAAGTAAAGAACAGTATTTAATAAATACAAATGTAATTGTCTTTCATTTTGGGGCACTGAGAAATCGCGTCAAAAGGTAGTGCGTTCTATAAAATATACCAACTTTAATAAGATAAGACAAATATATTTTATTATTTTTATTACGAACAGCAGATTTTGAACGACCCTCACGGAATTCATCGCTGAGCGAACAGCGACCACGAGAAAACTCATTGTCTACTTAAATCCATTTTTCTGCCAAGGTAAATTTGTGATTTATCGTTAATCGATATCAAACATGGTCGTACATGAAAAGTTGTATGAAGGTTTGACCCATTAACCATTAAGTCCAAACTTTTTTATGCAAATGACCAATTGGTCCTAATATGGCTAGAAGTGACCTAGGCCAGAAAATTAAATAGCAGCCCTCGTATTATCTAAAATGACATTTGCTTGGGATTTCACTCTTTTGATCAGCGTTTAATCTGCATTTAGTTATACATATTTAAAGATGAATAAGTACTTTGTGCATAAGACGATGGATAGATTGACGAAAGACAGATAGAAATACATAACGATATTGATAATATTCATTCTTATAGCATTCTAATAGATATTATATACTATATACAGTAAGTTTAAGGACTGGAATCTATTTTCTTGAGTGATATAGATGATTATTAAGTAGGTATGTTGCCTGTGTTTTAAGGGCCATTCCTATTCTAGCATCCATCCCGCCTGCGGAGCCAATCAGTTCAAGTTTTTTTCCAGCACTTCACTCGCAAGTTGCCAGACAAGTAGGATCCATTCCACCCACCCACGGGTCTGGGTCGGACTCTGCCTCTTGCATACGAGTATGTGTTGTGCTCTCGTCATCTCTTCTGTCTCCAGTTTGCAGCTCCACTGCTGTTTCCCCTTCCTCCCGTCCCGTGGCTCAGGTCCCGTGGCTCGTGTCCCGTTCCCCGTGCTCTGTGCCCCGTGTCCTGGGCCATATTCAGCTGCATCTTCTCCGCCATTTCCATCAGCATTACGAATATCCACATTCGCTTGTTGGTTTTTCCAGCTGCTTAACAATTTTTCGTTTCTTTTACGTTTTGTCTCCCCCCTCCCCCCGTCTTGTGCAATGCCCCCAACCACCATCTCGACAGGCTTTTGTTGATTTCTGGCTGACTGAGTCCAGCCTCATCTCTCCTCCCCTAATCTTCTGTGTTCGCACTCCTGCCATCGTACTACCCTTTGGAGGCACTCGGCTACCTTCTTCTTTTCCGCTGCTTTCTTTTTTCATTGCTTTCTTTTTTCCCCCTGTGTGCGCGAGTGTGTTTGTGTCTGTGCTGTTGGCATTGTCATTCACACATACACATACACATGCACACACATATATATACAAATACACCCATAGACACCCAAAAACTGAAAGAAGAGAGAGGAGCGCACCCAACCGCCCACTCATGCGGGCATCTCCGATGTCCCGATTCTGCTTTCACTTTGGGTGCGTGTGTGGGTGGCTATGTACATTTATGTGTGTATGTGTGTACGTCTTGCTTCTGATTGGACACATCATTGACGCCCTCCGCCCCCACACAAAACACACAAATACACACATATGGCCTCATGGCCATTCGGAGGCTCCACCCACTGCAGCGAGATACGCTCTTATGTACACCACGCGTGTGGTACATAAGCCTCCTTCCTTGGCGAAGAGGGTGAAATTCCCTGGGTATGGGTATAGGGAAGGAGGGGGCAGACTACCTCCAATAGAACAGATAAATCGATTCAGTTTTTCGGGTTTTTCGTTGCTCTGCCACTTTTAAGCTGTTCCCCATTTTCCTAAACGTTTTTTTTATAGAACTGCACCCAAACCCATTTAGTTGATTTGTAGCTGTAAAAAGCAGACAAATAAAATAATAGGAATAATTAAATTAAACATAAAATTGGGCTGCCATGGAAATGGCATTTTATTTTAATCAAAGTTTCAAACTTGTTTATTTTTGCACAAATTTGTCACAACTATTTTGCAAAAGACTGTGGCTTAGGAAAATTCATTTGACAAACTCGTTTTTTTTTTAATTATATATAATGTTAGCCATTAGCCATTAATAGAGCTAAAAGCAGATGGTATGGTGTTTAAATCCTTGTATGCATAGCCAGGGCATTTATAGGTTTTTTTGGTTAAAGGACTTAAAGCATTTAAAAGTACTTTTCATTTTACCAGCGCTTAAAAAAAAGTGTACGTTTAAAAGTTTTAATTAAAAATCGTATGTACATATGTATGTATGAGTTACTATCAGTATTATGTACGTTGGGTTCCATACAAACATTAATCCTCAATGTGCCACACCTAAGACCCCACTCCTATTATTTCAAACTGCACTGAAGCCATTGAATTTTAACACCATTAAAAATCGCACACACCACATTAAGTATATGTACATATCGGTATGAACTAACATAATTAATTTTTAAATCCAATATGCGTTACGGAGGTTCAAACAGGGCTATTGAATATAAACACTATCAGTAACAAAATGAAAAAAAAAATGAATATGATGCATTGATTGGCTTTTCTAAAGAGTTTGTGCGTTCATTTGATTTTATTGGATGTTTTATTTTTATTTTTTGCAAATGTCAAAAGTGTTTCCTGAATTTCAATATTATGACGGCTTTGGACCTGCATAGAATATTTTTTTTCTTTTAGTTTTGATTTCGGTTGAAATTTTAGGACTGTCTGTTTGTAATCGACTCTTTTGAAATTGTAAAATAGATCCTAAAAATGCAAGGTTTGGTGCGGATGGAAATTAATGGCTTATATAATTTGTTTGATGTCTATACAAAATTTCAAAGAGGACAATATTTTCGCGAAATTGTCGGCAAAATGTTGCGACAAGTTGAGAATCAATCTACGTGTTTGTCTTTTGGGTCCCCGAATCTTGCAGGAAAATTTTAAAAAGAAACGAACCAAGCCTTCAGGTTTCACTGGCGCCCTGCTTGATCACTTTCTTGTGAAGAAAAATGAACCGAAGCTTCAGGTTTAGTAAAAAGAACTGCTTGCAGAAATATCAATAGGAAACGAACCAAACCTTCAGGTTTCACCGGAGCACTGCTTGATCTCTTGCTTGATGGGTATTGTACCAAAACTTCAGGCTAAGTTTATAAACTGCATGTGGGCTTGGCTTGTACCATGTTTCCTCAGCTTGAACTGAATATTCTACTTTTTATTTATTTAGATGACTACCATTGTAGGTGACAACCTTCAACCTTCCAACTTCTATTCATTATTTGTGGGGCTGTGTAATAAACCTTGTCGGTGCTAGAAATTGTTTAATTAATTCTCCATATGTACGGAAATTGTTATTGTTGTATGTAAACCCATTCCACTCGTCCACTGACCGTCCGCCATGACTTTCAATCGGTAATAACGAACAACTTTAGAATTAGTGTTGAAAACAGAAAACATGTTAATGTGTAGATCGTTGGCAGGCAATAAGTGAGTGGAACGTTTTCCATTCGGAACATGGCTTATAGATTACATTTCCCCTTTCAACTACTTCGTCGGATGGTAGGATGGATGCGGTGTTGGGGTTGCGGTTGGGCGCAGCACTAAGACTAATTTGGCATTCCACCGGCAATCGGCGGCAAGTGGAGCACGAACAGAGAAAAACACACGGAGCTGGGAACACGAACCGAACTTAATGCGATCATGCACCAGAAGCCTAAGGTGGGTCTCAGGCAGGGAATCCTGGTATTGGCATTGGCACCGGTCTGAGCCCATGGTCGGTGATAATAATCCTGGTGAAAAGTTGAAAAGAGCAAAAGAAAATGATTTCATTACCAGACACGTCCATCCATTGCCAGTCGAGGCCGTGGAGCAGTATGCGAAAAATCTTAGGGCCCGGGTGCTGGGCGTCACGTACGCTTTTATTAAGCCCGTCGAGCGTGGCGGCATTGATTACCAATTCAGCGGTCATCTAATCACGGACGAGCAGGGACCCAGGAACGTGCCACATGGCGGGGCAGCCGCACAGCCGTACAGCCTCTACCTCTGGCTTGGATCAAATGATGGCAGCTAATTAAAACGCACTAAAGCGGCTGCAAAATGTCTCATCGAGAATGTGTGGCATACAAACAAAAACCGCTTCGATTCCGGTGGGTTCCCGGGGGTTTCCGGGGATTTAGGTGGTGGTGATGGTGATGGTGGGGATGTCACACCACCCATGCGCGAGTTATGAGCCATAATTTGTGTAAGCGCCAAGTGTCACCCATCCTCCTCCCCAATCCTCATCCAACCGACCTCCCTAGTTGCGCGGTACTGAGCGGCGAGGAGCGACAAATGCGGCGGCAATTTAGTTAATTGCAGGCAATTATCCTAATGAGCGCCTTGCCTCTAGCCGATGTCGCTGCCTGCCAACACTCATACACATACACCCCTCCATTCTCAGGCTTGTACTCATCCTGTTCCCGGACTTCTACGGCATAGCTCTTTCGTCGTATATCTTGCTGGGGCTGACTTATTGTATTTATGACCTTATGGCGTTTTGCCATGCATAAAACAATTAGTGCAACAACAGCAACAAAGGGCCCTAGATACTAGATTCATGGGCTACAGTAAAAACTTTTGAGCACGGCCAGGCTTGGCCAGGCTCGTAATTAGATAAGTTTTGCCAGAGATAAATGGAAATCTGATTGAAATGGAATCAATCAATAGTGAGAATCGCCGCGGCGGAAGGATAGGAAAGATGGTTTGTTGGACTATAAACTGATTGCAGCAACATATGAAGGGATTCAATTTACCAAAAATAAGAGATTCAAGTGTGATTTAGTGGTATTGGTAATGTATTGCTATTCTTTTGTGGGACAAATCTTTACAAGAGAATCGTCTAAAATAGTCAAAGGAACCGAAAAAGATGGCGGAATACAAAATCATTTGATATACAAGATTTATGTATTTATATATTAAACGACTATTGCCGAATATACAAAAATATTTATATATCTACATGTATACATACTCGGACATACTCTTGGGGTTTTCTCCTCTTTTTTTTCGATTCTTGTAAGCCAATAAATAGGTGTTTCGCAGCTTTGGCAATGGATACTCTCAAGGATGCTTATGTTCGATTGCTGACTATAATCAGAAACTGTTAAACATATAAATACAAGTCCAGACTTTTAACGTGAAAACGATTCACTAATCCCCTATCATCTATATACGAAACTAAATAAGTTGATTTAAAGCTGAACTGGTTGCCATTCGCTTTGGTAATTGCATCAATAATTTGCATTCATTACAAACATTCAGGCATTTAATCGGTAAATACCTTTGATGCATCTACCCCAGTCTTTGCATGGAAATGCCGCTTCTGAAATTACAAAAATTTGTACTGTACCACCACCACTCACATACCTGTCTCCACCTGTCACCACCTCCACCCTGCACCCACGCAATAGTTTCCAATTGAAGTTCGAATCCAGCTCAAAATGCAATTTAGTCAAATTTGATGATGTGTAGCAGCGCCATTTAAGAAGCACACACACACACACACACACACACGCACACAAGAGGAAAATCGAAGACCAAACCGCATGGATTCGCATGTGCCCCTGAAATGCCGTTAGTCACCGACTCCAGAGCTGCCATCCATCGGTGTGCTGGCAGAGGCAGAGGCAGAGGCAGAAGAGGAGTTGTGTCGTGTTCCGTCCCAAATGACATGCCATTTAATGTTAAACTTTAATGTTTTCTTGTAAGTGAAGTCATAATTTTGTCAAGCGGTGTGTGGCAGTCGCTTATGCCCCAACCGACCCAACAGAAACAGCCTCACTCACACAGTCTTCACATAGCACAGGTGGCATTATTTACGCAGTACGCTACGCTCTCCTTGGAGCCAGCTAGCTAGCCTCCTTCCACAGACTTTGCCACGGCGCTTCTTCTTCCACCGCCTGCTCCCACTACACAGAAAGAAGGGCTCCATGACTTTCTGATAAGTACAGATCAAAATTGCATTTCGACAATATCATCTTTCCAAAATTTATTTTTTGGTGCGTTAATAATCAATATGTAAATAAATCAGATATTTAACCCATTTCCCACCCTGCATACCGCAAAGTACATTCCTTATCTATGTTTCGCATAAATAGCCATATCCATCCAGTTCAAATAGCACTATATCTGATATAGCACTATATCTGCCAAAAAGAACTAGTTTTCATGGATCATTCAAACTGGGTCAAAGTCAGATCTACATTTGCTTTCGCCATCAAAGCCATTTTCTTTCAGTGCAGTATTGGCCCTGGTTCCTTCTGCGTTTTCTTCTTTCTTCGAATAGTCGGCCCGTCTGCCGTTGTTATTTATATGTTTGGAGTAAGTCCATTTGGTGGCAAGCTTTGAGGTGAATTGTGTAGGCTGTGGCAAGGTGAGGTGAGGCGCGGTGCGGTGCGGTGCGGTGCGGTGCGGTGCGGTGGGGTCTAGGTGGGAGAGACAGCGTTGACTGTAACGACCTCATGAAATAATGCGCCAAGTGGCGTCCTTGTTTTCGTCATCGCGACTGTTGCCGCCGCCGCTCCCTCCAAAGTGTTTTATGCCATAATATTTATCTGTCATGCATGCATGGCGTATCTGGCCGGGTGCGTGTGCGTGGGCCTCTCATTATGGAAATCGTGGATTTGCCAAATGTTTGCACGATCATTTGTCATTCTTTTTTACAGTCTCAGTCTGCTACTGCTGACATCGCCCCTCTCCACGTGGCGTGCTCCCCCTGGAGCAGGACCATCTCGGGTCTTGTAAATTATTGAAAATTGTCAACCGCTGAGCATGGGCTGGAGCTGGTTACCGTGCAGGGGGGGAGAGGCATCATGAATGAAATATAAGCCAAGCCACAGGCTGTCAGAGAGGCTTTAGCCGCTAAGTGGCGAGTCCTTTGCGTTTCCTTGCGATTTACAACGTGTGGTGTGTGTGTGCGCTACATGGGCTTGGGGTGGGTGTGAGCCGGGTGTGTAGCCGGATTTTTCTTGATTTTTATGGTCCACACTTTCCGTGTGTGGTAAAATTGCAATCAAATGATTGATCAGCCGGGAAATGGCACCCGAAGTTTCGCTTCCGCATATCTTCTCCCAACGGGACTTTGCGGAATTCATTTTCCGTACTTGCTAAATAATTCATTCCGCTCATTCATACGCTCTTGGAGAGCATTCAAAACAGCTTCTAAATCTCACCTTAGAGAGCTTTCGAAATATGTTTGGAACGACTTGGAAAGCGTTACCAATGATGTCGATCAAATATGCATACTTGGGATAGATTCCAAGTTCTGGATTGTAGTTATATAAATTGTCACCATGTGTCCGAAAATAATCAGCAACTCAAGGTTAGGTTAGGTTCACGAACAAAGTCTCAATCTGAAGAAAATACCTCCAGGAACTATCCATTCACATTAGCGGACTGTTGAGGTGGCTGTTAAAGAAATTGAAATCGGTTGATTCTGTGGGAGAAAACAGAAAACAGATTCAACGCTGGAGATCAGGATACCCACCTCAGCGGTCATCAATACTAGGTATCGTTCTCAAATGCAACTCTGTTCATCAGCTCACCCACTCGAAAATATCGCATGGAATGCGGTAGAACATTTGACAGCGAATACTTATAGATATACATATCTCAGGAAAAATATTCATTCAAGAAGAGGAAAACTGTCCGCAAAAAAACAAAATAAAATAAAACCAGATCAAACCCTGAATGTTTGAAACATATGTATATGTATGTATGTAATACATACTATGTATGTATGCCTCCCATATGAATGCATGTATATACTGTTAAAAATCAGGAACAAAGAAAGTACTCAACTTTCTTACAGCCTTCTTTGGGTACCACAAGGGTAGCCAGCTAGGATCAAATTGGACTAATATTTCGTCTTGCATCTTGCTTATACCCGTATGACATTAGACTTTGAAGCTGGACTAGCTGCAAAAAAAGAGATAGCCTTATGCAAAAAGCATGCAGTGAGCCGTTACAAACCGATTCAGAACCGATTAACAATAGAACAATTTACTGATCAAATTACCCTTTTTCACGCATTTCACCCATTTTTCCCCAAAAAGTCGTCGACTTTTATTGATTTTGTTTTCGTTTAAGCCTTCACAGGGCACACACCCTGCCCCTTCCAGGAGTGCGGTGAGTCGAATTTGAGGCACATTGAACAACTTTTCAAAAACACAAACAAAAAACTTCTGAGGTCTATAAAACCATTGCCGACGCCGTTGCCGACGCCGCTGAAGAAGTTTGAAAAAAAATGATAAAAAAAACACCAAAAACAACAACAAAAAAAAGTGTGCGGAAACTTTTGCGACGCACTAAATGTTATCATTTTTGTAGGTTTTCCTGTTGTTTCTGTTGTTGTGTGGTTCGGTTGTTGCTCTCGGTAGCGTCTAAGTCACATAGAGCACAAAATAGGCCAAGCTCCAGCCGACGCACACGCAACGGGCGGGTCACCTCTTTAAAGCGGCAGCAGCCGAGGCGTCGGGGCATCATCAGCAGTAGGCGGCTCTCGCCCCCAACCTCACGCGATATCAAAAAGTTTGCAATTAGGTATTGTCAAAAGTTTGTTGTTCTTGTTGTTGTTGTTGTTGTTGTTGGGAACTTTGGCGACGGCTCGGCCTAATAATACTCGTAATATGGGGAACGAGGGCGGCGGCTGCCTCACTCCGTAAGTCCTTAAAGCGAACGAAATGGAAATGGATCTGATGGGGAAGCAGCAAACAGAGTCAGCTGATCTCAGCGGCAGCAGCTGTTAGGTTAAGTGTAAGTCAGGTTCGGTACCAGTCGGTTCGGTTCCGTTGATGAAATGAAATGAGATGGAAACGAATGGAATGGAATGGAATGTGATGGTAGGAGACGTTGGAGAGCGGCCAGACGAAACTTTTGTCTCGAACAAAGTTTGCAGCCACTTCCAAAGACCCAAATTGCGACGGAAGAGAGCAGAGGATGGGCCGATACGAAGATGATAGGAGAGGTTGGGGTAAGGGCTAATGACACAAAGAAGAAAATATAAAGCCTTTCACTTTTGTAAAATCCTGTTGTTCTTGTAGTTGGATTAGAATTTATAATAGGTCCTTATGAAATTCCCGTCTCTGAATACCCTGCACTAAGAAATAAAGATCCGAAGCAGAAGATGCAGCGCCCGAAACGTATATACATGTACATATACATTTCACCGATCCGGACCCTAATCCTTAATCTTTAATCCTGCAAAACTTCATTCAATTTAACTTCACATATATTCTGATTGACAAAAGTAACTAAACCCAACCTTACCCTACCTTACCAAGCCGTTAATATTCTCCATCTCTTGCTACCCCTTGCTCAAGCTTACCTCGTTCAAATGGCTTCATTGCTGTGATGCTTCCGATCACTCACTTCGCCCTCAGCGTTTGCCCCCATAGGGTATACTATAGAGGGCTGTGATTAGAAAGTCTTCCTAGTGTGGGTGCTACTTCTTTTGTGGTTGTAAAACTTGGCTGGGGTCAAAGTTCGACGACCGTCGCCGTTTTCTTGTTGTCGGCACTTTTTGTTATTTTGTATAAAATTTTGCTTAAAACTGGCGTAAGTTTAATTTTTTCTTACCCAACTTTAGAACAAAGTTTCCGCTTTCTCTTTCTCCCTATTGCTCTCCCTCTTTCTCTCTCTCTCTCTCTCTCTCTCTTGTTTTCGCTCTGGCTCTCTATCTATCTCTCACTTGCTCTCGCTGAGAAAGTCACTCAAGTTGTTTGAGTAGGATTGGAGGATGGAGACGTGGAAGGGGTTTTGGCACGCCTTAAAGTTTAGTGGCTGGCCGTCGCCGTCGCTGTCGCCGTCGCCGTCGCCATAGCCGCTGCCGTCGCCGTCGCCGCTTGCGCAATACGCAAAGTTCTTTGGGATTTTTCTTTTACAGTTACTTTTCAGTGTCAAGGTCATTCCAGAAGTTTTGTTGTTGTTGCAGTTGCTCATTAAATGCGTAGAAAAAAGGAAATCCCAAAAGATAGCGAGAGAGAGTGATGGAGAGAGGGGGAGAAGAACTGTGTGTTAGCGACGAAGAAAGTGGAAACTTTGTTGCTGCACGGATCAAGGTCACCAGAGGCATTATAAACCGATTCTCTTTCAACTTCTTCAGCACCAACTTATTCACAAAAAGCTTCTCTCGAATGAGAATATTACACACCGAAAGAGAACGAGAGAGAGAGACAGAGAGAATCAAATAAACAAGCTTTTCGATGGAGAGATGAGAATATAATTAATTAAAATTTTCGTTGTAAATTATCTTTAAAAAAAATACCTTCCTATAATTATCCCAAAATAAATGTAGTCTTACCGCTGAACAAAATCTTGAAAATAAATACACCGTTTTAAAAATCTTAAAACCAAAAAAAGTAAATTTATTTCGTTGTGTTATACCTGATTCCGGATCTTTTTCTACTGATCAAATATTTTAAAATGAATAAGCTGGCCTTCAGCCAACATCAAGCCAGTTTCAATTTAGCTAGAACGGGAACGATGTGAAAACAACTCTGAATTCGTTCGTTAATTAAAATAGGCCTTTTCGATCTTATGGTATTCTGGTGAGTATGCTCGCTTTTGGCTAAATGCCATTCCCAAAATTCATTCAAAATTGCGAATCCCAGTCCCATTCCAATCTAATCCAGAGTGACAAAAGAGAACTCTTTGTACCACTCGAAAACAGCACCAAAGATTAGCTCTAGAAACAAAGACCGCCCTCCAGCTCTATGTGTATGCTGATGTCCTTGTTGTATGCTGAGTCCTGAGTTCCGCTATGCATCACTCAACAAGTTCAATTCGACCCAAGAGCGACGCCAGCAACAACAATTGTGCGGCAACATAATCAAGAGGAGATTATGTAATTAGTCTGCAGCTGATTGATGAGTCCTGGCAGCTGTGAGCCGAAAGTGTCCTCAGTACGGCAAATCCGTAGGCAATCAGGCTCTCCGGACCTCTTGCGATAAAATTTAAATATATATCCAGGCCAACCCCCACCCAGTACTCGCTGCCAACGTTCATTTTGCGGACGGTAAACAAACAAATAAAAACAAGATTTCCCCCCAGTCCCCAGTCCCCATTCCCCAGCCCAGGATGCTTGGTCCTTGGACCTTGTCCCACTCCCAGTCAATGGTTCTTGTCCCTGGCTCATCAGCATGGCATCAACCACCAACGGCGCTGCTGATGAGCGACTGCAGGAGCAGGGGGCTATTCAGGGGCAGGTGGGGCATCCACAGCTCATCCACTTGTCTGCTTATGGCCAGTAAAATGTCACAAAGGCAAGGCCCTGCCTCGGCCAGGGCCCCTGCTCCCAGCCCCAGCCCCAACCCCAACCCCAATCGCAATCCCAACTCCCCACTTTCTGTGCCTTTGTGTCCGGTAAAACTTTATTAAGGATATGCAAATATCCTTAATTCGAAAATGATTTTTAATAGGATCGAATGGAATTAGTTTATTACTTTTAATGAATTTTTTATGTCGCCAGAACAGCACATCGCCCAGCGCTCAGGGCTCTGCGAAGTAAGACCCGGTCCAAGAGTCCTGCTTCTGTCGGGGTCCTGCGGACTCATCCTTTTTGGCTTTTGTTGCGCATGAATATAATGGATTTCATTTGCTCAAAGCAGAGGATGGGGCTGGGACTGAATTAGGGCCTGGGTGGACGTGGATACCCTCTAAAAGCCAATCACGTGGTTTTAGCTCGAAAATCACACAACGGAGAAAATAAAAATAAAAAATGAAAGGGAAGAGAAGAGAAGAGAACTTGAGGAGAAGAGAAGGCAAGGGCAAGGCAACTTTGGGTCGAGCCGTGTCCAAGCAAGACTAATGGTCGGTCTCCTGACCCACTCCAGAACCCACCCACTCATCCACTCACCCACACCTCCTTATCCAACTAATTTGCTTGCAGATGATTTATTGATTTAAAGAGTGGAACGAGAGTCGACTCGCCCACCGTCATCTCATCTCATCCTGTGCCTCCTTCTGGCCATCGTTCTGCTTCTGGCTTTGTTTATTTTTCTATTTTTATTTTTTTATACATTTTTTTTCTTTGG
Source organism: Drosophila helvetica (assembly GCA_963969585.1). NCBI lineage: Eukaryota > Metazoa > Arthropoda > Insecta > Diptera > Drosophilidae > Drosophila > Drosophila helvetica. The sequence continues at coordinate 19,938,137 of OZ018401.1, read as the reverse complement.
GAAGGCAGCTAATTGATTTTCCCTGCCAGCCAATTTCCAGCCAAAAGAGTTTTCCTCCCTCTCATTTGTGGTAATTAAAATTTTTGTCGTAAATCGAATGTCTATCGAATCGTCGGTCTCGCACTTTAAGTCAAATTACTCCAGGACTTTAAGGGAAGGCTGAAGAATGTTCCTGAATCGAGTTGAGGACGGGTACAGTTAAGGAAAACGTACGCAGTTGCTTGAAGAGACGCTAAAGGGGAAGCTCCGTAAGAAACTTTAAGAGAGATACTGTTAGGAATTAGAAAGATATCATATTTGCACCTTGGAACGATAGGAAAAAAATCGCAGTCTTCCAGAAAGATGTTGGGAATCGCTATATTTGTTCCTTTGCAGATATGAATGAAATTCGAAAAATACGTTAAGCAATTTGAATACGTAAAGGCGTTTGAAGGTGCAAGGGGACGGTAGAGAAGGTCCTTCAAGCCACGTACATATGGAAGAACGTAATCAGATGGTTACTGTTACTTTCCATGTTAATGGCCACGGGATAGCGTTTCTTCATCGACATGGGGTACAGAGTACAAAACTAGACTGATTATCCTGAAGCGTGGATCAAGCGACGAAGGAAAGCTTATGAGTTCATACAGAACAGGTTCATTATTTGGTGTGAAATGTATAACCAGTTCTTTGCCTGGAGTCCTGTAATTGAGAAACTTGGTCTGATATGTTCTTTCCTTTTTAGCGTGAAGGAGCCATTTAGTTTTAGCTTGGATAAATATACTGTTAAAAAAAGAAAATAATTCTGTAAAAAAAAATATCCAAGATTCATCAATTTCAGTGCTGCTGGAATTTTAACTGGCAAATGTGGATCGATGAAAGTTGGTTATAATGGCAATGCTTAGCATATCTGATTCAAAGTCGTTATCCATAATGCTGCATGATTTTGCCACTTGAAAACTTCCTTCCAAGGCCATGGCACAATGCTCCATCTATTGCTTCTGCCGTTCTGCCATTGAAAGTTTCAATTTCCTAGAACATAATGATTAATATAACAGGAGTGGTTGGGTGGTTGGGTGGTTGGGTCTGGGGTTTAAATAGGGGTTCTACTATTGGTAGTCACAAATTGTTGGCTCATTTCGATAATGGGTAAGTCCCCATCCCCACAAGTTATTCTGTTGATTTTCAAAATTCATTTGAAGAAATTACAAAATTTATTATGCCTGGGCCAGGGCCGAAGTGAAATTTGTCAAACTGAAATGTGGCCAAGTCCAAGTTGGCCCAAACGTTGGGTCGAACGTGCGGCCGGCTCCTTGTTGTTGCTGCTTGTGTTGTCAAGCAACTGCCGCTGTCCGCAAAAACCCAAACACGTATTTTCAATTATTTCCGTGCCAGCGTCAACGTTGAGGTAGACACGGCCACGTAGCCAGCTGCGATGGCCCAGTCCTGGCTCCGTCCTGGCCCCGACCCCAGAAGCATTACCAGAACCCCAGCCCGAAACCGAACCCGAACCCGAACCACCTATCCACCTATCCACTGAACCACTGAACCACCCAGTCACTCTGCGACCATGTTGTTGCTGTTGCATTTGGAGCTCATGGAGTTTCTCAGATATCGACGAGGGGAAGGCGGCTGTGGGAAAGCTTTCAGGGCTTATGATAATTTCGTATGCAAGACATATTTGGCTGGGCCAGAAACAAAAGCCAACACGCCATATTCTGGTAGCTCCATCTCTTGATTTTCTCCGTCGGTTTTTCCATTTTATCGCCTTTGCCAGCCAACGTCTTCGTCTGGTGCTGGGCCGTGTCATCGTCTTGTCGTCCTGCTCAGAATTTAGTCATTGCAATCTACTTAATCATTTTTGAGGAGGATAGCAGGAGCAAGACTCTGACTACTAGTGGGGGATGGGGATCCAACCAAGTCCATGTGGCATTCGTAATTTGGTAACTGCAGCTCCGTGAGCCCGACCTGGGACAAGCCCAGGACCGGGACAGGACCAGGACCAGGACCAGGACCAGGACCGGGACACTTGCCGGGGAAATTCCTTAATTGTTCCGGTTAGCCGCACAATCCATTCTGTGCATTTTACATTTCAACCTCAGCATCTACGACAGCAGGCCAGCCCAGGTGCCACTGACACTCCTGGCACTCCATCCACCTCCACCTCCTCCTCCTCCTCCTCCTTCACCACTCCATAGTTTTGTTCGTGTCCCTCTGGGCAGCCAGAAGAGAGAGAGAGAGAGAGAGAGAGCTGAAGAACTGGGGGCTAAAGGTAAACCACAGAAATACAAATCAAATTTTGTTGTGCGGCCAAAAAGCGTTTGCCATGTTCCCCGCTGCTCCCCGATTCTGATTTTACTCCCGGTCCAGCTGCTTCGTGGGCTTCATGTCCCCTTCCTCATCCTGGTACCGACCAGGACACCGTCCTGAAGCTGTTTCTACTTGGTGAGGACTGGTGTCAAGAGCGAGCGTGTCCCGTAAAGGGTAGTGGGAGTCGACTAGGTGAGGCGTTAGAAAAGCATTGAAAAAAATAAGAATTTATGCGTTTCTGTGACTATATTTATAATAAATATATAAATAAATATATGTGATTTGGAATTGCGATGAATTTAAGTTGGTTTTCTGGCTTTTTTTTTTTTTAGTCTCACTTCCATATACGATCTACAGGTGTCTATAATGAAATAATGGATCTGCATATTTGTAATTATCTTTCCATTTATCTATATCTTTATCCATATTATTTAGCCTTGTGTCAATCTGTCACTCTTCTGGCACTCTTCTTAGTTTTTCTGCATTTTGCACGTATGATCATAGAATTATGGGATGGGTATGGCTGCAATAGCTAACTACTTCCTCCCATAGTCCCCCCGTTTTCTTCCCCATGCTCACTGTACATACGTACGTACATGCGCTTGTATGCGTAATGTTTTGTAGAATATGTTTTGTGCTCTGCTAGTTGAAATCCCATTTAGTTGCTGCTGCTGCAACACAGCAAAGGTGATCGGGCACATATTCATACTTGTAGATACGCTAATATATATATACATATATACCAGATACAAGTACACACAAGCATAAATTTCGTATCTGATGGGTATTGAAGATTCATTTCGTATGTGACGGGTATTGAGGGGTAAGATGGGTTGAGGAATCGAGGTGGATGGCGTATGGCGGATGGCGGTGTCCCCGCCTGCAGCTAACCGAAAACTGACAGCGACTGACTAACGCACTGACAGCTGCCACCCGCAGATCCCCAAACCCGCAAACGAGAAATGCCAAAGTCGTGGCTGAGGGGCTGAGAGAAATTGTACTTCATATACATGCATACATATATAGGGAGGGATTGGGGCATACCCTCATCGACAGCGCGGCTATAAAACCTCAACCTTAATTGTGCGGCGCGCATTCGGCGGTTAGTTTTACGCAATTCAATTTGGCTGCAAGTGCTCTCGCAGTCCCGAAATTTATGCAAGACGACAGGCCAAAAAGGGAGGGGTTTTTGGTGGGATGCCTTTTCAAGCGCTTTTAAGTGCTCAGATCTTTTGGGTGACTGTGTATGCTAGTGTTGGCCTTTAAAGCGCTTGTTTGGCTCATAATTAAAGAAGCCGTCTCCTTCTTGTGCTCTCTGTGGCCTCTGGCTGTGGAAAATGTAGCCGGATCCGAGGTTGGCCAACAGTTGAGAGAAGAAAAGGGTCAGATAACTGGAAAATAATATTAAAAACGAGTGAAAAGACGCTGAGACTGAGGCGAATTCGGATGGGGCCAGCAGTTGGGTGTATCCCTCAGGGAAACTCCTTTTCCATAACCAACTCTCCCCCCCCCCCCCCATTCCGGGTACTAATACTGGACCAGGACCTAGCCTATCCACAAATGAATTAAATTTCAGTTTTATTATTAAATTAACTTGGTATGAACACCTAAAGATCCAACAACAGAAAATTTTAACCCCATCAACGACAGGAAGTAGGCGGATGGGACAGGGATAGAACGACGGGTTCGTGCTAGGGGGTTGGGGTGGAGTGGGGTGGAGTGGTGTGGGGTTGGTGCTTTGGTGGTAGCTGAAATGAATTTTCCAGTCTCGAAACTCAACTCGACTCAACTCGTCTCAACTCGTCTCATCTCCTGGCTCGCTCAGCTGTAAAGTGGAATGAAATGTAAATTTTTAATAAGCGTTTTCGCTAATGGCTATTTAAAACTTCGAGTCCTCTCATGCCCAGCCTCCCAGCACCTCGAGGCGCTGTTAGAGGGTCGAGGGTGGATATCGACTGATTCGACAGGACCAGAACCACGTCCAGGCCCGGCAGCAAAAACATTTTCGGTAGCCAGCCAAACAGCAGCATGGAAAAACTATAAGAAAAACCAAATTTTCTGATTTGCCTTCAGTTTTTGCTCAATTGAAAAACTGCTGAAATCATAGAACAAAGGGGCTGAAAGGGGGTTGCCTAGCAAGGGCTGCTGCTGCTGGCCTTCCAACACGACCCACTGTCCACTGTCCACTCCGTCAAATGCGTGCAAACAATGGTCCTGAAGAATCCATTCAGAAAGTGCAACTCAGGGGAGCTAGGGGGGTGGCGAATGGAGGGGGAGGGGTGGAGCAAACTGGTGAAAACATGAATGGAAAATGAGGTGCTGAAGATCTCGCAGTGGGCAGAGACGAGAGACCAGAAAGTACCCGGTGGGGCATTAAATAGTTTCACAATAACTTTTGCAAACATTTAAGGAGCTTAGAAACTAATCAATTCTCAAATGCTGGACTCATAATATTATAAAAAGTACATTTCATTTGGTAATTAATAAGTTATGAATATTATGTACATAGATATTCGTACATATGAATGGGGGAATGCTGAAGTAAATGGAAATTCATGTTGTCATAACGATGAAAATCAGAAATAGTAGATACAGCTGCTTTTACGCAAACCGTGAATTTTTTTACGGAAATGTATATCTCTTAGATACATAGATAAATTTACAGTGTTCATGTAAATTAATAGGCGAAAAAAAATAAATATAAAGGAATTACATAGTTAATTTCTGTTCCTATTTTCTGTCTCTCTTTTTTCATTTGGGGTGCTTTCTTTTTTATTAAGTATTTTCGTTCATCAAAGTTGAAAGTAGTATTAAATAGTATCAATGCCTCTTTCCAGTATCTATTTTTCCTTCGCAACTCTCAAAGCCTTGCACCTTTTCTTGACATGCTTTACTGTACTTTAGTTTTTCAATTTCGAAAATATGGTTCTTGTCTCATCTGTTTCCAATTTGGAGTGCTGGCCGTAAGTGGGGGTATTATATCATCTCATTTCTGTATTTGCAAACTCATTTTCGAGAGGTGGCCTCCCCGGGCAGGTTTCGGGATTTAGCTCCTGCTCCGCTGATTTGCTGTTGACTCTGCTCTTGGATAATTTTAAATCTTTGGCAAGATTTTTCATCATTTATCATTTCATCGAAAGCCAAACTCAAAATGACTGACAACGAGCTGATGCTGATGCCGGAAGTGGCTGCTGGTTGGTGGCGCGGGGATGGGAGTGTGGAGTGTGGGGTGTGGGGTGTGGCTCTTCCTGGTTTATTTGTGGTTGGGCTGTGGCAACCCGCGGTGCGATGACTGACGACTGAAGGAATCGTCAAAGTAGGATGAGCAGGAGTGTGAGCAGGAGTGCGACTGCGACTAGCACCATTATATGTAAAAAATGTCGCGCGTATGCTGTGGAGCAACAGAGATAGAAAGACAGCGAGAGGTGGAGACGGAGCCGGAGCCGGAGCACAACAGTGAGATAAATTACCAAACACTTAAGTTGGATTTTCAAGATTTTTATCGCCCGGGCCATGGATTAAGTGACTACGCCCCGACATCTCCCATTGTCGGCCTGTTTTGGCCGGAATGTATTAGGGTACGGGCCCTGGTCCTTGTCTGCATTCAGGTTCAGGTTCAGGTTCAGGTTGCGGTTCAGATTCAGTTTGGAGATTCCCGCTGCTCATTTGACTTCCCCCAGAGAGAGAGAGAGAGGTGGGGGGGGAGGGAGTGGGGGTGAAGGTTCGAGTCTGGGAGAAAAAGTGAAAAATGTGCCAATTCATTTGGTTTAAATTAGCGACCTCCGTCAAAGGCGCGCAACAGAGACAGACACACTCGTACAGGAGCAGCAGCAACAGTCTGTTTCGTTATAAATCTGTTTTGCTGTTGCTGTAACTGTTGTTGCGGGGTCGCGGCGACGCGGCGTGATAACGGAGCCAAATGCCCGGTTTTTGATTAATGCGCCCGGATAAGCGCGATAAATTTCATTAAAAATTGCACGGCAATTCATAAAAACCATCTACGAAATGAGTTGCAAATTATTTATGCAGACCGTGGGATAGGGCGCAGTGGGGGTCTAATTGAGGAGAAGATCTATACATATGTATGCATGTACATATAAATACATATGTATATGCACAGTAAATATCGGTTATATGCTGATAATGGCAATATGCATCGCAGCTTCTACAAATATTCTCTGGAATAATTTCTTAAGAAATATTTGGATAATTCAATTTAAATGTAATCATTTTATAAATTAAGTTTATATATATTCCTATATTCCTATATTCTATTTTCCGTTTGATAAATAGAATAATAAACTAATTTCTTTTTAATTTTTTGTTCATCACTAAAAATTCATTGTTTCAAGATTTTTATCTCAAGGAGTAAAAACTATGATTCGTTCAATCGGCTTTAAAGGCGGTTTGTGTGCCTAAAATTACTAATAAAAAATAGTTGCTAAGAAAATAGTGCAAATTCGAACCTGTAATCGGGATTAAAAAAAAGTATAGTCGGCTTTAGACAATATTTATGGTTAAAGTGTTGAACAAGTTTTGTTTATGCTAAAGAATATTGAAAGGTGCGTGATGGCAAAACTAGTATAACCTCTATTATTAGGGCGAACCTCCCTTGTGGGTGAACAACTGAATGCGTTGACAGATTCATGAGCGGATCTCATGTCCGCTCTCTGCGTGGACAAGTCCATTGCTGAATAGCTCCCTTGAAATGCAGCTAATGGAGGAAAGCTTCATGGGCTGTCAGCTCCGTTGGTGGACAGCTTCATGGATGGACAGTTCCTGTGGCGGACATCTGACTTCAATGGACAAGTTTTAAGGCTCCATTTTTTAAAAGACAGGAATCTTTGAAATGTGGACAGTCACCTAGAGGGAACCACTGCCTGGTTGTCCCTCCAAGAGACGATTCATGGTATACACATATGCATATGTTAGTGTGCGAGAGAGAGAGTCAGTGTGTGTGCGCTAAATGCTGCAGAGAAAATCAAATTTAAAGCCTGGCCAAGCTAAGAAGAAACGAAAACATAAAAAAAGCTGAATGAAATGCAAAAAATACACAATAAATGAAATCCAAAAAAGGATAAGAAGAAATAGTAGGAGAATGAGAATGAGAACGAGCAAAGGCAGTGGTAGAGTGGCCAGAGTGAGACTGTGAAGGATGGTGCGGGGAGGGAGCAGGGGGTGTAGGGAATAGCTGGCTAACGGAAAATGCAGTAGCGCAGAGCCAAAGCCAGAAAGAGAGAGCGTTAGAGTAGAGAAGAGAGAACAGGCGTGAGAGCAGGCCAGCAAGAGAGAGAGAGAGAGAGAGAAAGCAGGACACTGTTCAGTGTAGGCAGACGCAGACACAAGCTTGCTCGCTCTCTCCCACTCTTTCTTTCTCTCTCGGTGTCTCTCTCTCTCTGGCTGCATGCTGCATGCGGCCGGCATGGCCAGGACCTTTCGTGCAACTGACGACGAGGACGAGGACGACGCTACGATAGGTGAAGCCGGCAAAAGAAGGCGGGTCCATTGCCAGGACAACAGCAGAAAATGCATAAAAAGCAACAGAAAGAGGAAGAGTAGAAAGAAAAGCAGGAAAAATCGAAAACGAAGCGGCCGCAGCAGAGGGCAGCGACGTCAACAGCACAGAACAGCAGTAGCAGCACAAAAAATCGAGAAAATAGGAAAATGCAAGAGGGAAGGAAAAAATGACGTTGAGTAAATTTACGTGCTCTCTTTCTCTGTCTCTCTCTCTCTCTCTCTCTGAGCTTCACTACCACTCCCTAGCTCACCTCCATCGCCCCCCTGCCACAGGACTGGTGGGGGTTTGCCGCCATTTTGTACGATTAGCGGTACTTTTTTAGCTCTCATCTGCTCTCATTTCATGCTTTCTTTTTTGCTTGCCACTGGCTGCAGTCGCCGCCCCAGAGGAGGGATGGACAGGAAGTGCAGTAGGGGGCGCATTGGGTCGGTATGGCGATGCCGAAGAGAGAGAGAGACAGATTGAGATAGAATTAAAGTTGAAAAATTGGACAATTGAAAAACAATGTCCTGGCCTGGCTTATCCATGAAAAGCTAAAAGGTATTCTGCAAAACGATTATGCTGCAGTCGGAAATCCAATCAAAAATGTTCTCTGCTTGGGAAGCGCTGTGCTTTTAAAGATAGGCAATACAATATAGTTAATTGTCGTGCCTTAAAATATTATCGCTATTGGGCAAAGGTTAACTGATTAATACGATATTAGCGTGAATATGGTCACAATATATCCTATCAGTCGCAGGACATAAGCCACAAGAGCTCCGATACAAATTGAAAATCCATAAACAGGTCTATAAAGCAACTTTATGTAGAAATTCATTTTCTATTTTTTTCCCAGGGGAATATGAATATCATTTTGGACTAAGTTCCTAAATAATTTCTTTTATAGAAAAGAATTCGCTTATTTCACAGACGATTTTGTTGCAAAAAAAACCTCTTAAGATAACTTTAAGTCATTAAAAACATGTAAAGGTAAACATGTTTTTCATGAAAATGTTTTATTTACCTGCTTCTGGACCTGGACCTTTGCCCTGTTCCACGCATTAGCAGACGCAGCTTATTCCTTACTTGTCTTAATTGTTTGCTCTTAGTTTTATATTGCTGGGACTCAACTAATTTAACACAAAATGGGTACCGTTCGTAATCATGAAGTTTCCAACAAAAGATAAGTGCACGTAATACTTTTTGTATATGGCTTTTCAAATTAAAGCGAATAGTTTGTGTTTAGTCTACTTTCAAAGATTTACAGAGTCCTTACCAGTATTTTTTGTAAATCTCTTTTTAATGAATTGAGAAAAAAAAACCTGGAAAAATGGATATAAAACTTTGTAATTTTGGGTATATTTTTGGATTTTCCCCGTTCAGGAAACCTTTTTAATTAAAATGATATGGATATTAGTGGAAAATATATTTTTTTTCAATTTGAAAATTCTCAAGTTTCAAGTTTCGAGTTCCAGCACCAAAAAGTATGCTACGGAAAATGTTTGAATTTTTCGTGATTTTATTGATTGACTCTGCAGCTGCCAGAAAGCTAATTGTTAAGGGCAGGGCTGCACCACTCACGCCACCCTTCCAGATTCGTTTCCGCTCACCGAAGCCTGGCAAGGCAGCGGGAGAGGGCGCGTAAATCGCGACAACAATTGCGCTGAAAAGTATGTCATAAATTCTGACGCTTTCGCCGAAAAAAAAGATGGGTGGCGCCTGACTCCGTGAATGGCTAGGACAACAAAAGCAACAACAGAGACTGTATAAGGATAATAAGTAAGCAGAGCAGAGCAGTCCAAGGAGCAGTCCCAAGGAGCAGCTGCGACAACGACAAGGATTGCGAGAACGGGGACGACAATTGCTGGCAATTAAAATGTGGCGCGTTTTGTGAGTGCGCCCATTGACTACAACAACAACAAAACCAAGAAGCGGACAAAGAGCAGAAACAACTTTAGAAGATATACGATTCACATATACCCTCTCACTTACTTTGGCTGCAATACATGTCTTAGAAAAAATTACCTACTTAGAGATACAAAGAACTCCAAGGGCTGGAAAATTATATGGTACTGGCAATGATCAAGGGACGATAATATATGAAAGTGTTATCCTTCTTGCTGTTACATATCTGCAACAGGTTCAGTATACCCTTGTGCTCTGCCAATACTGAGCATCACAATGCTCAGGCGATAAGCAGGACAATGGACAGAATAAAAGTCGCCGTCGCCGTCGCCTTCGACTTCGACTTTGCCTTGAATTTTTGCCGAGCTTTGCCTTGGCCGTCGCCCATCGGTGGTTTTCACCCTCTTTCTCCCACAGACCCGCACCGCACCGTGCCCAGCCCCCTCCACCCGGCGTACGGACCATTTCTGTTCGCTGTCATTGCCATTGTTAATGAGAATTTCTTGTTTTAATGAAAACAAATCATTGAGTGTAAAAGACTTGGATTTTATTTTTCATTTCCGTGATTTTGTTTGTGCATTTAATTAAGAAAATGGAATTAACGCATTTGCCAACTAAAACCCTAACCACCACACCACCCACCCCTCTGCGAGCAGGCAGTCTGCTGTTGCGTCATTCATTGAAATTGAAGTTCAATTTCGGGAACAGGGAACATTTTTTCGCTTCGCCCTTTGTTTTGGCTTTTTCTCCACTGTTCTGTTCTGTTCTGTTCCGTTCTGTTCTCTTCATTTCCTTTCGGTTCGTTTCCATTCTTCGTCTTTTGTTTTCTGGTTATTTTGGTGTTGACGCGAGGCGTGTTCCCCACAGGACAATGGTGGGCCAATGAAGGGATGTGGGAGGAGGTGGGGGGCGTTGTGTCGTTCTGCGGTTGGAGCCAACAGTTTTGGGCGGTGCTTAAGTGGCCTCAGGGCTCAAGGTTCAAGAGGAAGCTTCTTGGGATAGTTTTGGGAGCCATTTAGCACACTTTTTACACTTAAAATATGTTTGCCGGAACGGACTTTCGATTATTTTTCATAGATTTAGCCAACAAAATTTATACACGACAAAGTATAGATATTCCAATAGAAATACAGCCCATAGCCGAATAAGTAGATATAGTTTTGCATATTGTTATCTACAGAAATTAAGACTTTCAATATAACATTCTTTAATAATGTGGGTCAATCATAAACAACTCGGACTTAAAGAATACTGTTCAAAATCAACCCAATATACACCTTCCGCCTTAAAACTTATCTTCAATGTTATATCAATTCTCGATCGCCGAAGTAGGCTTCTTTACTGATTCCTTTTTTATTGGTAAGATCATATGTAAATGCAGAGTTACGAAAGTTCAAATACTTCACAGGGTTCGTACTGTGACGGACAAATTCTTTCCTAAAAGGAAATGCAATTCCCATCACCCCCACTTCTAACCGGATTGAGACTGATTCCACCTTGGTCGCCAAATGGTTTCGGTGTAAAACGAAATTCGCGCATAAAATTTGAGCTGAAACATCTGGGACGCGAGTGAATTAATTTGAATTAATTTGGCAGAGGGATAAGCGGCTGTATGGTGGAGTATGCGGTAGCGGCGGGGAATGGGCGGTGAAGCGGCACGGCGAAGACGGGCATTTAAGTAACTGCGCCAGCACTTGCGCCTCCCCTCCCCTCCCCCACCTCACACACAAACACAAACACACACACAAGCACACACACGCACTAGAAAATTGGAGTAGAGAGGGATTGGGACATTAGAACAGAGTTTAAAAATCTCTTTCTTTATGTCTTGTATTTTTGTTGTTGTATTTTTAGCTTTCATTGAATATTTAAACAGTGGGATTTGTGGGAACATTTTGGGAAATGTACAGCCGAAATACGACTGAAACTGATTACAATATGCGCTCACCTGTGGCCTCCTGATTACTTTTCAACGAAGCTTCCAACAAAATATCTCCGTGCAATGTGCTCTGTACATAAAAAATCGTTCAAAGAATCCCTTTAAAAGCTTTAAATTATAATATACTCCAAAGGAATTTTTTCCTTAGCAACCATATAAATTCTCTACAGAGAAGATATCGAAACGAATAACGGAGAAAAATAATTCTCCAAAGAAATTTCAGATACTACATTTCCTCGTATAATTTCTGCCGCTCAAAATCGCTTTTGTTCCACTGTACTTAATCCGCGTTTTGCTTAAGTATTTATTTTTCAAATGCGGTAATTTGGTTTTTCTTTATTCTGGCTTTCTGGCAACGAAATGGGACAAGGCAAGGCAAGGCAGGGTAAGGTGAAAGCAGATGTAAATGAAGAAAATGAAGCAGGAAGAATGGAAGGAGGACAACAAAAAATGAAGCAAAACAACAACTACGAGTACAATGGGGCACCACCTGCCTGGAGATTGTTTTGGGCTTTGGCTTCGGTAATAATTTCAAATTGGCAACTCAATGTGTTTGCGTTTGTGTGTATGTGTGTGTGGGAGTGTATCTGTGTGTGCATAAATTGCATATGTATGAGATTTAAGCCGTTTCAAATGGCAACGCATTAAAAAACGCGTGAAAATCGCAAATGGAAAAAATGTTAATGAATCCCAGCTAAAAAGAGAGTGAGCGAGTAGGGTCGATAGAGTGTCTGTGAAGTGGATTTGCCAGACACATGAGGCAGCTTTACACTTTGGCTTGTCTAAGCGAAAGAGAGAAAAAGAGAGAGAGAGACAGCAGAGACAGAGACAGAGAGAGAGAGAGATTGGGTAAGAGTTGGAGGCAAGGAGCGAAAGCAGGCCCTAACCTCAATCGGGGTTTTCACGCCTGAACATTTCACAACTGCAGGCTGTTTTTCAATTTTCGGTCACTGAAAAAAGGGAAAACTCTTCCGGACACTACACCCATACCCATACCCATACCCATACCCACCCCCACTCCCATCCTATTGACCACGCACCCCTTAAGACCCCCATCTACACCTCCTGCCTGTGACCACATGCTGCGTGCTGGTGGAGTCCCAAAATGGAATGCGAATTTGAATGCGGCTCCGTTCGCATTGTAAGTGTTACTTAATTTGTGTCTGTGTGTGCGAACACTGCCTTGCAAAGCCCCTGACAGTGCCACAGCCACTGGCTCCAGGACTAACCAACATGGATTTCAACCGCAAAACAGTGGCACCCCGAAAATGGTCAAGCCATGAATGGGAAACCAAAGTTAAATGCAGCATAAATAATGCTGCGTGTGCGTGTGCTCGGGACAAAGGTCAGACCATAAGGATGGTTCGGATTGCTCCAGCGAATCTTTAATTTTCCCCAAAATGTTTCGATTAAAGACCATTCAATGGACGGGCTGTAACGAATCTTTTCAAAAAAGCTCTCAAGCCAGGAATATCCCAAAAACGTTTGGCCCCGTTAAATGCGGGGCAAACGTAAAAAATATATATTACACATTGGGACCTGAAAGTTTAATTAATCTTGAACAGAAAAATATATTTTAGTTAGCCCAGACACCATGAATTGTAACATTAAAAATAAAAAAACGACTAACGTATACAAATTTCCTGTCTAGAATTGCATATGAAATTTCATCCTATTTATATTTATTTCACTTAGTTTTAAATATTTATACTATTATATTCGCCCCGAGTGTGGAAGTACATATAAAAATAAAAGTGTTTTCACTTTTGATATTACAATGATATCTGATGATATTTGATATTACTATGAAAATACATGATCTATTTAAATCAAATATATTTTCTACAAATGTGATATATTTTATTTTAAAGTGTTTTATACTTAGATTAAATATCGGCTATATTAAAAAGTATTTTTAATACATTTATATTCAAATCAAAGGGAATTCTATCCGAATATATTAATTATATTTAATTTAAAAATGGCTGTGTTCCTTTTTGTGCAATTTTCCTATGAGTGCAGAAACCTTAATTCCAGATTTAAGAGAAATCAAAAACAATACATTAATAAATACATTTTCTAGCAATACGTTTGTTCATAGGTTCTTAAAATCTTCTTATGAACTTGTATATGGGAAGTGATCGATTTTTAATGCTAAGCAGAACTGTAATGAAAATACCTAGTAGCTTTAAGATCCCCACGAAGAAAGGGGGAAGGGAATCCAGCTTGAGAGCCGAAAACCAAACCAAACCAAACAAAACCAAAAACCAAAAACTGAACCGAACTGAACTTGGAACGCGAAGTGAGCGGAACGGAAGAGGCCTTGTCCCTGACCTTGCCCGATTTTTGGTTTTGTGGAAAGTCTAAGAAGAACAGGAACAATAACAAGAACACGAACAGGAACAAGTTAAAGTGGCAAGAAGCAGCGGCTGGAAAGGGAGCAGAATTTGCTGCCAAGCAATCATATGGCAGAGCAAAAACCCCAAAAACCTAAAACAAAGTTATACTTTACGGGCGTTTAAAGGATAGGGTGGGATGTTCGCGACTGGAGTGGGGTGAGCGAGGGAGCGGGTGTACGCCGAAAAACTTTACTTTAAAACTTTGACGCTTTCCCAAAAGCCCCTGCAGCCAGCACCGCGCACCCCTTTACCAAAGTCTGTCCGCTGTCTATCTAACCATCCCTCTCGCTCTCGCTCGCTAGCTCATGCTCATCTCCTTGCCCGCGCGTCTCACTCTCTCTCTCTCTCTGTTGCCCTCCCTTTCACACATTCTTGGTAGACTATTGCCGGCTCTTTCTGTCTGTCGCCTTTTTTAAGTTTTGCGCCTTTCCAGCAAAAGTTTCGTAGTTAATAATAAAAATTAAAACTTTCGCGCCGGCAAATAATAACAATGAAATGAGACAGCCGCCAGGAAGCCAAAGTGAGGGAGAGAGAGAGGGCTAGAGTGTGTCTCCGCCATCTCTTTCGCTCTCACTTTGGCCAAACTTGTTGGCCCAATTTTCGGGGTCAAAATTTGTGTTTCAGTTCTTTTTGTTGTCGAGTTCGAGCGGTTCTCCTTAAAGAGTTTATCTGCTTAGAAGAAGAGAGAATGTTTGGGTTTGGCTAGGTAGAAGTCGCATCCTTGATATGATTACTGGGACTCTGCTTTCGCATCTTCTGGAGCCATAATTAAACGCATCCAAAATAAAGTTTGCATATGCATACTTAACTGTACCTCCACCCCTACTGCGCTACGCCTCTGCACATAAATTAACAAGCCAAAGCGAAAGTCAACCAAGCATAACGCGAACCCCTAGGCCCATTCCTCGAAAACGCCTTTGAAGTGGGCTTCCTGTACCAAAACGACAACTTCCGCTGCACTCCTTCGACCCACTGCCACCCTCACTCGCCAGTGAGCTCAGCTCAAACTGCATGCACTTCCGTTTCCGCTGACATTGTGACTGCTCCTCCAGCAAGTCCCGACTCCCGACTACCGACTCCCGACTCCCTCTACCAACTACACCTGTTTCTTGGCGGGTGCTTTTCAGCGCCATAGGATTTCCACTTGGCATCGAGCAAACAGTGTCAGTGGATTCATCTTACCGTTAGTTATGGCGTCTGCTTCAACTATCTCTCCCTTTCTCAGACTTTCTCTCGCTGCCTCGCTGCCTAGCGCCCCCTCCATCTGTCTGGAGACTTGCATTTGCATGCACAGCAAACAAACTGGTAAAATTTTGTATCTGCCTTAGCTACTTGCCACCCTCCGGGCTAGAGATGAGCACATGAATGGGTCACGCACTCACACACTCACGCACTCCACGAGGAAGGAAGATCACATCAGCTCTTATTTGAGGCTCAAACTATCTCTAATTCTAGTATGAATTTGATTCCGAGCTTTGTCATACTTACATACTTTATTATTTTGGAAAATATCTAAAAAAAAACGTTTTTTTAGCAGAGCTGTTCATTATGAATGAATTTAAAATTGTACTTTAAACAAAAATAGGTGTTTTATATGAATTTTCAATTTTTCTCATGCCATTTTCCAATTCGTTGCATTTTCTTCGAGTTCTTTCTAATGAGATGAAGAATACAGCAAAGTTCATTTACATTTGTCAGGCATTAGTTTCTGAAAAGCTTAGAGGATTTTTATGGACTTAAATTCCACATTGTTAGACATTTCTTTAGAGGTATTCTTTATGGTATGAATATTCTCATGAAGAGCAAGCTTCTGCGACGTACGTGACTCACGAGTTTTATTCATTTCACACCCACTCACGCACATATAAAAGCCTTCCCACTGTATGCGCATAATTACCCAATTAAACTAAAATTACGTTGCGTGCTCAGACATGTTAAAAACCTTTTGAATCAGTGCAGACAGAACTCAACCCTAGCCCTCATCCAAACCCTATTCGCCCCACACCCTCGCCATTTTCCGCTTGACAGCAACGAAATGCAAAACACGAAATTCGTTTTTAGCCATTTTTCTGCCAAAAAATGGTCGAGATTAGAAGCGGAAAGACACGAGACAAAGTCACTCAGAGCACTACGAACAGAATGAAGGCAAGCGTTTGGGGTCGAAGCTGGAAGTACCCTTGCGGATACATAATATTTATGGCAGCTATTTGATATATGTACACAGTTATCCGATATAACTGAGGAACTTTCTTGCGTAGAAACAGATAGATAACAGACGCAAACAATGTTTCTGATAAGATGCAAGGGTATCCAATTTTTAATTTTGAAAGACTTTCAAAATCAGCATACCTTCCGCAAGGGTACAAGAGAAAAGGAGGAGAGGGGGCGTTTTGGGATAGGGAAGACTTGTATAAAGGGGGTGTGACGTTGCCATTAGCTGCAACTAATAGGAAACATAACTATAAATAATTGGCAATTGGAATGCGGTCGCGGGGGGCAAGACCTGTTAGCCGCAGAACGACGATGATAGCGGATGGACTGGAGGAAGGGACATCGTAACTGATGTAATTGTTTATTTATGAGTACTTGAGTGCGTAATAAAATTACAAATATTTGCACACGCAATCCACACATGCACAAGCCCTAGGCTTGTGTGTGCGGGGGGTGGTACTAATAAAAAAAAATCACTGGACATGATTTCTTTTCCGGCCAAAGGGAATTGATGCCAATGGCCGAAACCACACAGCACACAGGCGCACCAAAAACAACAAAAAAATAGTCCCGCAGAGAATGGGGTAAGAGAAAGTTGAGTGCGTAACGGTACATAAAGCACGATTAGACATGAGAGCAACAGAGAAGGAGAGTGAGTGAGTGGTGGAGAATAATAGAGGGGAGATTGTGCGTGGACATCGTGTAACAAGGACATCAAAGCGCATTTTGCTTCAATTTACTAAAACACCAAACAACAGCAAGAAAAACAGCCCAAAAAATGGCAAAAAAAAGCTTGGGCAAAAGCAAAGAAAGGACCAACATAATACGAGTAGTCGAGAGACTACTTACCTTAAATATCCGAAGCTTTACCTACCCTTGCGGCTACTTTATTCCTATGGAAACTGTATGATATGTTGTATTATTCCGATTAAGATATGGAATTCAACAAGGCTAGTCATTGAAATAACTCAACTTAACAAATTTCCATGAACAACCTCTCCTGCAAAGATTTCAAACGATGTATCTACATATATACGACATATTGTAGATACTAGTTTCGACCAGTTAGTATACGCAGAAAGAGGCTAGTTCGACTGGTCAATATATCAATATGCGGGACTATGTAAGAAATGTTTGCTTGTCTGCGTTACACACATCTGGGCGGAATAGTGAGACCCTCCGCAAGTGTATTATAGGACAAACGCAAGCAAGGGTCCTTGATGCGAGTCCTTGATAGAGATACAACAATAAAGATGGACAGATGCTAGCGGGAGTGTGAGTGGCGAGGGTGAGTGGGGAGTGGGGAGTGGTTAGGGGGAGGCTTATAAATAAATTTGCCTCACTTAAAGTGACCAAATTGTTATCATGATGATATGTGTTAAGATTAAAAGGACTTTCTTGTCCCTGCCGGTCTCCCTCTCCCCCTCCCCCTCCCTCTGCCTCCTTGTACATATCTTTCCTATTGTTCCCGCTGGCGGGCATAAGAGAACTTAACGTAACGGAACCCAATGGGGGGACCGCAGCATTTTTTTTCACATGCTGATTTCATCTCTCATGTCCGCGTCCGCTGCCGCTGCCCCTGCCGCTGCCCCTGCTGCTGTCCCCCTGCTCAACCACCCATAGCCTGGACAGACTTTTACGCTGATTTTTATTTCGTAGCAATAAATTTTTATGCGCTCTGGGTCACTTCATAATTCGCTTAAGCGTAAGACACATGACCGGACTCACCCACCCACTTTCTTTCCTTTGCTCTGTCATTGATATACGAACTGTGGTTACGCGTATACCCTGCCACAGAGTAAAATGATTTTAATCAGATGTTCAAAATGGAAAAAGGAAAGAATTAGGAATTAAGAATCGAGTCCGTCACTCAAATCCAAAGCTAGTTTGCTGAGAGAAACGATTGCATCACTATACTCATATCATATTGTAGCTACCGTTGGAATGGTAAACACAATTTCTTAGGGAACAATGGTACCGTAAGGGTATCGTAAACTTCGGTCCGAAGCATTCGAGCATTCCGTTTTTTGTGGTGCCCTTCATCTTGATGTCGTTCTTGGGCCTGCTTCTGCTTAGCTGCTTCCACATTCCATCCCCCACTTGCAAGGATGCCCGGCGGTCAAATGGAGAGCAGAGTAGAATGGAGAGGCTCTTCTTTATCATGGGAATGTGCCTGCTTGAGTGTTACTTTGGGGAGGTAGCTTTAAGCGCGGAGCGGGTGGGTGGTCGGGTGGGCGGTCGGGCGGTCGGTCGCTTGGACATATGCAAATGGCAAAGCGTTTAAAACTATAAACAGCTTGATGGTCTTATCAGGGTCTCAGTTGGAGGTGGAAGGGGAAGGAGACTGATGGGAGGGGGCTGTATTGTGGGAGGCTGGAGACTCCCTTTTCCGGGCCAGGAGAAAGTGTCATTCCAAGCAACAGCAAAACGTCCGCACATTTTCAACTTTTGATTGCTGTAAAAGCTTTTTAATTGCCATGCAGCACAGTGAGGTGAGGGAAGGGAAGGGAAGGGAAGGGGGCTGCCCCCAAAAGGGGCAGCTGCAAATGTGTGCAAATTTAATTAATTTTCGAAGCCCAGGCCATGTGTGTGTTCGTTGTGTGTGCGAGTGTGTTGTAAATCCTTTTTTACTCAGCATAATTAAAAAATATGAGTAGCGCACACACAAAATTAAAAATCCTAAATCAAATTTCGCCAAAGCACAGCCCGATATGGGTTGAGGGGAAGGATTGGGAAAGGGATACGGGTTGGGTGGGAGTGGGAGTGGGTGAGTGATAGGAGAGTCATGTGTGCGTGCGTGCGTGTGTGTGTGTGTGTCTGTGTATGTGTATGTATATGTGTTGATCTCAAGGGCATAATGTCGTCGGGGTTAAAAATTATTCAAATGCTTTTGCAGCTCATTACGAAAGGAAGTTTCCCCAAAGAGTGCGGGTGGGGGCAGAGGAGAGTTGAGAAAAAACCAAACATTCCGCCCCCCAAATCTCTTTTCAGCCCGTAGGTTCGTAACCCGTTCATCCCCACACCCACTTTTTAGCAGGCAGCATTTTAACATTTTCCAATTTTCCAAAAACCCTTATCATAAATTAAGAAGTGCTCGTCAAAAACTGTCTGCCCAGTCTCCCCAGAGGAAAGGCCAGAGACAAGGACAGAGACCGGGATGTGGCGGTATGAGGGCGGGGCCGTGGTCCACCCACTCATCTATACGCGCGCGCGCGTGTGTGTGTGTGTGTGTGTGTGCGAGGCGTGCGTGTTGTTTACTTTTGGAGGAAAATTAAGATGCGGGCTTGAGGCATTCATGATGAATGTTGGCCAAAGACAAAAAGAAAGGAGTAAAATCAGTCAGAGAAGGAGGAGGGAACATGGGAAGGGTGGGAAGGGAGGAACAGACAGGGATAGGGGGAGAAGAAGCAAAAAACGAGGAGTAGTGGCTGGGAAAACAAAAATCACATAGAAATCACAGATCACAGCAGAAGAGAGGCAAGTGGCATCTTCAAGAAAATAAAGGGTAACGGCAACGCGTGCCACCAGCACTCCGAATGGTGGGAGGTGGGTGGGGGGGGTGGTAGAGCGACAAGGGCTGGGGTAAAATACAGTGTCTCCCGTTTGCCTTATGCTCGCCTTGTCGCTTATCAAATGCTGAGATGCCGCTAATGTTCCTGCGGGTACTCGTGCGGGTAAGGGGAAGGGAAGAGATGGAGAAAGGGAAAGGGGTGGTGGAGGTGGAGGTGGAAAAGGGTTGAGGTTGAGTGTGCGTGTGCGTATGGGTGTGGGTGTGGGTGTGGGGAGTCCCGTCTGGCGGTCTAATCAGAAGGCACGCAAACAGCCTCAGCTCTCGATAAGATAAAGATACGCAAGCATGCCCAGCAAGAGACAACGGACGTACACTGAAAGAGAAGTATTCGAGAGGAATGGAACCAAACCAGGATGCGGGGCCTGAGGGCTACCTCACCTCACAGTCTTATAAATTCGCTTGATTCATTTTCTTATTTTACTTCTTAATTTATCGAACCTCATCCTCACATAATCGCTCATAACTAAACTGAAGCCTAGCCTTATTCTTGCTTCTTTTTTTAAGTATCACCTCTTACGACCCAGTCAATCGTTCCCGATTTTGCGACATGCCCTATGTGTGTGGTTTTCGCTCAGTGTATGATGCCACACGCACAATGTCGAGCCGAACCGAGCCACAAATTGAGGCAATCCTTTTGTCTTTAAACGCCAAACAGGCGAACCGGGCGGAGAGCCAGGCTAGGCACACGCATAACCCTTATCGTGGGAGCAGGCACTCAGCTTCAAGCTGCTTTGGTCCCTGTCCCCTGTCCCCCATCTCCCGTTCCCCGTCCCGAGACCCAGTTCCAGTCTCAGTCTCAGCCCCAGTTCCATTCACTGATGGAGTGACGGGTGGGTACCAGAGAGGCTCGAGCGGGTTGTATTATTTATGAAAATCGTCGACGTTATCGGGCATTTTCAAATATTTACAACCAAAAGCTTACGGTTGCCATAATTAAAATTGTATCCATCCCTCCCCCTGAGCCATAATGCCAATGCTGCTGCTTCCCCATACCCCCAGTCGAAAAAGCCCCGCACCCGCTGGCAGTGGGATTTTGGTGGTGTGGGTAGGGGTTGAGGGTGGAGTGGAGTGGAGAAGCGGAAGTAAAAATAAGATTTTATGGCTTACTTTTCATAATTTCGAATGCTTCTCAATTTGGCTGCGAGTGCCACACGTTTCTAAAAGTCCCTGTCCCTGCCGTGCCCCTGCCCCTGCCACAAGTCCACCATCAGGCACAACGAAAACCCCCGCCCAATTTTCGTATATAGTATGTTAATCGCCTGGCAAGACCTTAAAGCTTATTTGGCCACGTTCCCAGACACAAATCCATCAATTCAATTAACCAAAAGGGTTAAAGCTTCATCTGGCTCAGAGATAGACAGAGAGTAAGAGAGAGAGCGACAGGGACAGGGACAGGGACAAACACTTAAAGTTAAATGCAAATTTTCCGTTTTTCCTTGGGGTTTGCTTAGGTTGCTGCTGCTGCTGCTGCTGCTGCTGCTGCTGGACAGATGAGACAAAGAAGAAAGGGAGGGACTGAAGTTTTTGGCTAGGCTAATTTAAATGCCGCCTGAAAGTAGACTATGAAAATCGTTTCTTGCAGGTGTCTGTCTGGGCCCGACTGGTGTGGTCAGGCCCAAAGGATATGCCAGAACGGTGGAGCGGTGTATATGTGTGGGTGTGTGTGTCCTGGCAGGACTTGACAAGGGTTTTTAATGACTGAATGAAAACGACAAACTAAACCAACAATAACAATCACAGCAACAAAAGTGCAACCAGGTTGTCCTCGTCCTTGTCGTCGTCATCGTCTGTGGCTTTGAAGTCCTCGACTTAGCAGGTCCATCGTCCATCGTCCAGCACCAGCTCCAGCTCCAGGATGCCATTGGTGTCAACATGGTGTCCAGCTGTCCGCCTGGCCTAAAACATCTTGTTCACACTTGTCCAAATGGACCACCAACTTGAGTTTTTCCACTCGCTCTCTCAGAGATCTCTCTCACCCTGATCCTTGGCCCTGGCCTGGTAAATTATTTCAGCAGGATGTGTTGTGACACTACAAGGAAAACAAGATGCTCTACCGGTCTGCCTTTTGCATCCTAACATCCCACCAGCCAGACGGCCCAGGCCCAGAGTCTGGTCGGTCCTTCTTTTGGTCCGTAAAGTGTCAAACATTCAAAGTAGTCAAATCAAGTAACCTTTTGTTCCTGCTCTCCATGGGTGTGGGCTCCAGAACCTGACCCCTGTTTAGACACTTACGGTAAACTTTGCAAGCTAATTGGTTGTTTTGTGGAAATTAATTGCTTTAACTTGATTTTTCCACTGACCAGAGTGGAAAAACCTCGTTTGGGGTCCGTGTCCTGCACTTTATGATGCATGTCCTCGGGTGGCACACCCTTCCCATCCTATCCCATCCCACCCCATCGCATCGCATCGCATCCCATCTCAACCCAATTCAGTCAGCAGTTTGTAGAAAATATTGATATTTGCTTAGTGCTCCAAGCCGCAGACACCCAAAATCGGCAGAGGAGTAGCCTCCTTCCACATTTCTTGTCCCAAAAAGAGATTTTCGAGTTTCGGTTTTTGTTTTTCCGGTTTTTGGCGTTTTTTTTTTTTTTTTTTTGGCTGCCCCTCGCATTGGTCAGGCAGGGGCCTTGCAAGTTATTAATATTTGTTTTGTACTTCTCGGGGCTCGGCATCGCAGGGCTTATTAAAAAATTGAATGTGTGTGGGCTGCCCAAAAATAAAAAGGGAGCTGGCCCTAGCGGGAGAAGTGGCAGAGGGTAGAGCCATAAAACAACGGCCACAAAATTTGAACAGCCACAAATGCGGTAACTTCCTGGGCTGTCCTCCTCCACTGGAGAAGGACGGACCTGTCCTGACTTCAACGAACGGACAGCCGTCGCCGGCTGTCAATATGGAAATTCATATCAGTTGCACTCCGGGATTGCTACGGCTCGTATTTGGAGTGCGAGGGCGAGGGCGAGTGCGAGTCTGGACTGCCTGCCAGTCCTCTGTGTATTGAGATTGGGGTAGAGAAGATACTCCAGTTGCTTACCTTGATGATGGTTTTGTGCCCTTCCCTGCTCCTCCTCCAGAAGGATGCTTCGCTTTGGACTCGCTTCCCCCAGATGGACACTTTGCTCTCGCTGCTTTAAGATGTTGGAGCTAATTGAATTTCGTTCGCTTTCCAAGCCCGAGACGGAGTCAGAGCCGGAGTCGGAGCCGGAGCAACCCGAAACTAGATTATGGCCAAAAACTAGCCAAAATGACAAAGTACTTTCAGCAGCCAGCGAGCACGTTCCGAGTGAGTGGGTGTGTGTGTGTGTGTATGCATGCAAATTTACTTTGACTTTATAGATTGATTGCGTATACGTACGTACATATAATTTGAGCTTCAGCTGGAGCATCTGCCGAAAATCTATGGAACACAGCATTGTGGTTACAGGTTAAACATTCCATCTATAGCTTTAAAATTCATTTTACTCTCAATCAGTTTCTACACTTGTACAGGAATGCAAATTTATGTATTTAGTTGCCAGATTTCCATGGCTGCCGCTACTGCCTCTTGCTCCTCTTTTTCTCGTTCGGTGTGGCACTGCTGTAAGGATTGAGGGAGATATAACGTTCGGATTATATGATAAGATATTTATATATTTATATTTATTTTATCAAATTAAAAGAGATCAATTTTAATTATGGTATATTATATTATATTATATTATATTATATTATATTATATTATATTATATTATATTATATTATATTATATTATATTATATTATATAATATTATATTATATTATATTATATTATATTATATTATATTATATTTTTTAAAAAAATTAAGTCGAACCCTTTCGGAGATTTTAATATTATTTGTTATCTCTTTTCATTTTTGCTTACAATTATTACAACTGATTCTCTACATGTCTACATCTACACCTTCTTCCTTACATATACATACACGGAAGTGAGAGGGGGAATGAGTAAGCGCTTGGAGGGTATCGCGTAGGCACTGAAGTTTCAGTGGTTTCTTCTGTCTATTATATGATCCGACCTGATCCAGAACCGGCAATCTGGTAGATTCGGTTATTTTCCATGATTCTGCGTTTTTTGTTTTATCGTATCTTAAAAACTGTGCATGCCAGAGTTTTTGAAATACACTTGTAACAGTGTAATAAGACAGGAGTCTGGATACAAGATTTGGTTGCTCTAACTCTTATAGTCTTTGAGATATAGGCGCTCATGAAGACGGACAGACAGACATAGCTATATCGACTCGGCTATTGATGCTCATCGGAAACGATTCCTCCTGGTGTACACACATCCATTTTCAGAAGAAATCTAATATACTCCTTTACTTTCTAAGTACCGGGTGTAATATGTAACTTAAATATCAAATATACTTACTATATTTTAAATATCAAATATCATTCAATGAAATATTTTCATACTAATGTCAATATGCATGTGAAAACACTTATATTGTAATACTTCCATTTTCGGGCCCAATACATAAAATGGTATAAATATGTATTAGGGGGTATTAGGGGTATTTTCTCTGGGTGTAAGAAGTGAAGCCAACGGGACAGTAAATCCAAAGATACTGACATGCACGTACACGCAAATATGTATATAAAGACACTTAGGTTTGGCCAAAATTAAAGTACATTAATTGAGTAATCTTAAGGTTGCATGCAGCCATTTACCTTTTAGCCCTTGCGAAGTCTGGAAAATGTCCTTGCGATGGCAGGATTGCCAGCGTTGCGGTCGCCAGCGAGGTTGGAGGATGGCTGTGGCTGATGGCTTAAGGTGGAAAGTGTGGCGGGGCGATTGCCATTCAGTTCGGTTTGAGTCTTTAAGCCAAAGCCACTGTCATCTTGTCCACCACAGTCATAACCATTAGCCTTTTAGCCTTGGCGTGCCTCTCTCTAATCAGACACCGAAAGTTGTCCTTCCTTGGTGCACTCAGGAAAAATATGATTACCCGTACAGACTCGTGCACTAATTTAATTTGGAAATTTTAACATCAAATTACTTTAAACAATTTTTTGAAATTTGTGAACCATATTTTTACTACATTTTTTTTTATGAAAAATCACTAAAAGATCCTCAAAAACTACAGTTTTTGCCTCGGTGTACTCTCCCACGCCTCTCATTCGGGTACCGGCTTTTCCCGCTACCCACCTCCTACAACCCTCCTTTCCATATCCCAATTTGGTTATCCCTTTTTTGGTCTTCTTATTGATTTTTGTGTTGGTTTTTAAACTGCCAGCCACATGGAACACATTGCACAACAAATGACTTTTGCGGCTGCCACAGGCAGTGGGGTGGGGGTTAATTTGCTTTAATGTCTGTTGAAGGGGGTTGGTAGGGGGACTGAGGCTGCGATGGGGTTAAGAGGGAGGAACAGCCATTAGTTGGCATATAACTCCTTCTGCCTGAGATAGAACCAAGACTTGTCCTCGCCTCCCAAAAACCAACATAGACAGAGAAAGACACGGAGGAGATGGGATAGAGGGGCGGCTGGGGTAGCGTGGTGTGGTGGGGAGCGGTGGTCCAAAAGAGCGCCAAAATTCAAGATGTTTACGCAAAGGAAATCCCACGTAATGACCGTAATAATCGCAGTTAATTAGTCGACGATGTCGACGGTCTTTGCTGTCTATGCAAAAACACAGCAGCAGAAACAACAGCAATAATGGCTGGGAGAGGGTACGCTGTTTTGCAGGGAGGAGTATGAGTTGCCCAGAAAGGGGAAAGTGGTAAAGGGAAGGTAGTTGGTAGTTGCTGGAACAGACAGCGGCGCCGGAGTCTGGAATGCCCAATGCCCGGAAATGGCTACAAAACGCACTACAAAACGTTCGCTCTCTCTCCCTCCCACTCGCTCTCTTCTTCTTCACGGTGTGTGTATGTCTGGGAGGGTCCTGCTTATGACTAACTGGAGAAGGCGTCCCTGTCAAGGCACAGTGGGTCCACAATCAAAGTATGCGAAGAAAATAGCTACACAGATATCTTCAACTCTTAAAAACTCCCGTCAAAGTATAAATCGTTCTTACGACTAACGGGAGCTTACTTTTTTTAAAATTGGTTTAACTTAATAAGTTTTTCAGTTAAATAATTATTGGAACCTGCTCTTACTTTTCAGAACAGCTGAA
The DNA here is from genome assembly GCA_963969585.1 of Drosophila helvetica. Classification (NCBI taxonomy): domain Eukaryota; kingdom Metazoa; phylum Arthropoda; class Insecta; order Diptera; family Drosophilidae; genus Drosophila; species Drosophila helvetica. The sequence goes on along the minus strand of OZ018401.1, from coordinate 19,912,196 downwards.
ATACTCTTTCATCTTAGAAGGAAATATTTGCATAGTTTAATAGCACATTCGCTTATCAGAATGCCATTAAAAGCCACATCCTGAGCTTTGACAGATCTAGAAAAATCCTCCACACTGAAAGAGTCCTTAAAGAATTCGACAGAATTGAAGGATCACCGTTTTGCCCCACTGTGCTGTCCAGGCGCGGCCCTTTTTTCTGGTCGAGCGCACAGAAGAAGCGCGTTCGCTGATGGCGCAAATAGTCCGCACTCTCTGCTCTGGCGTCTTCTCGCCCCTTCCAGAGCCCACCATCCTGGCTGCCCCATGATACCCAGTCAGGACACTATCGCATACCCCTTCCGAAGACAACCAACCCCATGCCCAATGCCCCATGCCCCACCCCACCCCACCCTGCTATTGATGCTCTACTGTTTCGTAGTTTCTCCGTGTGAGAGTTTGAAATTTTTCGGTTGCGTTTATTGCGTTCATTACCCGGAGGCTTAGCAGGAAGGCGGGGTTAGGGTGGGGGGGGGAAGGAATCCAGTACCCAACCGATAGCTAACTGACTGCCTGTCGGGAGGAGTTTCCCATCCCGTTCGAGTCGCCCCCTCCCGCCATCTGCCTTTGATTATTTTCGAAAACTGAAAACTGAAAGCCAAAAAAGCGAAAGAGCGTTATCTTGGGCGAGAATGAAAAGTCATTACCGCCATTCGTTCCGAATTTGAGCGGGGGCTGTGGGGCTGGAGGCCAAACTGAGCTGCCATTGAAGCGGAAACGGAAATGCGTTGGCCCAGAAAGAGAAGGCGGGGGTGAGAGTGAGAGTGAGTGAGTGGGGAGGAGCGACAGCTTCTCGAAGGCTTTTTTGGCCAAGTCGCTGTGCATTAATAGATTAATGGTTTACCAGCCTTTGGACCTACTCGCAGTGTGTAATTAATTCCGGGACTATACAGGAGGAGTCGGACTATACGACTATGGAAGGGATGGGGCTGTATCGAAGGGGGTGGACTGCACCACAGACCACAGAAGGAACAAATAGAAGGAGCACGATGAACAGTTAATAATAAGATGCAGGCCACATTTAATAATAGCATTCCCGAAGAGCGCCCATTAAAACAAAGTGGTCAACATGCCACGCCCCCTGTGACCAGTCTGTACCTTCTCACCTCCTCTCACCAACCACCTACCACCTAAACCCCCACACCTTAATACATTTTCTATGCTATCTTGTACATTACACTCGTTGTTTGGCAGGTTTCCGTTTTTGGGCCAGGCCAACACTCCGCTCAACTCACATCCACATGTACTCGAACAGAGTAAATTCCCATTTACATGCACATCCTCGCCCTATGGCCCCATGTCCCCCCCCTCGAGTGCCCGAGTACACGGGTAATTACGACTTCCGCCAGGAGCAGCGAAGTGGCCGCCGTAATGATACACGGACAAGGATATTGAACAGGAACGAAGAAGAAGAGACCACCGCTTGACCGTAGCGCACTTCCTGCCCGACTGAGCCTGGCCAGGGTCTGTGTCTGTCCCGTACAGTGGTGTTCAGCTTGCACATTATTTCGTGGATATAAAGTTGGAATATGTATGTACTTTGAAAATAGATTGTCTTAGGCGGACGTTACCTGATAGTCCATTAGTTCTGTATGTACGTGCATCGGCTTAAAACTAGTTTTAAAATAAATTAGTTGCTTAGCGTAAACACAAATTGTACTCTATTATATTATTAAAATATTATATTATCCTGTGAAACTTGAATCATTAATTTTAAAACATATGTATTAAACTCTTCAAATACGTATAAATATGAAATCAATATCACCTATACGTACATTACTGAAAATCAAAGATTGATCTGGATATGGCTTATACCTAAATAGTCATTAGTGGTATTCTCGTTCTGCTAAATGATGACTATCAGGCAGGCTCTAATTTTAACTATCGCAAAAACTTTCTAATTCACTTTTGAAAACGCAAAAGTTGGTGCTCCCGTTGTCGCAAAACTCAAATTTTGTACGTTTCAAGACGGAATCATTTTTCTCACCCATAATGAAAACTAATTGGCTTTGTCCATGTGCCACAGAACGGATCTTAATTTGTTTGAAAACGCAAACGTAAATGAAACCCGCAGCCTGTGCCTGTGCAGTTTGGTGCAGCTCTCAACCACTGTTGGGAGGCGGATAGGGGCCTAAATGTATCCCGTTCCTATAGTCCTGAGGGCAAAGCCAAAACCCACTAATGTCCTTTGTCCGCGTGCCCGCTTGTTGGGGAGGCACTCTATTAACAGCTGCACGCGCCGACTGACCCAGGGCCCAGGGCCCAGAGCCCAGCGTATTGTTGCATTTATGCATATCCTGTGGCCACCTTCTGTCCGTGCGTCCATCTGTCTGTTTGTCCGTATGGCCGTATGTACACACGAGTATGGGCCGGTGGTTGTGTGTATCCATTGTATTGTTTTACACATTGAAATGTTAATTGTTTTAAGCAATAATTAGGATTGCAATCAAATGCTGCTGCTGATACTCGTACACTCCTTCTGCCCCTCTGTCTCTCTGTGCATTTGTTGTCGTCACGGTTGTTGCCCCACGCTGCTGCCCCTCGATGTTGTTGTTGAGTTTGCTTAGTTACCGTTACCGTTACCGTTGCCGTTAAGTAGCCACACACGCACGTGGAGACAGGCCACACACACATGCACATTAATTGTATTTGTATCAATTAACAAAGGGTTAATTTATGGGGCTCAAGGGCTACTGGCACGACCTCCCAGAGCCCCCATCCTCCTTAAAGGGAGCCCGACCTCATCGGCCTGCATTGTTTTGCGCTTCGCTCTGGCATTGTGTCGTGTGCTGCCATTAACCCTTTGGCCCTGGTTGGGGTCCCTGTCCCTGTCCCTGTCTCTGTGTCTCGTATGCCTCCAAGCCACTTTCAGGGAGAGATGGAGGTGGAGTGAGTGTGAGTGTAAGAGCAGTCAGGGTAAACGGGTGCACGAGTTTGACCTGCAGTTACACTTAACATTACCCTGATGATGATTATGATGTTGATTATGATGATAATATGCTTTTATTATTGATACCAACACTTGTCACACATACACACACGCACACACACACACACATGTGCATAGCCACGGGGTTTTGGGGCAAGCAAGACATGGAATAAGACATACATAGAGTTTTGGATTATTAATGTTATTTGCTTGTTTACATGCACGCGAAATATATCAATAAAGGAGGTCTTCCATACAGCCCCGGGCTTCGGCTTCGGCTTGGGCCCGACTTGAACCCTTTTTTCCGAGGAGGAGAGAAAGCAAAACGGAGAAAAACAGATCATAAAAAATCTATTAAGCAACCACATATACCGCTCAGAGGGTTTGAAGAACGCACGCACACCAATGCTCCGCACCGGTTGGTCGGGATGGGAAGGGATGGGAAGGGATGTGATGGGCTTGGGAGGCAAGGCAAAGTCCATAAAAACGATAAAATATCAATCGTTGGAAACACAAGGAATCAAACAACCATCAAAGCACCGTTATGTGAATGACGATGACGTCTACGGGCCGGGCCTGACAAAACGGTAACGGTAACGGTAACCCCAGTAAGTGGTTGGGCCTCGGTGCCAGCCATCCCCCCTGCGGCTCATGTGTGTGCCACTTCCACCATCTGTGTGCATGATTGAGTGTCGTCTACCCCTTTTTTTGTTTTTTTTTGTTGGCTGAATATTGGGTTTTATTTTATTTCTGTTTTGTTTAACTCCCGCACTCATCTATCAATGTCAAATTATGAAGTGATCATATTTGGATTTATGCGACCACACAGCCCAGGGAAGGAGTGTTTAAAGCGTAAGCCAACCTGTCGCACGGATGTCCCACATACTCGTTGGAGCCTTAGACTGCATTAGAAGCAGGAGAGGCCTTTAAAGGGAGCTCAAGGGAGCTATAGTACGAGTATTAAGGTGATGATTCAGCGAATATGGAGCATGTATTGCTCGACCAAAAATTCGTACCATTTTTCAGAGAGTGGGAAGAGACCCGATAGAAGGCCAAGATAGATAACTGCCCACAGACCGCTCAGCTTAGAGGGATTCAAGGGTATTATTTTAAGAAAATCAATAGCAAATCAGATCAACCATTCATCGTCATTAGCATAATTCGAATAATTTGTTTTTGGATAGAACTGTGAACTATTTTTAAAATAATTAAGAAACTATTGAAACTACCCAAATTCCCCACAATCAGCATACCCGTTGCCAGAACAGAAGCAGGAGCAGGAGAAGGAGCAGCAGGAGCAGCAGCAGCACGAAGCCAGAATGTCAAAGGGGCAAACCAATAGCGAAAACAAAAAAATTCGTCCCTCGACAGGGAAGGGAAGGAAGTGTGCAAAGCGGAAAGCGAGCGGGTGGGTGGGTGAAACGTGGGGGAGTGGAAAAGAAAGCCGTGGCTAAGCCCATAAGCGAACGTGTTCATAATATTTACAGTTATTGATATTTGAAAAGGCGGAAAATTTATAACGAGCGACATGTGTGTGACAACATGCCGATCCGGGTCCCAGGACAAAGGGAGGACAGGACCAGGCTAGGATCAGGCACGGCCCGGCCCGGCCCGGCCCGGCCCGGCCAGAGCACGTGAGTGGGACTGGGAATGGAAATGGGGAAATGGCGCAATATTCAATCAAAAATCGATTACAAGGAAAGGAGAGAGAAGTGTGGTTGAGTGTATTAGGGATGTACAGTGTTCAGTGTTGTGTAATGCGAGGCAGCTCAGCTGGTTAATCTTTGCCACGGGCATTCCTTGCCTTTCCCCCTTACCAAACTCCGAACTCCACACTCCACACTGCCCATTCTTCCTTTGGGGCTGCCACATGGGCATGACAATGAATTACGGCTGGGGTGGATGGAGGATGGGGAGTGGCGAATGGAGAGTGGCTTTTCCTGGCTTTTCCTAGCTCGTTTTTGTCAAACCATTTTAAAACCTTAATTCACATGTGTAAATTGAAGGCTGCACCTGTGCCACGGACATGGGACAAGGCCTTGCGAGGAGAGGGTATGGCCAGACCCACATCCCCCACATCCCCCACTTCCACTCCGGTTTTCTTTCATTTTCCCTGAATTATGGAAACAGGCTGCTGCTCCTGCTGCTCCTGCTTCTGCAGCTCCTGTCTATTCTTGATTTATGGCCCATGGGTGGCCGAGGCACTGTCCGGATTGGAGTGCGGGAGTGGCAGGAGAAACAAAAAGGGAGGGAGTCGATTTTTAGCTGACTTTAAGTTTTTTTTTGTAAAACCTTCCGAGGGATCCGTCCCTCGTCGCGCATAATTCTTCATATCCTACGCTGCCGCTACGAGTGCTTAACTTCTCAACTGGCTCCGGTGCCGTCTCCGTCTCCGTCTCCCCAGTAGCCCTTCTGTTCCTGGCTCTGGCTGTGACCCTGCCCCAGCTCCTCGTCTTGGTCCAACTCCTGGCCGCACAATATGGCAGCGCCACTTAGGGGGTACGGTACCCTGTACCCAGCTTTCAGTGCCCAGCTGCCGTGGATAATTTGTAATTTAACCACTTTTCAGGTTCAGTAGCCGCGCCGCGCCCATTGCCACCTCACCTCCATCAGTCGCTGTTCCGCTTCCGCTGGGCAACTTCCGCTCTGGCGTGGGTCTGCGCCTCGGTCCGGGGACGTGGACTCCCACCTTCTTTGTACCTTTTCGCAGTTGAAATTCGCGTTTTTTCCAGCGACCGCGATGTGTCCTTGTTTGGCTTTTTCAGGCAATTGTGGTTGGGATGGTGCAGGGACTCCATGGGGTCCAGAGATGTGGCTTGCCTTGAGGGGGAATGCCGACCTGGCTGCCTGTCGTGTGTCCTCGTCGTGCTCGTCAGCGCTGAGCAAATTAAATGAAAATTTCTGCAGTGACACAAACTTGTTTATTTTGACATGCACACACACACACACACACACACACACACACCCACACACCCACACATCCGAGAGCGGCGTATGCCACTTGCTTTACCCACCCCAGTCCCACTGTGGTGCGCGAATCGCAGGTTGCGGGGTCTAGTTATACTCTATCTTTTGCCGAGGAGTTTCACCACTGAACCTTGTGTATTTGTCATTCGCCAATATATTTTGTCGTATATACAGAATTTTCAAAACTCTTTGAAAACTCTGCGTCTTTGTGTAATCTTTGTGAAAAAAAACTATAATATATAGTAATTGAAAGCTTGTGTAGAAGTAGATTGTAGATACGATTCTCTAAATATTAGGTTTCTTATTCTCCTTTTAGATCTCACCCTCCCGTGGAAGTGTATTCCATGTTCGGCGAATTCCCCGCTCCCATCCCATTTTTATTTTTCGGCTGATTCGCTTTTATCCTCCCGCAATCGTTAACCGCGATTTTGTTTTCGCTTTTACATATATTCATTTTTTTTCCAGCTTCCTCCGCTGGTGTGTTTGAATTTTAATTCGCTTAGCGAAAAAAGCAAATTGGCAAATTTAATAACGACAAACAATGCTGCTAGAGGAGTGCTGCTTCTGCTAGTGGGGATGGGTCTGGGTCTGGGCTCCGGCTCTGGAGCAGGACCGAAGTTATGAGAGTGCAAATCAAATCTGGCCACATATGCGTGAAATCGACCTATCCCCGCCTTCGATGGTATTACCATTTCCGCGAACATTTTTAATTTGCAAATTTTGCGATAATCAGTTTTATTGAGTCGACTGTGTGTGGCAGAGTCCTGTGGTTGGGGTTCCGGTTCGGATTCGGGTTCCTTTTCTTGTTCGTTTTGGGTGTTTCGAGGAATGGAAGGAGCGCCTTTCTGACTTTGACAGATGAAAATCCGGGCAGGGGCTGGCGCAGAGGATGGAAATTAAATTAATATTACTTTTGATTTGCTTACGGAATTCGGTTTGATAATCAAAATGAGCACAACAAAGTAAAATAGATATGGATTGGAATCCCAGATTGAAACCATACACGGGACCGTCGCAGAGTGCACTGCAGTGGGGCCTTATTTTATGAAGATTTGAATACAAGAACTGGAAGATTTCAGTGAACAAAAATTTCCTCCATCTTTATACATACTTTCAGGTAGAATACAAAGTATATGAAAAGTAACGTATGTATGATTTCTCTTATCAGTAGGTGCATTCGCTGTTAAGATTATTCAATATAAAAAACTGGCCATTGTATGGACTGTTCTAAAGAAATTTAATTTATCAAACTATCTTTTTTTTGAGTATTTTGCAACGTTGAATTGGCTTAAAAAAAAAGCATTTTTTATTTTTATTTCTTTGAGTAAGAGTAATTAAATAGATATTAATAACATTTTCGAGGTTGGCCATACATTTTTTTGATATCCTCTGTTTAGGATAGACCAAGATACTCATTTAAATTACTATTTATAAGAAAGGATGAATTTCCGCTTCAAAGAAAATCTTAAGGAGAGATGAAGTCAAAGTGAAATTCCTTGTCCAAGTTCGATTCTTGTGGATAATCTTTTTGGTAGAGAGGGGAGCAACCACTTACCATGTCAGATCCATGTACATATGTAGACTCATGATGGCTGTCCCTGTGCCGCTTTATCTGGTGCCCATTCCCAGACACATGTCATATCTATGCAGATTCATACGTGGACCCATTCCAAGCCCAGTCAGGGCAACGAGTCCTGGCTACAATTTGTTAAATTGAAATTAAATTTAATCCTTGCAATTTGCACGTCAATCTCGGACCGCACCGAATTGCCCTTAAAAATGTCTTAAGAACCCAAAAAGGAAATGCCCTTACCCGGTGTTCCTACTTTATGTGTGGTTGGTGTCGTAATAGATGATGAAAGGAACTGGTCACAGATGGAAGTGGATGGAAAACAGAGTGACGAGGCGGCGTTGAGGAAAAAACAAAAGGGAAAGTGCATACAGAACGGGAGAAGTTCGAGAAATGGTCTCCGAGATGGGGCTCGAGATGAGTCGAGAAACCAAAGAAAAGCAAAGCAAAGCCAAAACCAAAGCCCAAATACGTATTCCATGGTCCTGTTCCCGGACCGTCTCCTTTGCTTCTTTCGGTCTTTCGTGTGGTTTTGGATTTCTTGGCTCGAAACTTGCCAGTCAGGAAGGGACGGAAACGGGGACGGGGACTGGTTTTGGTTCTGGTTGGGGTGTAAATTGGGATTGGTTCGGCCGCAAGTTGCAGTTTTTGAAGTGCTTTGGGGAAGGTTTTTCCTTTTGCTCCACCCAGGGCCCCGCCTCTTCCTACGGCTTCTTACAAAATTCTTTAAGATCTTCGACTGCGGTCGCTTTGACGACGAACGTTTGCTTTAGAGGCGGGGTTCTGGGTCTGGGTCTGGGTTTGCGGTGTGGTCCGCTGATGGGCGCTGACCAAAAGTCTCCAAAGGAAAATGCAAATACAGAAGGAGACGCACGGAAAGCGTCTTGGTCAGGCGGCCAGGCACTTCATGCAATATTAAAAACGTAGTCTGGTCCAAGTCCCCGCCAGAGCCCCTTCCCAGATCCACTCGAACCACTCCAGCAAAGACAAACAAACACACATGATAAGGAACCAGAAGCCAGAATTGGAGATGGGGATGGGGATGGGAGTCCTCATCAAAGAACTTCATTCGGCAGTTGTCAATTAGAGAGTGGCAGGGCCGCCTCTCGATATCGGTCGCTTTGTTATTCCGATCACGTGACTTGATTCAATTAACCGATGCGCCGCAGCGAGAGCCAAAGCCGAAAAGAGTTGCCCCTGCCTAAAAATCCCATTCCCATTCCCAATTCTTACTCCTACTCCTACCGCAGTCCTCTCATTCTGGCCCAAGTGGCTAGTCGGGCAACTTAATTGGAACTTGCTACCAGCTGACCCCTTCCAACGGCAACTCCCGCCAGGCAATCCCTTCCTCTCATTCACATGCTAAAGGGCGTTCGAGCCACTTAAGCTCGTGGCCTGGACCCATCTCTGCCCCCGCTTCCCCTGCTGCCCCAACCCTGACCGTGGATACAAGGAGTCAACCCTCGTGGCAAATGGACACGCGACTGGCAGTGACCATCAGTCCAGGGACCACCATGACCAGACACAGTGAGGCCACTATCAGGGAAACTGCAGGAGAATGGCACAGAAAAATGTTCTTTTGGAGAGTGTGGTCTGAGACCATAGATTGAAGGAACATATCACACAATTGATTGGTGTGTAAAACAATATTAATTCAATCGAAAATCTTTAATTAATGCTAATAACTTGCAATTATAAGAACATTCAGTGCTAAAATTCATCAAAAATCCATATAAAAGTTGATCAAGAAATAATTTGTGTATTGCAGAATTATTCAGAGAAGAGATCAAGGAAAAACTGACACTAAGACAGAATTGCCCAGGAATATCTTTCCGATTTCAGAAAGTTAACCACTGTGCCAGAGAACCAGAGAGCCAGCAGTGGGAAGGGACTGTGGCAGTAGCCAGTGGTCGCCAGTGTTCCTTTCTCTCAGGGGCGCTAAAAAGGGTTATTAACTCGTCAGCTCGCCTAAATGTCAGTCAGGTGGTTGCGCCGCGCTCGAGTCCCTGACAAAATCGTTTCTCATGCGTGGTCACGCACCATTATCACTGAGCCTCTCACCCTCTCCTTCCATGTATGCGGGGCTTAACCCAACACAACCCAACCCGATCCCTGAGTGACCAGAACACTTGATTTGGCAGCCCTTTGGCTGTCGCTTGTTCCCGCCTATCAATGAAGTTGTTAATTTTATACCTTCAGCGCAGCTCTCCATTCTCCATTCTCATTCCCGCCCCTCCCCACATGGGTGGAAAAAAGGGGTTAAGGCTTAATTATTTTGTTGTTTTTCTTTTGGGTTAATGTGCGTGGCCCCTGGCCCTCCTGCCAGCGGCAGTAGGATAACCTCGTGGCGGCCGTGGCCCCAAAGGCGGAGGTGGCTCCAATTTGGGCGAAAGCGTGTAGTGGTGGGGGTTTTGCCAAAATCTGTGGGAGCAGCGAACACCGCGGTGAAGCTCCCAGAACTTTTCTCATAATCACGAATCATTTGATTGCAGCCGCAAAAGTAAAATGCAAATTGCCTGGCCAAGCCCATAAACTAAACTCAATTCCAGTTCATACTGCCGCAAAGAGCCCACTCCGAAGCGAAGCCCTTCCGAAATCCCATTTGGCAGGGAGATGGGTGCGACGGAGCAACAATAATAAATTTAAGTAACCAAATCTTAACAATTACAAAAGCGCAGCCAAAGATGGGTTAAAGTCAAACACATTCACCCGCATACATACACACTAAAACACTCCCAGACTCCTCCACCCGTCGCCACACATGGTGAAAGGTGAACTGGCCCTGAACCCGAGCCTGAGCCCAAGCCCAAGCCTGCGCCCAAGCCAAAGCCAAAGCCCAATCCCACGCAGAATAAGGCATTTAGAGCGCTTCACAAAACCCAATAAGTCTACGGTAATAATCGAGCATAAAGCACAATTTATTTTCATAAAACCTCAGCAGCAGCAGTAGCAGTACCCCCAGAAGCAGCATCCGTAATCCAGGCGCTGATCAGCCCATCTACATCTCCATCTCCCCCCACTCCACGCACTCTTTCGAACCCACGCAACCCTGTCCCATCGCAAAGTGCCTGGACTCCCGCTCCGCTTAAGCAAAAACCAGTAAGATTGTAATTGGCCAGGAAGTCATCGACTGAAAGATACCACACAACACCACAAGAAAGAAATTCAATTTGATACACTTAGTCGATGAATTTAAGCACAAATGGATGGATAATATAGTACACTACAACTAGTGATTATTGAATATAAAATAAGCTATAGATTTCCGAAAATACCTATGCTTTTTAATCATTGATGGATTATGTACCGCAGATAGATATTATTGATTGATCGATGGGCTTCTAGTTGTAATCTAATAAGAGACAGATCAATTTGATGATTGATGTATTGGCATGCTGATGTAATGCAATGTATGAATATCTTCACCGAGCTGCACGACCTTTCTCGGTACCAATTCGTCGTATATACCCCCGGAATATAAACAGCTTCACAGGGTGCATCTAGCGAAGTGAGGACCCTCAGTCTCTGGCTGCACACCCGTTCCATTCTGTTACGTTCCATTCCGTTCCGCCCCGTTCCGTTCCGACTTTTGATTTTAAAACAGTGACGGCCATAAGTAGTTGTAATGGCAGTTTGGCCAAAGGTCTGGGCCTGGCCTGAGAGTAGGACTGCCTTGGAATGGGGCTGGGGCAGCCAAGTCTAGCCGGGTGCTAAATCTGGCTAACGCTCTCCGAGATGCTTGGCTTTCCTCTAACTGCTCTGCTCTGCTCTGCTTCTGTTTGGGTCTGTGCCTGTCCTCAGTCCTTGTCTGGTGGCCTGGTTCTGCTGGTCTGGGCACAACTGTACAGAAACCGCATGAGCGCGACCGTCGCCATGTCCTTGTCCTCGTCGCCGTCGCCATCGTCGTAATTTTATGGCAACAGACGCCTTGTAGTTGTTGTAGCCTCCTCCTGCCCCACAGACACCCCAAACACTATCCCCCCAACCTCCTCCACGACTCAGAGGCAGAGCTTAACGAACATTTTACAATGCCCATGATGCATTAATATCCGAGACCGGGACCGGGACCGAGCCCGAGACCGAGACCAGGACCAGGACCAGCCGAACCTGTTTCCCCCTTCCAGATTGAGAGCCAGACTAAGAGCCAGATAACAACAATAGTGGCGACGTCCAGGAGCGACGTGGAGGGCCACACGTCCTTTTCCCCCCACCATGCTTCTGGATGTGTGCAAATGTGTAGCATACATTTTGGGGCAAACTAAAAACTGTAGCGCTTTATGGCCATGGTGGGGGTTAGTGTCGTGCCACGAAGGCTTATCGTTTGAAATTAGCTACCCTTTTCGTACACCTATACACACACACACATACACACACCCATACACCCACACACAAATACATACACACACACTTACGCAGTGAAAGAGCAGGTCGTATTTTTTCGGCTTCCAGACTCTAATTTTCGTTGTCTGATCCCACTATTTATTAAATTTCAATAAATAATTTCGTTGCTGGGGCCCCCAAAAAAGGGTTGCCACCGTTTTGGTTGTGTTCGTGTGTGTGTGTATATATCGTATGCGTGTGTTTGTAAATGTATTTATGTATGTTTGTGTTACCCTAATTGTAGTTGGACGTCAGATTTTCGATTTCGGCACAAAATGTTGCACGAGTCTGTCTGGAGGAAGGTGGAGGTGGAGGGGTTGGTAGCGAATATATAACGCTTCGTGGTTCGGAGAAACGGGTGTGTTCTTGTGGGTTCGGATGGTGTGCGGTGGTGAGGTGTGGTGCGGTGTAGTGGTGTGGTGTGGTGTGGTGTAGTGTGGGGCCTCGGAACATCAATGTGTGCATTGATTGCCGTTTTTGGCCTGCTAACTAAGCGTCTAACATTTCGCCACGCCCTCAACACAGTCCCTCCTAAAATCAGCCTCACATGCTGGTGGTCTTTTTTCTTTCTCCCTCACTCACTCCCACTCCCCACTCTACCATTTTTGCGCCCGCCCCTGAGCCCTGTGCATGGCCGCGTTTGCTGTAACCGCAAACAAATCAACAAAGCAATCAACTTCTATTTGTATTTTCACACTCACACACACATACACACACACACACACACACACAAAAGTGCAAATCAAATTTTGTGCTGTTCGCCACAATTTCACCCAAAATCAACACACAGACACACACACACACACACACACAAACAGACACTTCACTATGGGGAATTTTGCCACTTTTTCTGGCCAAAACCCATTTTCAAAAAGTCGTTAAAATTATATATTTTTAACCGCTATGTACCAGAATAACATTAGTCTTCAATGATATGTAGTCGAAATTTTAACAGAGCGAACCACTGTTAAGTTAACAGCTGTCAAAAACAGCTGTTTGCTAGCGATGTGCAAGTTTTCATACAACGAGTAATTTTTCTCTAAGTTGAAGGAGCTAAAAAGTTAGTAACTGACCAATTTAAGTGCGATTTTTATAATGGATTCGAATCGAAGAGGTTTTTAATATGTATTTTTGTTTTTGAACTGTACAAATACTCCTTATATTTCTTGTAATTGGTTATCGTTTACGGGTATCATTTTGTGACAAATATTAGTCTTTCAAGAGCCGTACAAAATGAGTCCAACCTATTCCAACCATAAGATTTAATACATATTGTAGAGATTTCAATTCTCTTTTAAATGCATATCATATTAATGTGCACTTTTGCGCACTTTCTCTGAAATTTTATATTTTAGGCCCTAACCTAAGTTTGTCAAATTCAGAGTTGTTTCCCATGCGGCCATGATTATGATCCGATCTGATCCAGATTCAAGGCTCTGATAGATATTGTCATTCTTAATGGTTCTGTGTTTTTAGTTTTATTGAATATTGAAATTTTTGGATGCCACAGATTTTCGTCTTTTGTGTGGGCGGAAGAGGGCGGGGTGAAATTTTGAAATACACTTGTAATAATGGGATATGGCAGAATATTGGATAAAAAGTTTGGTTGATCTAGCGTTTATAGTCTCGCAGATCGAGGCGCTCAAAGAGAGGGAACGTTGCCTCTCTAAATGGTTTTCTTCATTGTGGCTATATTAATTATCCGATCTGATCCAGAATCAACACTTGGATAGATATAATCATTCTCTATGATTCTGCGTTTTTAGTTTTCTCGTAACTTTAAAATTGTGCATGCCACCGATTTTCGTCTTTTGAGTGGACGGAAGGGGGTGGGGCGAAATTTTGAAATAGACTTGAAACAGTGTGGTAGGACAGGAGTCTGGATACAAAATTGTGTTGCTCTAGCTTTTATAGTCTTTGAGATCTAGGCGCTCATGAAGTCGGTACTCTCTAGTACCGGGTATAAAAAGGGCCACCACGCCCATTTTTTCAAAATTACTTTCTATTGCTATTACAAACTCATATCAAAAAACCAAATCAAAAAATATTGTTTCGTTTGGAAGTTATTAATTAATGCCACAAAAAGTGGAAAAATTCCCCATAGTGCACTTGTAAAAACTCATATAGGGAGTACATACGAGTATGCATACGTGCATGTATGTGTATACCTCGGTAGGATCTGTGCGCGACTGCCCCTTTAATAGGACCACACCCTCATGGCCCCGAGGTCTGGGGACCGGGAACTCGGGTGTATGTATGTTCCGATAAGCGCTTAATTAGTGCGAAACAAATGAATTGGCAAACTTTTTTTGGTCAGAGCCCATTCCGGAATCAAAGTTGGCTCTGCCTGATCACGGTGGCATCGGTGCGATTTCCAGTGGGCTTCCGTTATATCTTGGAATGAATAAAGAACAGAAATCGTTAAGAGTTTTATTGCTCCCAGGCACACATGGAGAATGGAGTTCTGTTTTTGAGGATCGCTGGTCTCATGATCTCTCAGAGAAGAGAAAGGAGTTTATCAAAGTTTCCTAATCTACAATAATATGCCGTGTAAAGCAGCATTTCCAATCACAGATCACAGGACCAAGACAATCCAAATGAATTTTTCAAAATGTTTTTTGGATACTTGCTCCCTTTCCGAAAAAATTTCAAAAATGTAAGTAAATTGATGTCAAATCTTTGTCAACGAAAATGGATAGATTTATCAAATGAGGATTTTCAGATGTATTTTTTTTACTTTTGGGAAGCTTTCCACACTTTGCTTCTATTGTCTATTGTCAACGAAAAATAGTATTCTTAAATCCAGAAAATCCATCGACATACATAAATATGTACTTATATATATTCCCACAAAGCATGCCAGTCCATTCCAGAAACCGATGCAACATATTGGGTGTGAAACTATGTGGGGCATTCCTCTTTCTGCATTCCCCTCCATATTTTCGGGGATTATGTTTTTGTTTGTATTTGGATGGTCGTGGCACAATAAGAGGAATAAGAGAAATACAAAGGATGCGAGAAGCAAAAGGGGAAGTAGCAGAACAATACAAATTATTTCCGTCTTATTACGCAGCGATTGCATAAGCCAACAATAACCAAGCTCATAAGGGTTTTGTGCCCTCCTCCGAACCCAACGACCCCTCTCTAGCATTTAATGTGTCATCCGAACAACACCCAAAGGAGGAGCGAATATAAGGAATGAGAGAAGGAAAGCGAAGAAGGCGTTATGAGTGCGAGTAAACAGTAGAAAGAGAGAGAAATCTGAAAAAATAACAGAAATACTATACAATAATAATTCTTTTGGTCGGTTTGGCAATTCTGATAAGGGCGTCGAAGGAGTTACGATTGAGGGGTTTTTGGGTAGCATTACAAGGGGGAGGAACTGGGGAAGTGTGATGGGCAGAGAACTCGGCGGAAAAGAGACACGCAAACTCACACACACACAAGCAAATAGCCGCGAGTGTCTACCGAGTGGATTCATACTCATCCAAATGGTCAATTTCTATTTCTCTCCTTTCTCTCCCCTTCCCCTTCAGAATACTGAAATTGATGTCCCGTTGATGTTTTTCCGAATTCAAAAGGGCAGAGAGATAGAGGGAGAAAGAGATTACGTAAGCACCGCGTCATAAACTGTTGTTCATTCCATTCCATTCCATTCGTCTCGACTCGACTCCTCCCTCGATTTCACTCCTCCCAACCCAACCATCGATGGATTTGTATTGTCCTCTAAACATTGGCATTGGCATTGGCATCTCCATTCGCATATTTATACACTCGTATAGTACATATAGCAATACCGTTTCTTTTTTTTGCGATACCCTGATAGAGGGTGTTACAGGTTGGGGCAAAGAATTCGCAGGGCTCATCATAGAAATATCTTGGCTAACGTAGGTTTTTTTCGTTGCTAGCCAGAAGTATTTGGGCCAGTATCCTTACAGCCAGAATATTCCTTCATGTGATTGCTATTTTGGTTTCGATTCCCTCGGATTGACATGAAGGAATCAAAAACTGCCGCTGCCGCTGTCGCAAGTGGAATTCGGCTTTATCAAACACCTATACGTCAAATCTATGGCTTAAGTCATTTTTTGATAAATCTGAAGGGTATACGGTGATTTCGTGGGTACTCATAACATATTTCGTTTCCCCCCTCTTCTCTCTCTCTTGTTCGTCCGTTGCTGTTGCTGGACTCACTCGACATTTGACAAAAGGCGGCAGGCAAACAAACAGCCCCAGAAAATGGCATGGGCAGCAGGATTGAGTCCTCGGCGTCGTCGTCGATGCCGGAAACACAATGATGTGAAAAATATGATGGGGCGCTCATGTAAACCATTCCCGGTAACGATGGATGAATGCTCCTGCTCCTTCTCCCGCTCATGCGGCTGCTGTTCCTTTCTGCTGTTCGTTTTTGTTGTTGTTTTCTTTTTTTATTATTTATTGTGATTTACAGTTGAACGCTTGATTTGATTTTCAAGTGGTTCCCACGCCAGGCGACGACTTCCATGCTGACCCGTACTGGGGTCAGCTCAATGTCAGCAAGTTGTTTGGCAGCCACCCCGACTGCGGCACAAGCCCAAGCCCAAACCGGCCCCAATCCAACCCCAACCGAGCCGGGAGAGAGCCGAGACCCCGGCTTAGTTAATTAGTGGGCATCAGTCAATCGGAGTCGGAGCCAGATTTGGAGCGGGAGTGGGTGGACTGGGTGGACCATGAAAGAAGCATCGACTGTGGGTTTTCCTTCTCTTTCGGGTATGTTCGACAAGTTCTTATGGGTAGGGTTCTTTAATGCAATTGGTTCTTATATTTTCTTTGGAATCTATTTAGCTAATTTAATTGGGTGTCGATTTTTTCAACTGATATCTGCACTTAAGACCTTAGAACGAATTGTTAGGTCTGCAAGTGCATTCCTTCTTTTTCTTCTTGACCAAGACTTTTTTTGAATATTTTATTTTAATATTTTAACTAGATTAACTAGAGTTGTTGCCTATGGAGGGCTCATTCGATTCGGTTCTTTGACTCATTGTATAATGATTCTTGAGTCGTTATAATTCTGAATTCGGTCCTACATTGGCCTCTCGTTTCAGTTATATGATATGATATGCGTTGATGAGAAAACGAATTGCAACTAAATCCGCTGACATAGATCTTTAAATTAATATTACGTGTATCTAATTCTTGTTTCAGTTTCTGGACCATTCGGTTGAGTTGTTAGCAATTGATTACAATGTATTTAATTACAATTTGGTGCTTTAATACGTTGAATTCAATTTAAATCCGTAAAGAGTGGAATGCTTTGAAGATAATCCTCTCATCAGTACCAGGTAGCACTTCAGTCGAGCACTCTCCCCGGTGCACCGGGTGTCGTGACTTATGAATGGCAATTTTTCTGCCAGTCCCCGTTCCGCTCCTTCCTCCTATTTCTGTCGCTCTCCGTCTGGAATCACCAGTTTTTCGCTTGGGGCCAATGTCGATACAATAAAGTAGAAAATATAATGCGAGTTCGGGATTATCTGGGCAGGATGGGTGGCTAAAAGTGTGTCTGCAACATATTCGTAGTAAATTTGCATTTTCCTGGAGCCGGTACTCGGTGTATGTGTGACTGTGTGATGTGTGTGAATGAACTGCATAAATGGAATTTTCGCATTTTTGTCAAACCCTCACCCAACCTCCTGCTACCCACCATCATCTGCAGTTATCGATGGGCCCCTGGGGACGCATCCGTTAAGGCTAAAATGCTCTGCTCTCGTCCGGCAACAACAAATCATCGATGCTACGGATTGTACTGTGGAGCGAAAGGAATCGAGTGGTTCCTATTTATTAGCAGCGGAACCCGGAAAGTCGCCTGGTTTATGCCACTTTGATTGTCTCACGTGTGGACAATTTGTTTTGGCTGGGGAGCAGCCTTCGTCGCTACATAAATCGCAAGCGTATTAACCTATAATTTTTTAATAGATTTTCCTATACCTAGAGCCCCATAGGCAGGGCTATTTGTTTCCTTTTTACTGGGGGACGGTTAGCTGGTAGATTCGTCGAGAGCTAAGAGTGCCACAAAAATGCTCCTCACGTAGACGCGTTCAAAGTGAATATGCGATATCCATGCGATTGTTATTAGTATTGGCTCTTGTGTCTGCATGTGTGTGTCTGTAGCGGTCCACAACTTATGGTGAAATCGGCACGCACACTAACACACTTAATGGTTGCCAAGAGAGGAAGGGAAATGGGTGTGGAGGGGCGCAGCTCTTGAAAATATTTATTGGAACATTTTAATTCGTTTGTTGTTGCAAATAAATTCTGATTTATTGGCAATAAAGCTACAAAAATAGACAGAAAGAAAAGCAAACAACCGGCCAAATGGAGGCAAACAATATGTTTGGAAAGCGGCCTCTTCTTGCCTACTCTATTTCCTATATTCCTTCCTACTCCCAGGATTGTTCCAAATGTTCGAGACGAAACAAAAAAAGTGGAAACATGTGTGGAATTTTGAGTGTTGCTATCTGTACACCCCCTCCAGACTCCAGCCCCCATCCACCATCCTCTTTAAAGTTAGCCACGCTATCTGAAAAAGAGCCTTTGTGGATGTCCAGCCATTCAGTGACGAATTTAAAAACTGGGTCTGGACTTTCTTCAATTATTTGCACTGGATATGGAAAGAAAATACCAAGATGCCAGCGAGTGGAATTTTCCCTTTGTCTTGTGAGTATCACACTTCCAGCTAAGACATATCATCGAATGGGCAACATTTCGGGGAGACTACATTAATCACATATTTCCATAAAAACTTTCCGATGATTATTTACTCAGTTAAATCACCTTTAACTAATAGGATACAATTTTCAGATCGCATATATAAATTTGCATTATCCATTGGATATTTGAATCTTGTAAAATGCTAAACATTATTCCTCTGAATTGTACATTAAATTTCGTGGGTCATTAGGGTGGATGGGTTCCCAATTAAATATATTCTCCTATTCTTATGTAAAACTCAGTTTTAATGTCATACTTCGCTCTAAGAAGGCATGGCTGTCAGCGATGAAGCGGAAGCCTTCCAAAGATAGTAGTAGATTCAGAAGATTTATTCCCGACATCCAATGCTATAACTGGCTATACATGCATGGGTTGACCATCTTCCATCTGCAATTTATGATTCAGAAATTCATAATCAAATCAGAAATATGTCATTGGCAACAGCAAACAGCTTCTATTGGAAAAACTTGACATCAGCAAGCTCTTGTCATTATCAACATTTCTAAAGAATTATTCGCTTACCATCGAATAATTTTTTCTCCCCCCTGATCTTCGTCGCGTTTAATTTTCTCGATTTCTTGGTGTGCCGAATAGAATAGAGTCCATCTCAAATTATGATTAATGTTTATTTGGAGCTAGGCCTTCCTTCATATTCCGCTGCTCATTCTGCTCCTTTCGCAGGTGCATTTTCCTTCTACTCTGCCGTTCTGCCACCTTTACGCTCTTTCGTTTCTTTTAGGGCTCTCTTCATTGTCATGTCTGCCGCTGGCCGTGGTTTTTCGATAACAACACCCTTATGGCCAATATAGTGAGCAGCTAAAACCGAAGCTGAAGCAGAGCCAGCAACTGGAGTGAGAGTGGGAGTGGCAGTGGGAGTAGGAGTAGGAGAGATGGCTGTGCCACACATGTCGCTCATCAGTCATCGCAAACTCACACACACATGCGGCGCGTCTGGCATTGTCAATGTGGCACGTCGATTGTTGTTTCTACCTTTTTTGCATAAGTGCCCCATGTGTGATAGAGTGTGCTCCCGTACGAGGTATGTCAGGTGTCTGTGTGTGTGTGTGTGTGTGTGTGTGGGCTGTTCAGGCTGGTGCGCTAGCTGCTGATTCTGGTCGTTGCTTCCCTTATCGAAGGGTATTATGAGTTTTCGCAGGTGTTTGCAGAAAATATGAATCATATATACTTTATTTATTTGCATAGTTTATTTTTTTATTTGTCTGGAATAGGAATAACTCTAATGTTCTCTGCCGGCAGTCGAGACTGCTTTGCACGAAAAAATTAATTTTGTAATTTCCCTATTATATTTCTTAAATTATTTCTTAGAACTGTTTTTCCTGGATTCAGAGAAGGGATATTAGAACTAGTATAAGATGCACCCAGTGGTAAGGACATTTAAATTTTTGTATGTTCTTTTATGCACTTGTTGTGTTCCCTATAACGAAGTTTTCTATATAACGAATTTATTTCTAGATCTCCCTATATCCTTATAGGGAATATTTCTCTATTGTGAATTTCTTCTACGCTAGTAACTCGGATGCTCATACGCTTTCGATTGTGGTTTCCTACCAAAAAAAGGTAAAAATGTATTTGGGGAGAGGATCGAACTATAAAGGTGTGCTCTTCACATACAAATACTAATAAATTAAAATAAAAACAACTTATCACGAATTTTTGTTGTCCACTTGAGATTTTTTATAGATATGTTCGACTGTACATATATGTATGTACATATATGTATATGGTTTAATTTAATTAAATTGAAATCTTTGTTTTTGTGTTTCCTGCGAAATTCAGACTTGTACTCATAAATCTATGGCTGTTATAGGAACGATCTGCCGTTAGCTTTTTGGCAAAAACAATACATAAACCAAAATTACAAAAATTCACTTAATTGGAGTTTTCTAAACTGTTCCCATTACTATTATATCAGAAGAAACTATGGATCTGCAAGGGTATCTGAAGCTTCGTCCCCTGTTTAAATACTTCCAATCACTATTTTTTCCGCTTGTTGGCAACGTCTGTGACAGGAGCAGAGCAACAGAGCCAGAGAGCAGACAACAACGGGGACAACGAATTTCGAGGTTGTTGACGCCAGCGTCAAGAGCTGACGATGACGATGATGATGATGATGACAACTGCTGCTGCTGCTGCCGTTGCTGCTTCTTACCTTAATGATAAGGCACTTGTCAGTCAGAGGGAAAGAGACAGCCATTGAGGCAAAGAGAGAGAGAGAGAGAGACAGGAGGAGTCGTCGTCAAATGTTGCTGCGGTGCTGCGGTTGTTTTATGCCATTTGCCTCGCCAGGACCACGGTGTACGGGACACGGTGTTTGCCGGATAGAGGGGAAGGTGGCAACATGTGTGCTGCTGTGTTTTGTCAAAAAAACATATTTTCCTTGTCGTCTCCCTTCCAGTACATCCCCATCTGCCACCGTTGGAACGTCTGTGGCAGTCGCATCCTTATCCGCATAACAAAAAGCACATTCACAAAATATAATTATTAAACATGTTGCCAATTTTTCGAGCGCTTTTTAATCCTGTTGTCTGCTCTTGCTCCACACCCTCCCCCACTGAAACCATCTTCCCAACCTTGGAGCCCATTCCTCTCGAGAAACCACCTCTATGGCGGTGGCATATAAATAAAACTGTATTATGTGGTTGTGGCTTTTGTTGTGATCGCTTCCTAAATTTGGACTCACGAGGGCTGGGGGGAGCTTCAGTTTTTCAGGGGGTGGGCCAACCGAGAGGGGGGCTAAGTTTTCAGGTGGGGGTTACATGAATTTTTGCCAAATTGCGGCTTGGCATGGATTGTCTGTGGAAAATTTGCCAATTGGTTAGATTTTGGTTCCACGTAAGTCCTATACGGAAACCCAACAATTTTCGCATAATAAGCGGAACGAGGTGGAAAGCAGGTATGAAGGCGAGGCGAGGTGGAACGAATAGGATCAGAAGGGAAGGCACTCACCGGGGTAGAACTAATATAAAGTGGTGGTCGAAGGATATTTCTACATCCTACCAGAATAGTATTTTGTTACAATTTAGAAACGAAGCAAGTTGTTCTTCTGCTTCTGTCCTGTTTCTTTTCTTTTTTATACCCGATACTCAAAGAGTATAGGCCCTATACCATAGGAATATATAAGTTTTGTGGTGGATGTGTTGAACAGCCAGCAGGAAGCGTTTCCCACCCTATAAAGAATATATATGATATATAATCAATTGCGTTGTCAATAAAGGCATGTCTATATGAATTCTGACGAATATCTGTGGCATCTACAAGCTGATCTGGATCTGGATCAGATTAGATCTTTATTATTGCCATCCCTTCCACGCTGTTACTCTCTCTCTCTCTCTCTATAACGGCTGGTGTTGGTGCGAGAAAAGGAGAGAACGGCAAAACATAAATAGCGGTCATGGTTGCTCACTTTCTCTCTATGTTTTTTCCCTCTCTCATGACAAGTGCGAGCAGCCTCATAAAAATTTCTCAGATTTCAGAGGGACAACGAGTGTTAATGCTTCTATGAATAATCGCCCACATTCTTCGATTTCAGGAAAACTGGAAACAAAACGATCTCTGGATAGTTTGCGAAATATTTTATCTCTCTGCTATACAAGACTTCTATCCAAATGAATTTTCATGCAATTGGAGGACATTAGCTTCGGCCACACTGCTCCCCTGTTGCGAACCAGGGTCTGAGCCAACATTCTATGTATTCTGTTAACCTCTTTGTGGTCCGAACAAAGGCAAAAGCAAGCAGAGGAGTAAATACGGCCAAGCTGGAGAATATGGAGAATATGGAGGAGAAAAAAGCCAGCAACTCAAAGCATTAATTTTAATTTCTATCCCAATTCTCTTTGTAACGATGTGAAAATCTCTTAAGTACTCTTGTCATTGACACTCAAACCCCAGGATTCCTTAACTCCCCTCTCTCACAGTCTCCTGGAATTTGTGTGTGTGTGTGTGTAAGGGCGATGTGTGGGGTCGGAGTGTGGCGGAGTATGTTTAGGGCAGATGGGGATGGGTAACCCCAGGCTTAACCTTAGTTAAGCTGTCGCTCGTCGTCTCCCGTCGACTGGCGGCTGTGACACAATCTCATCAACAGATCAGAGATTTCAGCGTCGCTGGCCCATGCCCCATGCCCCATGCCTCTGCAGCACCATCTTGTTGCGCCACCGATGACATCTGTGGCATTTTGAACGTGCGACGTGACCGGCATAGCGGGACTTTCACCGTTTTCCTGTGCTTCCTTTCTGTTTTTTTTTTTTTTTGTCCCTGTGACTTTTTTGGCTGACATTTGACACGCGCCGTGTTGCCGTTTTGGCAGCCATCAGGCCAGGGCAGGACTTGCCCCATGCCACCATTCCCCCTCTTCCTGTCCAGCCTTTTTAGTATGACGGTCAGCGTCTGGTTTCGGTCAACACCCCCCTCCATTGAGGCACAGCTTCTGTTACAATATTAATTTTCGACTCTGGCACGTCTCGCGTGTAACTTAGTGTGTGTGTGTGTGTGTGTGTTTTGTGTGTAGGTGTAAATGGTTTGAGATATGTGTGGACTAGGGGTAGTGCCTTCTTTACTGCCCATTCTGCCTTCACTTGATTCGATGGAAATTGCCCTAATTAACGCAAAACACAACAACTCAATTTATCACGCACAACTAAAGTGATTTGTTGCCAATGACAACGATGCGCCTGTTCCCCGTACACCCCACTTCTGTTGCACTCCTCATCCCACACTCTCATCTACTGCCACACACCTACCTGCCTGCCAGGTTCTGGCCTTGGTCTACAATGTTGTCGTCTGGCCGCAGCAACAATAGAGAAAAGCTACCATTGAGAACCGAAGGTTCAGACACCCTTGCATATCTTTAATTTCTATGATTGCTTTATGATGTAATAGTCGGATTCTGATTGAATATAATTTGATAAATTTGATCGAATTGTGTTCCGAAGAAAAGACGGGCTTACCCAAAGACTTAAGACTGGTCATTGCCATGGTATGATCCGGAAACAATGGTCTGGCTTTGAAGCTCAGCTGTGAACAGAAGCTAAATATACTTTTGCTTCATTGTCTGAATACCTCTGAAATTTCTCCGGAAACTAAATATTCGAAAATTTCCCAACCAAATATATAAAACTGAAAATAGGATTTTATATTTTTTTTAGAAATTTTTCTTTTTTCTATTGCATTTCACGCAAAAGTCTGCCTTGCCTTTATATATGAATGGCTTTTTGTGGCTTTGATTTTCTTACAAATATGCTTTGTGAAAACTTCCAGCCCTACGAGTAAGGGACCTATACATATTTATCCTTTATACAGTCGGAAATACTTTATTTTTGCCTTGACAAGGATCTGGGTAAAATAATTATACCCAAGGGCTAGCAAGGGTACAAAGAACAACAAAAAAACGCAGCCAAGTCGAGGGTAGGAAATTGTTTAATCAATTCATCAGACAAGACCTGCATTTTGCATGTGTGTGTGTGTGTGTGTGTGTGTGTGTCTACCCATGTGTGTGTAATGGCGTTGGTCGCGGCAATAACAAACAGGATATTAACTTACAAAACATTGCCAGAAAGCGGCGCGTCTCGCCCCGAAAATATTCGCTTTTGAGTAATTACCACGATTGCCAAAATACACACGCAGATAGAAACATGCTGAAAACGATAGGACTGAAACCCCCAGACCCAGACCCAGAACCAGAACCAGAAGCAACCCCACCTCCACCATCCACCATCCACAACCCCAAACCCTATTGACAGGATGTTATGGCCTTGCCCAATCGTTGACTTTACAAGCAAACAATTTGTCAAATGCAAATAGCCAAATAACCCCAATCGGACGAAGGAGTACGCTCTGACTCCACTGCGGTGCGGTCGTCTGCTGGCTTGCCAATTGAAAAACGATTCG
The DNA here is from genome assembly GCA_963969585.1 of Drosophila helvetica. Lineage (NCBI taxonomy): Eukaryota > Metazoa > Arthropoda > Insecta > Diptera > Drosophilidae > Drosophila > Drosophila helvetica. Next base: position 19,887,663 of record OZ018401.1, on the reverse strand, counting down.
AAATCAATCACAGCTGGCACACCCGGGGAGCCAACGCCACCCCTAGCATCCCCTAGCTGGGGTCCATCCAGCACCATCCAGCACCAGCGGCCAGCACCACTGTCAATCTCAGTATTCAACCGCAAAAACCATCGAGATGGAGTCCAGTGGAGAGATCCATTAATAATTCCTGTGGCGTGTTTTATGGCCGCAACATGGAGAGTGAACGATGAACCCTTCAGCCCACTCCTAGGGCGATTCCCCAACCCTTAGCTTAGGGTCTCAACCCCGAACAGCTTTACATACTCGTACATGCAAACGTGACTTTCAACTGTTGACCGCGTGCCAAGCTGCTGGGTGGCTTGGGTGGGGGCGGGGGTCTTCCCTGGATAAGGACACAGGATGACCATTTATTGGCATGTTGTTGATGCCCCATTCGGCTGGCGTTTGGTTAGGCAAGGTCATCTAGGCGGGGCTATCGCGCGGCGCCATCGGCGGAGGGCTCTCCGGCTCCTGGAGCTCCCGGCTCCGGCAAATTGATGGCCAGTCATCAATTTCACTTGTTGTACTCTGGTCCCGGGCAGGGCGTGCGCTCCATTTGTCAACGCTGGAGTGGCCCGACGCTTTCAGAGGCACAGGATGAGCAGGAGCAGGAGCATGGTATATGTGCACTCAATGAAAGGTTGCCGGAGTGGCTGGGAGCCAAAGCTATGAATGTTAATTACCAGCTCATCCCGGGATGACTCCTGGATGACTTCTTTGGTATGATGACATATACTCACACAGTTACCTACAAAGTTTATTTTTACATTGTAAGACCTAGAGAAAAATACAACAAGATGGTTGTTCGTTCACCGATTAAATGGAAATTGAAATGAGATTAATATGATGATTGATATTCAACCAGGAATCGGAGTGTGCCAGTATTATAATCTTCCAAGTCGACGTGTCTCCTTTTGGGATTAATGTTTTAAAAGGTACTTTTTCAGAGCTCAGGTTTCCCTAGAATAGTATTTCTCTTCTGAGGCGAATGCCTTTCAGATTCCAGTACTTCCAAGTCATAGCGAAGTCCCAGACAAAATCTAGACCCCACACCATCTGTTCGATCGAAGTACATAGTACCGGAAACATAGTAAGTAACCCACCCGATTATGGGAGTGCTTTCCCCCAGTTTAAAGTGGGATCAAGTGGGGTCCTTCCTCGTGCAGTAATGTAAGTATGCTGATAACTATCCATGCTCGTGCAATCGATAGAGATCCCATACCACATTCGTCACTGCCATGACTCTGTATTTTCCCCGTCCTGGAAGCCGCGGGTCTGGGGTCTTAGCCAGATTCGCATTAACTTGTCAAACCGCGGAATGCAAACATATTTCGGGCATTTGCAGTTTTCAGTGGGGTGACGGCAGTGTACTGCATGTACATCATCGTTTTTTTTCGCTCTTTGCGCGATTTGCGCACGATTATAAAAGCTTTTCGCGGTACGACCCCCATAATTCATATGATGTCGACTGGAAAATGTTTACAACACCAAAAATATGATTGCAGGGGGCGAGGGCATTGCCCAGAAAGGGGAAACAAGAGCCCAGACAGCAGAGCAGAAGGTGGCATCATCAGCATCAGAAGCACCAACAGCATCAGGCCTCTGACTGGGAAAAAGCATTTTCATCGTCGAGGCATCCTTTGCCTTTGCCTTTGCCGCCTATTGCAGCTCCACACATTTATTTGTCTATATATTGGCAGGGATCGGGGAGTGGGGTCCTGGGGTCCACGGGTAGGGGTGGTGGGGGCTGGGTAGCAAGTAGCAAGTAGCAAGGACGCGTCTGACTGTGTGGCAGCGATTTGCGACCCCAAAGAAGAAGACGGCGAAATATTCAAATGAAAATTTATGTTTGCATTATGAATTTTTATATAGTGTTGCGCTCCTCGTAGGCATTTTATGGGTGTGTCTATATCTCTGTATCAGCATGTTTGTGTGTGTCTGGCAGCAACCATCCAACCCCTGCTCTGTCCTGGCCTACCCCTGCCCCGACCACCACTCTCAATCAGAGCCAAAGCAAAAGCAAGGCAAAAGTTCGCCCAAGACGACGACGGCGTGTGGAAAATTATTAAAATGTCGTATATAATGGGAGATGGTTTCGCCTGCGAAGAAAATTTATGCGTTTATAGCTTTCATAATTTTCAAATTATTATTGTTATTTTTTCCTGCCGCGCCATCATCAGAGCTAAGTGCGTACTCCCATCCACCCATTACCCCATTAGCATTTCCCCATTCCCATTCTCATTCCCATTCCCATCCCCTTCCCCATACCACTCCATCCCGTTATCGTAAAGTAAGGAAAAAGTAGGCAACTTCGGTGCCAAAAAGGAGAAAAATCAATACAGCTACTCCCTCTGCTCCATTTGGATCCCATCCCACCAGCAAGATGCCTGCTCCCAGCAAGACCATGCCCAGACACATGTTGCATAGTCGTAAAAGTGAAAGGAAATCCCCATTCCCCCCATTCCTCTCCCACATCTTAAAAGCCGCGAAACTTCATTAAGCACCGGCTTCAGGCTCGGAGCTTTCATTTTCTGAGGGTTTTATGACGTCCGATCTGCCATAAAATCGTGCAGGTGGAATTCTCGTCATTAGCCCTGGACCTTGGGCTTCAGAGCAGGGCAGGGCCACAACTAAAGAAATCCCTTCCTAATGAAAATACAATGTTCATCCTGTTTCTATTCCATATTTTCTTCTACTTCTTTGCCAGGATGAATTCCATAAAACTTCTGATGGGATAACTGAGAATGCTGTAAAGCATTTTAAAAAATCGTCTAAAATCTGAAAACGATATCTGATTTTATCTGATTAGCAGGTATAGCTATCAAACAGTTGACAGACATCTTATGATAATATTTACGTGAACCCAGTTTAACAGCAGACCTCCAATATAAGTCTGTAGGGTATCTACTGGTCTTACCTACTAGCTCTTCTTCGTGGCTGGCAAAACTGCACTTGGCAATAGATAAATCAACCCGCCCGAACCCGAACCCGAACCCGAACTCGAACCCGAACCATGCGAAGCAATTTATTTGTAAATGGAATCGATTAAAAAGCAATCGGTGCATGGAGTCGTAGCTGTTGCTGTTCCTGTTCCCGTCATTGGATGCTGTCTGATCCAATCCCCATCCCCTGGCCAATGCCAATCCCAGGGCTGTTCCCAGACGCCGCCAGACGACACCTTTGTGGCGCCGGTTAGTCACGTTAGAGGTCTCCAAAGCAATTCACCGAGTGACAACATCACACAAAATGCCAGAGCGGCAGAACAGCAGGTGGCCAAGGAGCCATGTAGCTATGTGGAGGAGTAGCAATCAGTGCCTCGAATCCCATACAAGGATATGGGATGGGGAGAGCAGATCCAGACCCATACCCAGGCCCAGGCCCAGGCCCAGGCGCAGACCCATCCCAACCCCCAAATCGATGATTACATCATCTTGTGTTGTGTTTTTGGTAATACAAATTTCTTATCGAATATATTTTGTCGATTACCCCCTTGGGTAAAATTTATTTTCTTCGACTGCCAGGGCTCAGGCGACGAGCGACAGTTAAAGGATTTATAAGTGGACCGAACTGGGTTACAGTCCTTCCGTTTTCACTCATCATCATCTCGTAACTTGGCTGCCAACCGCCTATTTGTGTAAATTTATTAAACAGAAAGGATTTCTTTGAGAAACGAAGTTGGGGATACACTATATAGATACATATATAGATATCTGATTTGAAGGAAAAATACGTATACATAATATCCATTACATATGTATCTTATTCGGACTGAACTGCTTCCATTGATGGCCAGGGGTATTTTTCTACGTTGTAAACATTTGGTCATAATCATATAACCTTCTCAAAGGGTATAATAAACGCCCAGAACCATGATGGAGACCAGGAGGAGAGCAGGAGGAGGAGCAGGAGCAGGAGGCCGGAAGTCGAGTTGAGTTTGAGTTCTCTTAGTATTCGGGCTTCCGCTACCCAGCCGGAACATCTTGTAAACATACTTAGCTGCAGCTCAGGTGTAATAAGTGCGCCTTCAAGTGGCTCTCCGGGTATGGGTACGGGTACGGGTATCGGTATGGGTCGGGGCGTGGGCTTCGTTCGGGTCAGGCTGGAGTTTCGGTCACGATGCTAATTTCTTTCATGTTCCCGGTTTACAGGCTGGCAGCTTCCTTAATTTCCCTTTAGCGGGAATATTCCTCCCACACACATACTAAAGCACTCTGTCGTGTATCTCTAACGCTAATTGTGAAGAGAGAGAGAGAGAGAGGGAGAGAGAGAGAGAGAGTGGGAGGAAGAGAGGTGAACTCAAGCAGCGGCATCCACTCTAGTTCCAGTGTTCCTGCTGAGGACCGCTGCTGGTGCTTTTTGAGCTGCTTCTTTTTTTTACGACTTTCCCGGCTTCTTCTGCCTCTCTCTTTTTTTTTAATTAACTGTGTACATGAAAAAGTTGTGTTTGCCTGAGAGAGAAAGGGAGACGCACTGCAGCTCAGGTGGTCCATCCATGGCACGCCACCGCCGCCCACCCACAGTCCTCAGCCTCAGTCCTCGGCCAAGCTCTTGTTTGAGTCGGTTTTCGGTTTGCATTGCTCAAGAGCGCGTTAGCCAAGTGGCGCTAAATGAACAGAAAAGGTAATTAAACCCTTTGCCTGCTAATGAACTCGCACGCCCCGCTACTAGTCCCGGCTCTGGTTCTGCTTCTGCTTCTGGTTCTGGTGCTGGTTCTGGTCGTAGCGCTTGTCCCGCCACTGGTGCTGTTGCTGTTGCTGTTCACTTGATGGTCCAACCCCAGACCCCACTCCACCCTCTGCAAAGACCGCGGTGGCGTGGGGCTGCGTTAGGCAGCACGCGCACTTTTATCTTTTGAACTACAGATACATATAACTGTAAATATTTAAGTGCTTTGGCCTGGCCCCGGCTCCTCGAAAGATGCGGCAAACACAGGATTTGGAATCTGGAATCTGAAATTACTTAATTATCGCACTGCCCTTTGAGTGAGGTTTCGCTGCTGGCTTGGAGCAAGCTAACATCACGTCCAGCAGTTAATGGACGTCTATGGGTGCTCTTATAGCTTGGTTATTACACTGAGATGTTTTTGAAAATCTTGCCGACCAGCGGAAATAAATCGCATTTTATCAAAGTATCGATGGTTTTTTATTATTTTATTATTTTCTTTTCATTTTATTTTATTTTTCAGCAAATAAACATCATTCGGCAGGCACTCAGGTGGTCAATGGTTCACTTGGTTCAATAAGTCCCTCAATTGGAACTATCCACAAAAGCATAAGACACTAGTACACGCACAGAACGAGGGTCAGACAGAACCGAGACGGACAAGGTCAAAGTCGCCCTCCCAGCCATGATCATCGTTGGCTGCTGTCTACGCACACAAACGCACTGCGAAACATTTGGGTGTGTGCGTGCCGATCACTGATTGATATATATATATGATGTGATAATGATGCATGAATGGCTTTGATGTAGAATATAGAATGTAAATTTAATATAATTCCAAATATACATAAGTATGTAGAGCGGGAGACAGCGCCGAAGCGCTTCCACTTCGCCAGAAACGAGAAAACGAAACCGAACAGCTCAAAGAAAAAATATCTCTTCTATTCGTGGCTGTTCCACTCAATTGCTAAAGGTTGTTCCCACGGAAAGCATCTTTTGTGTTGTCCTTTTTTCCCCACATACCCACATACCACAGTTTAGGCGCGCAAGTCAAAATGATTTCTCCTGACTAATTTTATGGGACGCACAACAAAACTATTTATTTATCACAAAGGTGTGGAAATGTTTAAGATTCATTTACGTATGTACTATACTTGTTTTTCTTCCACTTATTCCTTACGCATATCTTTCAGATTCGCTGGCCCCTCTTACGCTGTGCTCCAATAAGAATTCGCATTATAATAATTCCCTAGTGCTATTCACTTATCGCCAGAGATTATCCATAAGCAGAGAAACCAAAGAGACCGTCAGTATTGAAAGCAATTTAAAAGCAATTTCTAACAGAACTCTGCCTTAAATCAGCTTTAATATGAGGGAGTGGGTAAGGGCTGGGGTCCGGATACGGGTTCGGGTTTGGTTGGGTTGTGCTGTGTTGGGTTGGGTTGTGTTGGGTTGGGTTGGGGTTAAGAGAGGACGAGAGTCATTTGTTTCCAAAAATTAGTTGTGAGCCCGTTTTCCATATCAAGCAATTGTTGCTGCTGTTGCTGCTGTTGCTGTTGCTGCAGCCTTTTTCTGTTCCCGTTGCTGTTGCTGTTGCTGGCAAACGTGTGTCTGGCGGGCCCATCGTCCCTGTTTCCTGTGACCCACGGACCACTTGCCACTCACATAGATACACGTACTGCTATCCCATTTTGGGACCTGTATGAGCGAGTGTGTGCGTGTGTGTGTGTGTGTGTGTGTGTGTGTGTGCGTGTGGTTAGCTACCAGCTAGATACAATGCCGGCCCGGACATTGTGGCTCTTTCCCTTGCACCGCGCTTACGTTGCTCTGGCTCGCATATGAATATGAATTTTATCGAGATTCATGGCAGATGATAATTTTCCCTTGATAACTGTAAACTCGTCTATAGCTCGAAGCGAGGTTGGGTTTTTGGTTTTGCCAAGACTCTCCTCTTGCCTCGTCTGTGTGTTGCGCCACCACCCACCCACACACCCACACACACACACACACACACACTCACACATTTGGTGTTGAATTTTTTGGGTACCCCACACTCCCACACCCATATCGTACACTACACCCGTTCTCCACATTCGTTTGTAGCTCAGTTCTGTGTTCTGTTGTGTGCCTTCATTTCCTTGTGCATTCATTTGCCTTCATAAAATATAAACAGCGTATTAAAATATATGAATATCTCAAGCGCTGCCCCTGCCACACACCATATCCGTGCCCCGCACCCCTCTGGCAACAGCTAATGTTGATAAGTGAAGTTATGACTTTGCCCGCCAGACAAAACAGCACAAGAGAGATAGAGGACTGAAGACATACCATGCAGCAGGGAGAATGGTATGAGCATTGAAAATAGAGAGGGGTACAGACGAGGACAGAGAAGAGGCCAGACAGTGAGGAGATAGCATGGAGAAAGCAGATAGAGTACAGGGCGACCATAGTTTCTTGAATCAATGCTCTACAACTAATATTTGGGATTCGCCTTAACGATTTGACAGCTATGTCGCTCCTTGCGTAAACCCCTCTTTTTAGAACCCTTGATATGGACCCTTAGGGCTCTATAATTATCCTAACAAAATACTTTCTTTAGAAAGAATAAAAAATATTTGCGAAACTATCAGAAAAAAGTATGCAAAAATGATTAGATTTCACCGATCAAGAAGGAGAATATATACATATGTACGCCGAATTATATCGCTTTGAACCTACATACATATCTCCGCGCGGAGATACTTATGTAAACGGCAGAGATATGTCGTTCTAACACCAAGACTCCACTAGCAGTTTAACGACATTTCCCTTCCCGGAAAATGTATGGCTTGACATAAGTACTATTATATCCTTTATCCTGTGTGATAGCAACTTTATGATCGAAACAATTTTATTCAATTCAACAAAGCATCGGTAGTTCAGTGGTAGAATGTTCGCCTCCCACGCGAACGGCCCGGGTTCGATTCCCGGCCGATGCAAAGTTTATTTTTTTTAATTAGATCCGATATCCGTAGAACGGGATGATTTGAAGATTTCCCTGTTGATCTCCGCAGTTAGAATAATTTCAATATTATGGTGGTTCCACTGGTATATCTATAGTATTTAACAACTTCGATCTACACATATTGTTTGGACGTTGACGTGCAATGACTGCACCATCAAGTGGCCCATGGGACACCAGCCGAATGCTGTTACGCGCGAATCCCAGGCCAAAACGCAGCCCTCCTCCCACCCAACCGACCGAGGGGCGCTGTCGCAAAACGCGCGACTCGTTAACCGAACCGATCGCGATCATGCAGGAAAGATAGATGTTAGACTAGTATTCGAGGAAAATTAGAACTAATCTTACTAAAGGAGTTAATCATGCATTAAAACTATCGTACACCACAACTACAATTACTAACTACGAGAAAGGTATGTGAGTATTAGTAATTTGAGAAGAGGAAGGGAATTAGTTGCCGATATAATATGGTAGAGGGAATTATAATCCGAGCATAAAACTCTAAAAGGTTCATGCAAGGAATAATTCGATCTACAAATCGGAAGGAACAAAGGTATATAATTTCTAGTAATTCTAATAGGAATCGTGAAGTTTATGCGGCTCAACAAGTCAGGGCTATCTACGTCACCCTTGATCAAGTTGTGCACAAAAATCACACCAAGCATTGTTCTACGGTTAACTAAAGATGGAAGGTTTATTAAAAGCGATCTACTAGAGTAAGACGGCAGTCTCACACTTGCATCCCAGTTGAGGCCGCGTAGAGCGAAAATTAAAAAGTTTTTCTGGACTGATTCTATACGGTCCTGGTGTACTTTGTACTGAGGGCACCATACACAAGAACCATATTCTAAAATCGGACGAACAAGCGATAAATAGAGAGTCTTTGTTATATAGGGGTCGTCAAATTCCTTTGACCACCTCTTTATAAACCCAAGCACGCCCATGGCCTTATTTACCATGGTAGAAATGTGTTCAGAAAACTTTAACTTGGGATCTAGAAGAACACCAAGATCATCAACTAGGGTAATTCTCTCGAGAGAACCCCCGCCAAGTGTGTAAGGAGCCAGAAAGGCGCTGGAGCGATGAAATGTCATTACTTTACATTTCGAAGCATTAAGGTATAACAAATTTGCACAACACCATGACTGAAAGGTATTAAGATCGGATTGCAACCTGGAGTGAGATAAGCTGTCCTTGAACTGGACACACAGCTATATTCATCTGAAAAATAAATATTTTCGTAATTTTCAAAAACCTTTCTTTGGGGCGCTTAGTGTGTTTATCAGGAAGTAGCAGCCAAGAGACTTAATTTGAAGTAACTTTTGATCATTTATTTTTTCACAACCTGGCCCATACTTTGAGTATTGAGTTTCACAAAGAATAAAGTTATTGAAATTCTCTCAAATGTCGGACATAAGCGGACAGGCATCAGAATTTCACCATTCACCAAACCGTGGACATTTTCGGGTTTGTTTCACTGTTTTCTTAGGTATTTAGGTAATCAATATAACCTATGTATGTCAAAATTGTCCGACTTTTTCAGAGGGACTGCAACCGTATTCTGTGGACCAATATGCCATATAAATTCCAGAGACTCTATTTCCAAATAATCTGAAATATTTTTAAAAAATTTGTACGCAGCATATCGATGTATTGGGATTTCTATGGGATTTTATCGTAAGAATCAGACCGAAATCACTAATGGCGAATGGTATATGTTCGTGTCATTCGAAATGCAATGAATCCGTACTCGAATTGCCCCAATTGCATAAGGAAATAAGAGCATTCCGATCTGTTAATTACAATTATGTTGCAAAATGAAGATCTCTTTGTTAGCACTATCGTTACATTCAAGAAAGCATTTTCGCTTCAACACAGAATATGGATTGTAATGAATCATTTTTGGCTCAAACCCTTCATTTCAGAACCGTTAAGTAAGGCTTAGAAGAAATGAATATCAAGAGGTACTATAATTGTATGCAAGGATGCTAGAAAGCGGGATCGATGCATCGATGGAGCGATGCAGAAAAAGAGTATGCGACTTGCTTATCAAATGAACGTTAAGTGAAAGTAACTTAATGATTAGAAAAATTTTAGTCATTTCAACAAAGCATCGGTAGTTCAGAGGTAGAATGTTCGCCTCCCACGCGAACGGCCCGGGTTCGATTCCCGGCCGATGCAAAACTTTAATTTTTTCTCCTTTTCAATTATGAAAATATTAGGATAATAATTTGTATATAATCCAAAGTAAAATCATTCCAATCTGCTAAAAAGCATTATGTGTAAAACTGAACTATTTTTTTGTCGTATTGTAGGAAAAATCAGGAACAATTTTATATGATTATATTTGGTTCCCATCCGTTCTTGAAAATTATTGTTGCAGTGGGTTCTTGCTTCACCCATAATTATCATTTTTCCCTTCTACCGACTGGCTTTTCCATTAGCATAACAAGCGAACATTTTTGATAAATTAAGTGTTTATCCATGGCCCAAACCAAGCCAAATCGGAGCCAAGCTGGACTCCACTCTAATTTGACTCACTTGGCACACACAGGCCCCACCACCCCACCACCGCTCACACACCAAACACCCCAATCCCAATCCCAACCCCCACACCAACCAGTTGGGTTTCTTTTTAGCCTTTCCCTTATTCGGGTGGGTGGGAGGTGTTGACAGCTCAAATATGCCCAGCCTCATTCCAGTGCGAGGACCCTGTACCAGGCCCAGGGCAGCGTTGACCTTTCGCCATGAGAAAAAAGCAACGGGAAAAGGTGGGACCGCATATGCAAATCAGCAAACAGAACTGTGAGCACGGAGCACGGAGCTCGGGGCCCGGTCCGAGGTCCCCATTCGAGTGCATGCGGTTAGAGAGCTTTGAAGTTGAAACTCAATTACGCAAAATTCTCACACGTTTGCGCCTCAACTCGGGAAGGAGAGTGGGGTGGGTGGAATGGGATGGATTACCGAGGGTTGTAGCGGGGTGGAAGTGGACGGCCCGCGACCCCACTTGATGTGGGTGCAACAGCGGCAACGGCAGCGGCAGCGGATCAGTAACGGAACGGAGACCAGCTGGGGCCAAGCCACACTGAACAAATGCGATGCCCATCAAGACAATCAGGAATCATCTGCCCCAGCTTTGCTTTCGGTTGCGTTCTTGGCCATAAAAACAATTTGGCTAATTGACTGGGCCTGGTCCCCGTCCTTGGCGCGCGCGGTCGTCAGATGACGTTCGGCGGTTCCCAACACCTGGCTTCGGTCCACGCTTACACGGCCATTCAACGGATGTGCCCCATAATGGGGCATATTTTCTCGAGCAAACCGCTGTCAATGATCTACCGGAACGAGCACGGACGTGGCGAGCCACGGCAAGGGCCGCGGCTCTACTTTTATACCCGGTATTACTCGATCTCCCTCAATTTTGTATCGCACTTGTCACAAGACATGGGAAAAGCATAGAGAGAATAACAGGAACCACGACCGCTAGTTATGTTCTAACGTTATTTCTTCCACTTCGCTTTTCACCTAATCCCTCATGTATTTGACTAGAACTTTATAATATTTTATAAAAATGTATAAATAGTTTTTAAAAAGTTGTTTTGCATTTTTGTTTTTATTTGTATCTTAGATTTGTCCCATTTCACTTGTTGATCTCAGCCAGGCCGCAATCTCGACTCCACATATGCGGCTAATTCTTGTGATAAGCACACACTGAGGCATGGTTCCCCTCATATTTTTTTTACCACCGCCCCTAGTTCAAGACGTCCACAGTAAAAAAAAAGGAAGAGGGAAAAAAATTGCATATCTAAAAAGGCGTGAAAATAATTTGCATAAATTTATGCCCTTTGATCGCTTCAATTGCTCCAAAGCCTGGGTATGGTATGGTATGGTAAGAGGTGGTGATGGTGAAACAGCGAACGCCCCCACCCCTTAATCCACGGCTGTCATGGGAACGCAGCTCCAGCGACAATGGGCGCAGGGCATGGGCGTTGGCATCGTTTAGGGATGCGCTCGCTCTCAAGTGTTTACTCTGCCTCTGTCACGCCCATTTGTGCCTGCAGCCCCAAGGCTGATTTGAACAAGAGTGTGGAGAGTGGGGGCACGGCCAGAGTGGAGGTCCATTCTACATTCTAATTTGTCGCCAACGGAGTTGACTGCAACTTTGAAGTACTCCCGGGCTGCGGGCCCCGGACCTGAGGTGGGGCTGGATGGACTCTCCACTTGAGCCCCCTAAAATGGCACTTTAGTGCCTTTTGGGGCGTGTGAAAACAAAGGCGCCAAGTGTCGTGTAGCGTCATTGAGTGGCGACACTTGCCACACGGGCTGCACGGGCTACACGGGCTACACGGAGCCCCGCCCACTTATTTGGCCCGGCAATTTTCACGTTTAAGCATCTTGAAAATTGTGTCAATTTGTTGAAAATGTCGCTAGAGAATTTCTGTGGCATGATTTTCATTTCTGCGCTCACTCTCAAGCTCTCTGGGTGGTTGAGGGGTCTGCTCGACCCTCTGGTAAATAAAGGGGAGGGTAAAGTAGGCACAAGGGAGGAGCAAGAAGTAAGGACCCACAAGGATGTCCAGTTGTCGGTTTGGCCCAAAAAGTATTCTACAACAAAGTAAATATCAATCTAGCCCAAAGTCTGTGGCCGGCCCATGGGCGGGCGGGTGTGTGCTGCGGGGTAGGAGTGGAGACATGGGCATGGGCATGGAGGAGTCATCAGATGAAAATGAGTTTTTCGTTTCGCTGGAACCGCAACTTATGCTTTAAAGTGGATGTCATGTCCCTGGGTCCAGGGGATGGAGATGGATGTGGCTGTGGATGTGGCAGACAGAGCTGGACGCGCGCGTCCTTTTTTGCTACTTTTTCGGCAGCTGGACCTGGCACGCCCCAAAGCGGAAGCGGGCACACACAGTGAGGGGTAGGGGAATGTTACGAAAGGGGCAAACGAGACAACGAGCCAACGAGCCAACGAGCCAACGAGCCAACGAGCCAAATGGATGAATGGAACAGCTGTGGCCATATCCTTTCGACGGCTCTCGGCTTTTGGTCCACGTTGTTGCTTTGGGACAGCTCATCCGTCGATGGATGAGGATGGGGATGAAGATCTGTGGCCAAGGCCTTGGCGTTGACGCACATTAACACACATTGTGCTTAAAGAGAGTGAATTTTCAAGGGGTGCTGGCTAGTCGACCAAATGCTACCTCTGAAACTGCCGCGAACCCACAACGGACAGAGAAAAGCTCCTGCCCCTGGAGGAAATCAGCGCAGAAAATGTGAGAGCCTCTGCGTATCCTTGTAATAGATTTGTGGCGTATCTCATATTAATCTCGACAAATATTTTAATCTAAATAAACTCCTTTTCTTCGTGGAAAGTTCCTTCCATTATCTACATACGAAAAGTATTCAGCATTCATCCCACATCCTTTTTTTCTACAGGGTGCAGAAATTAAAATGTCCCTGAAGAAATTCCGTGCCGTTCCTAAAGCTGATGTTTTCCCAATCTTCCATGCGTGGGTCAAGGGGTGTGTTTGTCCTTTTTGCGAAAATCTGATTAAAATATTTGAGTTTGCCTTTTAATGTGATTTCTGAGCATAATAAAAAACGAAGCCCAGAGTCCGAGTTCAGGTCCGTTTTTTGTGTGTTTGTGTATATGTCCGGGTCCGAGTCCGAGTCCGGGTCCGGGTCCGGGGCTACAAAAAGAACCGTTGCCGTGTCCGGCATTTGGTCAGTCGCCGGCTAACAGTCTTGGCCAGGGTTGTACATAACTACACTGCGGGGCTGATTTAGTGGCCATTTGTTCGGCCTTCAGTCCAGCCCTTCAACGGGTTGTGCCTCCTCCTCTAGTTTTATTTCCCATCGCTTCTGCCTTCCTCTTTCTTTTATGGCTAGTTCTTTTTTGATGACTCCAAATTGCCATTTCGGAGGGTTGGGAGGCTGGGGCTATAGTCCGATAGGAAAAGTGAAATAAAACAAAGTAATTTGCGTGTAATGAGAGGTACAAGTGGAGGACTTCCATCGATCGACTGCACTTCGATCGCTACCACGGGCCAATGGCATTGGCATGGCCAGGAAGCACCAAGGGGAACCACCCAAAGACCCACCCATCCATCCGCCCATCTCCGACCCGCCTCTGGTCATGTGAACTTAATTAATTAAAGCCCTCAGTCGACAGCTGCTTCTGCTGCTGCCTCTGCTGCTGCCTCTGCTGCTGGACCGGAGACCCAAAAAAACGGGAGAATCACTCAGGCGTTCATTAATGTAAATCAGTCCCCATGTCTTGGCCGGACAGTGGGATCGTGGGGATGGGTACGGGTGTGGGTATGGGTATGGGTATGGGCTTGGAGCATTGGTAAAGGAGGGGGAGGAGGGGTTTGAGGCCGGTGGCAGACGTTTTGGTGGTTGGCATGTGTCTGTCTTCTGCTCTCTTCTGCTGTCTCCTTATGAACAAATTTTCGTCCTTCTACTGTTTGTGTTTTACATTCTCAAAATTTTCCTGCTGTGGGTTTTCTTTTGGGGCAGCTGCTTTTCCTTTTCACTTGATGGTTTGTTTGTTAATTTGCGAAAGCCCCAGAGGGGTTGGGGTGCGGGGGTTCGGGGCTGTGCGCCCATGTGGCTATAATTTGTTGACGTTTGACTTTGTGCGTCTAATTGTGAGATGTGGCAGCGTTGGTTCCGGGACTTATTTTGGGAATGCACTTCAGGAGGGGGGTGTGGCATGTGGGTTGGGGGACTGGTCACTTTGATGTGGCCACGCCGCTATGGAAACGCGTAATTTACTTGGTCTCTGTCTCCGCCTCCGTCTCCTTCTCTCTTCTATCTAGATTTTTTCACTTTTCTCTCTCTCCTTTGCTAATGAACTGATTATGCATTTTTGCAGAAGGAAATTAATTGGAAAATGAGACGCCGGACAAGTAGGGGCTTTCAGGAAAAACAAAGAAGTCTGAGAGTACAAGCAGTAGGGGCTTCCAGTAGCTAAGTAGCAATGCCTGACAGTAGCTGAAGATGAAGCAGTATCTGTGAAGGAGCCAGGAGCTCCCAGGAGACGCAGGAGCCCTCGAACAAAATCTGGTAAATAGCAGCTGGGGGCGTATCACCAAGAAGGATCCATTTTGGGGTGGTGGCCGATGGTTTTTACGTAGCGTAAGTAAGTGCCAGAAGTGGAATATTAATTTCCTCGAACGATCTCTGGACAGCTAAGCTAACCCCTCATCCCATGCCTCATACCAATCGGATGGGTCGCCTCTCTGTGGCCGGGGCAGTCATGCGAGTCGTGCCGTGTCCAGGACAGTTGCCAGCACACCCCGGGGCAGGGGGCAGTGGGCAGGGGGCAGGGAAAGGAATGTACATAGTTGAAAATTCGTTAATGGTCACTGCGCAATGTGAAGTTCCAGCAGCCAGTGGCAGTGCAAATGAATCTTTGGCCCACACTCACACACACACATTGATAAGTACGCAGACACACAGACACACACACTATTGAACAAAAGGAAGGCAGCCTGTATGGGTGCACACAGTTTTGGCAAAGTTAAAGTTCTTAGAAATCCTTGAGTGCACACAAAAACAAATAAACAACGAAATAGACAAACAAAATGGATGCCCCCCAAAGGGGGTGGTGGAGGGTCACGAATTGGTGGTGGCGGCAAATGGAGGGACCAGAGGTTGGGTGGTGGTGCTGCGCTGCTTCTGCCGCTGCCGCTGCTGCTGCTGCTGCTGCTGTCCATGTTCTGTGGTTAATTTGTGTGCTTAAAAGCGCTTTACGACTTTTCTGCAGTTCCCCTCCTCCCTTCTCGGGTGGTGTGCGGCAGGGCGGGTCGAGTGGTTGGGGAGTCGGTCAGCAACAGCAGCGACAGTGTCCAAAATTTATGTGCATTGCAAGTGTCAAACTATTGCCACACACACTCACACACACACACACACTGGCACAGGCACACAGAGACACAGAGGCACACATGGGAGTATGCAAACTATCAAGAGCTATGGATGTGTGTGCTGGAGATGGAAATTCTCAGATATGCTTAACTTAGAGATGCGTAACTTAGAGATGAGTCTCTTAGATATTGAGTTATTCTAAAAAATATTTCTCTGAATCGAGAGGGGACCATCTACATATATCTATATGTATAGAGCTATAGGCAGATGAGATTCTTAAAGAAGCATTCACAGAGACATGCTTCATAGAGTTGCATTTTTTTTAAATATGAGTTCTTAGAACTAAATTCTAACCGAAATTTCTAAGATAAAAGTGCACCAACCAAAATCGACCCAAAAGAAACAGTAGGTACTTATTATTATTGATAGATAAATGTACGTATATACCATATACTATTTATTCTGTTAAATTGTTTGTCATTTACCATCTCCAGATCTCCATACTTGCATATGCCATGGAATTTTCAATTTTCTTAAGCTCATACGAGTATGTACGGGTGGGTGTGTGGGTGTGTGGTTGGGTGGATGCTGGCCCAGCTCCATCTTGGGGAATCTTGGGCGGCCATCTTCTGTTGTTTGGCCAGTATCTGAATGAATGACTTTAAATTGAAATGCGATTACATGACCAGGACACGCACTTAGAGCAGGCTTACTGCAATAACAACAGTAAGGACAACAACAGCAGCCAAGGACCTGCAAGCACCCCGTCCAGGGTGTGCGGGTCAAACGTTTTGGGGCAGCTCCCAAAAACTCCGAGCCAACTCTAAGACTAAGATTGGAGTCCTGGAGCCGGAGACGAAGACGGTGACGGAGACTGCTACGGAGACGGCTACGGCGACGGAAGACTGTTGCCCAGCTGGTTCGCCTGGCTGCCTGGCTGCCTTTCTGGCATTCCGTAAACTTTTGTTCAAGACATGCACGCCCACTGACTTTACTGCCCATGTATGTAATGCATGTTAGCTTGTGTCCGTATCCGTGTCCTAGTGTGGGTGAATGTCTCTCAAATGGTTTTAAATTTCATTAAGATTTGTTTTATTGCACACAAGCTAAAAGCACAAGCACATTGTATCCCTTCTTCTGCATACGGCTGCTGGCCATTGCTGGCCATCGGCCTCCTTTAAGATAGCTTAAAGAGTCCTTAGCAGCGAAAATAAATAAAAGCAAATAATGAACGAAAGACGGGAGGGAAAAGAAACGAAACGAAAAGAAAAGAAAAGAAAAGAAAAGGACTAGGAAAATGTCTCAGCATAAATCGAGGGCGCTAGGGCGTCATGATTAAGGGGTTTGCTGCTTGTCGCTTCTAATTTTTTATTTTCTTTTTCATTATTACCATTTTTTTGGTCCGCTCGCTACTGATGCTGCCACTGATGCGGCGGCTCCTGATGCTCCTGACACCCCGGCTGGTATCCCGCGGATACTTCCGCTTAACGGTTACATTTATAATTACATTTTAATTAGATTCATTCGGCTGTAAAGTGTCCCTTTGTGTGATTCAGCGACGGACTGGTCCGCCTGCTTAATGAACGAATACCGCGAATCCCGCGGATCCCTGGATGGGCATGTCCTGGCCGCAGCTTAAGGCGAGTGGTGTCTTTTCATTCGATTTCCAATTTGTATTTTACCCTTACTCCAAGCCATCTGTAAAAAACAGCACGGCCTGCTCGTTAAGTTCAGTGAGTATCCTTAGCGATTCGGGTTTCAGATCCGATCTGTATCATCTCACATCATAAGAGGTACAAAAGGAGTGCCAGTTCCACACATTTTGTATTTTCTATCGCAAACTCAGACTTTTGTATCTTGAATTCCAAAAAGGGTTAAGATGTCACAAATTGAAACTAAATTTGGAGCTACAGGAAATTCAGTCAAACGTTTCTCTAATGGAACGAACACGACCGATCTTGCTCCATTCGACTGATCCTCTACCCATCACAGAATACGTGATCATTTCCAAGGCTTCTCGCTTGCTTTCGGCGAGAGAGTCATACTGAGCGAGAGGAATATTTTGGACGAAAGAGTCTTACAGAGCGAGAGCCATATTCACTCGCTGTTAAACATTCGAAGACGAGTAAACCATTACCAGAGCATTCCGTCTTCGTGTTGATTCTTTTCCAATTATTTCTGCTTTGAGTCTCTGTATTCTTTTTTCTATTACGTTGTTCGCTTGCCTTTTTTCCATTCACTGGCAGCTGCATTTTTAATGACTCTGATTTATTAATGGCGGCCGGGCTGATTAAGGCCTACACAACGAGCCTGCGATGTCCTGGCCGCAACTGCTGGGATGGGGTAGGCAACATCTCTGCCTCTGTCCGGGTAACGCTGCTAAATATAAATTAGACAACGTTGGCTGCGTCTTCGACCTGGCAACAAACAAAAGGCACGAGGCACGAGGCTGGATGGGAAGACTGAACTCTTCTCCGGATACGTGGAGCCCCCTGTGTGTATATGCGGGTATGTGGGTGTTCGGGTGTTCTGGTGTTCTGGTTTACTGCAGCAAATCTCTGACTTGGCCGACCAAAACGCGACGACGTGCGACGCCGCTTAACTGTTTAATAACTTTCAGACTGGCTCTGAGCATCTCTTGCTCTTGGCCTTCGTCTTGGCCTGGTATTGGTCCCAGTGCTGCTTCTGTCTGCCTGTGGTCCTGGTCCTGGTCCTGGCCCTGTTTCTGGTTGTGGGTCCTGCATGTGAGACAACGTCGCCGGTGCCCGACCAACGACGACTCATTGTCTCTGGCTGGCACCCACACTCTCTATGAGTTCTCTCGGCCTGGTCCATGGGAACGGCTTGAAGTTCCACGTCGTTGATTTTATTAGTCTCCAGCGAACAATTCGAAAAATTTGTACGCTCTGCCCGAGAAAATTTTTTTGGGGCTCCGGCTCTGGCTCTGGCATTTTTCTTACTGTTGTTGCCTTTGGCTTGATTTTATTTTATTTTCTGTTCTATTCTATTCTATTTTATTTTATTTCCCTGTTCCGGTAAGCCTTTGAGCTGGTGTACGGGTAGCAAAGGATTCACAAGAGCCTGGAATCCAATAGCAGTCGATTTTCTTTGGAATTCTTTTGCCAGTTGTTGTTGATGGTTTGGTTTCGTTCGGTTCCGTTCCGTTCCGTTCGGTTCGGCTGGGTGTGGCGGCTCAGGAAAAAAGGATTGTGGATTGCGGATTGCGGATAGGGCTGAAGGGGATTGCCAAGGACTGAGGATTGAGGACCGGGGACCCAAGACTAACGACTCGCCCAGGCCGGCTAGGCGACGTCGTCTAATGGCGACTTGTTAAATTGTAAAATTGGAAAACAAGTTGTTGTCGTTCCTTTTATTAGGTTGCCGCCTCAATGCGCCTGCCAGCCCCCAGTGTCCCCCTGCAGCCCATAGACGCTGGCACGCCCCCTCATTGCCCGACATTGGGCGGCGCGCCACACATCAATTGCATTAGCGAACCCTTTGCCGCCATCCATCCACCCATCCATCCATCCAGCCATCCAGCCATCCAGCCATCCGTCCACCCGTCCGATCGTCCGTACATCCATCGTCTTCGCTGGGGCGTCTGCTGTGCTCCACGGGCCATTTAGTTTTAACCCGTGCACACGCACACGCACACGCAATCGCATCCGTCCTCCAACTGGAAGGAACTGGGGATGGGTCTTGGTCTTGTTTAGTGGGAGGAGTGCGCGGAGTGCGCCTTAAGCGGGCGAGGCTACCTTGGAAATGTGCAGATGATATGCAGATGAGACACAGTGGAAGATGAAGCCATAAAGTTCCCTTTAAGCTGGGTCTGGACTTAGACTCTGTTCGGAGTGCTCTTGAACCTGATCGATGAACTGGTTCTTCTTCTAGCGTTTTCGTTCCCGGTACTCGAAGAGTTTAGTCCAGTACATAGATCATAAGACAATCTATATCTTATGATTATGGGTGCATGCCACAACGCCAGGTTATCGCACTTTAAGAAGTGCAATAATGCCTGCAGGCGTTATTGGATCAGGCGTTGTTGCATTCACCCATATACTATATGGTAACTGAGTACCAGGTATCTTTATTATCTTAAAATCGAGCGGGAACGTTGTGCGCAGCGGCAGGGGCTCGCAGGAAGTGGTTTTTTAATTTTCTTTGATTTTCAAAGTATATGATATTTAATTAAATTTAAGATGAATAGTTTTTGGGCAGTTCATATTCTGAATCATCTTCGTAATTTGAATTTAAAACATTTAATCTTTATCGATTTCGCCCACGGAAATATATTTTGGCATGCATTACTCTTAGCTATCCGATCAACAAATGTAACATCTTTTACGGGCGAAACTCTTCCATTGCTCTACTGCTTGGCAGAACATAAGTTTAATTGAGTTTTTTCCTGAGTTTGGGGCTACGGCTCGCTCTGAGACAGTTCCGGTTTCTGGTTCACTCATTGGACGAACCATCTCCAGCACTGTCTAGGTGTTGCAGGTTGTCCGTGGCAACATCGCTAGTACAATTACTCGGGGAACTTCAAAAGACGCCGTCTTGCGCTTTTTAATTTCCACCGGAGAGCAGAGTACGCCGTGTGTCAAATAGGTCGCCGTTTGCTGCTTATTTTCTCGTCATCCTCCGTCCACAGCTCCAGCGTCCTCGCTGTGCCGTCATCTTCATCACCATCTCCCCCGTCATCGTGTTTGATTTCAAAGTATCATTGGAAGCCCTTTATCTGCTCAAGTGCGAAGTGCCGGCGATATAGGGAGGGGACAGGTACAAGGACATGGACAGGACTACAGTCTCGACCTGGGCCTGGGCCTGGGCCTGGGCCTCGGCTCATTTTCGCCTTCAGTTCAGCCTTTGAGTTCAGCCTCAGCCTCATCCCCATACCCAATTTCCCCTCATCTCTTTCAGGGTTTAACTGGATTTTTGAGGCAAAAAATAAAGGAATGCGAATGAAGTTTGATGTTTTTTGTATCCTGTCCCCAAGACATCAACGCCTTTTGTTGGCTCTTGTTGCTCTTGACACCTGACTGAAGGGAGTGCGGAGTCGAGTCCGTTAGTCAGTCAGTCTCTTGAATGCAGGAACTTTGTGGTTGTCCTGGCACTCCTTTAACTCAATTTCTTTGCCGGTAAGCGCTGCACGTAATTAGGCAAAGTTCCAGGAGGAGAAGTGCGTGCATTTGTTGCTACGTTTCATTCGTTTTCCCTCAACGCTGACCTCTCACTCTCACTGGCATTGATTACGTCTCGATAATGAAAGAAAATACAATCCAATGAATTCAGGACAGGATGGAATGGTGGCCGAAGTGGAGAAACCTTTCTATTTTCCGTTCCGATCTAAGCAGCAGCAAACAAGGATCGATTTGGTTGTGGATGCTGATTAAGAATATTCAAACAAATATTTTATAAGATTAGGAATTCTTAGAAAAAAAATAGGATCTTTTGGTTTGGCAAATAAATCGAAATGAAGCTCCTTAACATTGGTGGGAATGAGTAGCTGATTGAGGTATTGAGTGCGTTATATAAGGATTGATAAGGGGTCAGAGGGAGCGTGTGTGTGCTTACCTTCCAGCTCCGTTTTATGAGCAGCTCTTGAAGGGCCAAGGACTATGCACATATCTCGCTGGGAGTGTTTAGGTGTGGGGGTTTCACTTGAAAATTCGATTAAATGCTGCAATTTAATGCCTCACCAAGGCACACACACATACGGTGATAAAGAAGAGAGAAGACACTGCGGTGCAGACACTCAACATTTGAGATAAGAACTTTAGGGCAGCTCCTGCCCTAAACGGGGCAAATGGGGGGACTGGCAAAGTGAACGCATAATTAAATTACGCAGCAAGGGAGAAGAGCGACGCAACGAAAGAGTTAGACAAATAAGCTCAGGTATTAACCTCTGGCACGCTAACACACACACAGACACACGCACACACATACAGCAGGAGAGGAAAACAGGAACAGGAACAGGAGCAGCAGAAGGTGTCATCCAGGAAAGTAGAAGGAGCAGCAGCAGCGGCAGCAGCAGACAGTACCTGAAGAAGCAGCCTCCAGTAGAGGTCGCCTCCATTGTGCGCCACAGCGTTCATTAATTCGATTTCCATAACAATTTATTCATAAGACAATGTCTGGCACCGTTATTTTATCTGGCGATGTGCGGTAACGGTAACGCCACTTAGCCACCCCCACCCCCACTCCCAGACTCCCACTCCATAGGCAAGCCCCACCCATTACGCCCAAGGAAAACCCAGTGGCATCACCATCGTCATCGTCGTCGTCGTCGGCGTCTGCAATCCTTTCTAGCCTTCGCGCTGTATGTCGAGAGGAAAGCGCCATAAAATATTTTTATGTGCGAACACTCTATAAATGTGCCCGAGCCACAAGCTCTAGACGGGATAAGGGACCCGGGATATGGGAAATGGGAAATGGGACCCGGGATACGGGATACGGGATACGGGAGCCGTTGGGTACCGTTGCTTTTTGCGGTTGCCATACACACACACACACACACACACACACAGACACAACATAGAGAGCATCTGAAAGGGAGGGAGAATCTGCAATACACTGAAACCTATTTTGTAAAATTAATTAAACATATTTATTGAGAAATAGAAATAGCTATTCGATTAAAGCGACTAGAATTGGTAACCAACCAGTTTCAACAATTTAGCGTTTTAGCCAACTTTTAAGCATTATTTGTATATGAATTTAATTAAGACTTTTTCGACCATTCGAATTCAAAATCGAGTTGGAAATAGTTCACTGGTGATCACGTAGTTACGTGCGATCTAAGCCTAAGTACTTATATATTACTTACCTTGACTATATCCCAAATATCAGTTTAATAAACATAAAAGCCATAGACCAAGAGAAATATAAATAAGAATATAGATATCACAATACTCGAATTCTGGCCGAAGGCCTTAAGATAGGAATTCTACGTTTGCTTTCAATTGAATTTTATTTTTTCTCAGTGCAGTGTGAGGTTGAGCTGGTTTTAGTGTGGGTGGTGCAAAAATTATCTTCAACACCTTCGAACTTTAAAATTAAATGAGGATTAGCGCCGACAACGCAAAGTTCCTTCCCCCACCCATCATTGAATCCCCACCGCACAGGTGTCTCTACTATGTGTGTGTGTGTGTGTGTGTGTGTGTGTGTGTACCTGTGTGGGCTTGCTGCTCTGTTCCTGCGCTGCTGCTGTTGCTTTTCATTAAGGCACTTGGGATCTTTGCTGTCTGCTGCCGTCTGTGTCGCCTTCTTCTGCTTTTCCCAGGTCTGCCTCAATTTTATGCCGCTCATTTGCATTTTTCGACTGCAGCAAGGGGCGCTATTGGGGTGCAGTTGCTTGGGGGCTTGGAATGGTGAAGGTGAATGCGTGTCAGATTTATGGCAAGAAGCATTTCTTAAAGCATTTCCCCGCTGCGCTGCAAAGGTGCCCAGCAGTTGCCCGGGCAACTGGCAAAGTAGAAACAAAAAGGCGAAACCAATTACCTGCATATCACTGCCACGCCCACCGCAAATTAACAATATTCGAAGCCGGAAAACCCAAGACAAGAAACAAAAAAATAACCAGAAAAATGTAAACGAAAACGTTGCCGGCTGGCCGCAAGTGCCTGGCACCGACAGCCGCTGCAGCGGCAGTGCCAGAACTGACTTTATTGCGCCTGTCGATTGCAAATTTTTTTATTCAGCCCGCTGTTGCATGTCGTTGATGGGGGGACCAGGGTGAGGGCAAAACACTTTGCCAAATTGGCCAAGAAATGCCAGCCAGCAGCAAAAGCCAAAGGCCAAAACTCCTCGTCCTGAGGTCGACTGTCTGTGTATCCTGGAAAGAACCGATCGAAGAAATCGCACAATTTTTAAACAATATTCAACTCTAATTCTAGGATTCATTTTTGCTTCATGCTTAGCTTGCTTGCTCCTGATGGGTCACCGTCACCGTCGCCGTCGCCGTCACCAACGCTGCTGCCCTCTCGCTTGCCCAAACTGAGCCCCAGACAACACTGTCTGCGTCGCGATTTTCCCATTGCCCTTTGCTCTTTGCCCTTGCTGATTCCAGCAGGGCGATTGCAGGCGGTGCTGGAAACGACAACAGGACGACCTTAGCTCCATTAGCCAAATCATAGTTGTAGTTCCAGTTACTCACATGGAAGGGGGCTTACGGGTTACGGGCTACGGACTACGGACTACGGGCTACGGGCTACGGGTGGGTGTGTGTATGAGCCCTTGGGTGATGAGACGATTGGTTTACGATTTGATTTGTTTGTTCAGCTGTTGCCGCTCCATGACGCCCCTGGCTATTGGCCGTTTGTTAAATAATTAAATTAAAATAAACGAAAATGAAGCAAGTCGAAACCTGTCATCATTGTCGTTGTCTTTGCCATTGTCCTGCACGGAATTGAAGGCATCCTTTCGATATAAATTGTGGGATCCATGAGGAATTCCTCAGTGTCAAGTATTTCTTAAGTATTGGAGGATTTCTCTACGTTATCATACAATTTCAACTGTCTAAGCAAAGCAATCGAATGTATTGGGAACAGCCTGGCGTAACTTCAGGCAGGACTCCACGAAGTTAATTATTATATCCTTGACGCCTGCACCTTAAGATGCACGAGGCTACAGTGCTTCGATATGTGTGTGATTCATACAAACATCATGCAGCCATTGTAGCTCTTTAGGCCCTCACCCCTCAGAGCCCTGACTTCCATCCATTGTTAGTCTTGGGTAGACAAGGAGATGGACACACAATAAACATGTTCGCATGGCTCAGTGGCATGTATCACCCAGTACCCAGTACCCATCACCCTTTCCCCTCTGCCCTTTCCGCTACACCCTGTCCAGTGTCTCCCTGTCCGACGTCCCTGATGGATTCCATTCAGCCACCGAAAACAGAAACAGCAACAGAAACATTGGCCAACGCGACATCCGTTTCCTTTTCCGCATTGCTCTGCGATCCTGGATGGTCTGGATGGTCTGGACGGGGCCCAGGACTGCCCAGGACTGCCCAGGACTGCCCCGGTCTGGTCTCGACTCCATCTATGGGAATTCTTTGTATTTATATTGTGTGTGTGTGTGTGTTTGTGTTTTTTTTTAAGGTTTTCTTTTTTTTTATTTGGGTTCTGCCTTTTGAAGCCTTTTCACAGCAGTGGACAAAAGGAATTGCTGACAATGTCTGCACAGGTTTACCTCCACGCAGGACGCCTGGTTTGGGAGATGCTTGGCGCTGGCGCTGGTTCGGGCTCTGGCTCTGGCTCTGGCTCTGGGTTGAAGTTTAACAAATTTCAATTAGCGACTACATCAGTGGTTGAAAATCCGCTGAAACCGGAAACTGTTTGGGTCTTGACCAGCTCGGTGCCTGATACGAGTCCCATGCATGACTTCTTTCCGGGAATTTTTCGTTCATTTCGTTAATCGCTATTTTCGATGATGTGCATCTTTGACCCTATTGGGTACATTAAATCGGAGAGTCTAATATGATTTCACTTATCTAAGATATTTGCAGCCATTTGCAACATAGGCCCTAAATCTCTCCATTTTTTTGTGTGCGCTCTCATTGCGAGTGCTTAACTTTATTTGGAGAACAACGAAAAGAATTGAATTTTAATGCACTGCTCCGCGGTACGGCTGTGCTTCCAGCATATCTCTCCAGCCCAGCGGGGGACCTCTGGCAGAAAGAGAGGAAAAACAAAAAACGTATTTACCTCAAATTAAACATTATTATGCCAAATGCGGGGACTAGCCGGGGGGCCATGAACAGAGGCTGGTCATTTGAGGGCAGCCGCAGGTGGCAAAGCACACACAGGGAGAGGAGAGGAGAGAAGAGGAGGGGAGCGGAGCCTGGCATGGGGCACGGGGGGATTTCGGTCGCGCGCTTAGGTTGACCGCAGTAAATCACGCCGTTAAATGGCGGCAACCGCTGGGCAGCCAGCTTCCTCCCGTCTACACCCTCCGCCCCTAGCCCCATGCTTCCAGCGCCTGGACATATGTGAACGCTTTGAAGCACGTCCTAGCTCCCGGCTCCCGGCTGCCGGCTGCCGGCTGCCAGCACCTGACTCTTCTCCTGCTCCAGCTGCTGGTCCTGCTTCAGACTCCCAGTCCTGTTTTCCAATCCCGGCTCCTGCTCTTGCATTTTGTCCCCGCATTTCCTGCTGGTCAGCGACGCGACGCAAATGTGTGCTTTGGGCGGGTCATTCGCAGCCATAATGACATCCCACCCGGCACTCCAATCTCCCTCTTAGCACAACCCACCCCTCGCACCACCCTTGCACTCCTGCTGGACCCCACCATTCCCGCCCCCACATATCCGACACACACAGGAGTTTATTTTGTAATTAACGCCTGCCGCCGCCTGTTGCGCCTGTGCCCCTAGGATGGAGGTGGAGGTGGGGCAGCAGCAGGACCGCGTTGGGTCAACCTCAATGGGGGTCACACATGTGAGAGGATACGGGGGACTACTGTGGATGGAGGATGACTGCATGCCCGGACGCTTTGTTCCTTCCTTCGACGTTCTTTTTCTGGTTAATGACGTTGACAGGAACACATTCCCACTCCCCATCCAGGAACAACACTCTGTGCACCCCCTCTTAATCAACGCCCCTTTTCTGGTGCGACCATTCGGTCGAGGGCTGTCAACACCTCGGCCTGAGGACCCCCGCCCTTCGGGCATTAGCTCTGAGATGGAAGTGGGGATAGGGATTAGTGCGAGCGAATAAATGGAGGGAAGGTGAACGAATGATTTATGTGTGTTTCAAATATTGTAAAATCGCGCAATTAAAAGAATCTCAGTGAAAAAATTGATAAATAAACTAACGAAGAAAAATTGAAGGAAGATACGATTATTTACTCATGCTAGGATAGACTCTTACAAAGTCCTACATTTTTCGGAAGCTTTCTATCTTCCAATACCTGGTGGTCATTTGATTATAACATTATATGTTCTCCTCCTATATCACATAGATTACACAACAAAATACCTTGCTTGGGCATGACCCAGCAAATCGATGCTCGATTCCCTCAAAACGAAATGCCCAGCAATACAATAACAAATTGAAAGTCTTGCATGTCGAAAAAGTGTTGTCTATACATCGCTTTTGCTATAGAAATAAATGTCGCTAATATACCAAATTTGATTTATAAAATATAAACTGTGTTTTACCTACTGTGCTTCTCTTTTTTTTAGAGTTCTCTCTCTCTCTCTGATATTTTTTCCCATCTGTTACTACAGTCAGAATAATAACAATATTTGTCTATAATTTATCTCCTTTCTCTCTCTCTCTCTCCTTCTCCGCAATATACTTTACTGAACTTTCTTTGAGCATATTTGATGCTCCTGTTCTCTCTGGCTGCTGTTGCTGTCGTTATTAGCCCTGTTTGGCCTGATGTTAAACCCCCTGCTACTTCTACTTCTACTGCTACTTCTACTGCCACTGATGCTTACATTCAAGGTAATTTGCAGCATATGAACTGAACATGAAATGAAAATAAATAAATACCCACCTAGGCACTAGAACAGTCACAGTCACAGTCACAGTCTTGGGTCGGGGTAGGCAAGTAGATTGAATGGAGCACTTGGAGAGTGAGGCGGAGGAGTCTTACACTGCCTGTCTGTATGCCGCCAACAGGTGTAAATGTGAATTAATTAACCGCAAACACTATAAACAACACCTCAACTGTGAGTGTAAGTGTGTGCATGCCTTATTGCGTGTGTATGCTTTAGTGTGGCTGTGCGTGTGTGTGTGTGTGTGTGTGTGTGTGTTTGTGACGCACGGCTTACAAATTGGTTTGGCGTTTTACCAAATTGAAATGAAATTCATTAGGTAACCTCCAAGGGCTGGGAAGGCTGAGTTCGTGGTTGCCGGTAGACAAATTTCAAATTGCCGCCAAACGGAAGGGGCATAAGAAGAGGCAGAAACAGGAGTAGCCTGTAGACCCAACAATGTGCCACATTGAGCAACAATATGTCCCCAAAAAGTTGACGTTGAAGCAGCAAAAGAAATCGAGTGGATATTAAGAGGCAGCCACATCGGGTGGTAGCACTCTGGGAGTGGGGAAGGGAGAAGGGGGAAGGGGGGAGGGGGGTGGGAAATGACTGCGGCTCGCCTTGATTTCAAGTCAATTCAAATCAAATCATTTGGAAGCAAATCATTTGATATGTTGCGGCAATTGACAAACGCTGGATAAGGGGAGACGGGCATGAGACATGCGAATGGGAGGACGTACACATTTACAATTGCTCAATTCGATTTCCGTTTGAGTGCGTCACCATCATCAGCATCGTCCTCCTTGTCCTCGGTCTCGTCCTCGTGCTCGTCCTCGTCATCAGCAACAGCTTCAGATTCAGCACCGTTCCCAGCATCAGCTTCAACTTCAGCTGTAGATTGAGGTTCAGCCTCAGCATCCGTCCTTCTGGTCGTCGGTTCAATGGCAACTTGATCTCTTGTTGATGACGTCGACGGCGGCGGCGGCAAACTGTCGCAAAATGGCAAAATTGGCAAACGACGTCGCGCTCTGTCAGTGAGGGGGCGGCACAGGTGAGTGGCTTTAATGGGCTCGTTACTCCGCTGGATTACCCGCTGGCTCAAGGCTCAAGGCTCAAGGCTCAGTACCAGTACCAGTACCAGCACGAGCCCCAGCTCTAGATCCAGCTCCTTGGTTAGCCCCATCTTTATGCCTACTCCGATGCGCTGCCTAAATGGCCCTGCACTTGATTTGCTACTTGCTACTTATTGAAATCGAAGCACGAATTGGAATCGCGATTTAATCGGGTATCCTACCCTTGGTTAGTCTCTTACCTTGGGTACATTTTTTTCGTAGTCAGCTGCGCTCTTATTGTAATTCCTTATAAGGAAAATATATCATCTTTATGCCGACAATTATGATTCATATCAAATACAAAATATGTAGACTTATAGTTATAGTATTCCACCAAGATTTGGCAAGTCCTATCTATAATTTGGAAATATTTATAATTTTAAGCATTCTGAAGTGGATGAGATTTGAGAAGCCCCAATCTCGTTTTCCTTTTCGTAACTTCCATGAATATTCCTGAATAATTTCCCACTAAAGAGTATCCCGCATTTGTGGCAACATTTAAATTCCATTCCCATTTTGGATCTGTTTTATTATCATGCCATTGTCCCCATACCCCATGCCCCATGCCCTCTCTATGCTGCTGCTATTTTTATTATTGAATAACATTTGCCCGATTACTCGCACTTGAATCGATTTATTGTTATTGAGGTACCGTACCCCGTCTCCAGCTCGACCTCTAGCTGCCTGCTTGTTCCTTTTATCCTGGCCAACAAGGAATTTATTTTCTAGCCATAATTACAAGGGCTTCAAGTGGGATGTGGAGAAGCGATTGAGTGGAATGGGATTGGGGTTGTGGCTGGAATTGGGATTGGTGCTGGGGCTGGGATTCGGAGGGATATTCAGGTGGAATCGCGAAGGGCCTGTCGACTCTCATTCCGACTCAAATTGGGTTTGAGATGGAGTTGCCATTGCCAATGGGATGATTCGACTTTCGCTTATTATTTAATTATTTGCTCAATGGCAATTCCTGTGCGGATTCATATTGCCCATTCCATTTCCGCTCCTAGTTTTGGCCTTGTTTCTAGTTCTGGTCCTGGTCCTGTCCCTGGTCCTACTTCGACTTCGACTTCTATTTCTAATTCAATTTCGCTTCCAGAAGTTTCGTTGCTGCTGCCAACCACAGGGGGCAATCACATTTTCGGCACATTTCCAGTTCATCATTAGCGCTGGACATTGACAGCAGACCGGACTGGATAGGAGAGGGTATTGGACTGGGCACTGGGCACTGGGCACTGGGTACTGGATGCTGGGATCTGGCCTCATCATAGTTTCGCAATTAGGAGCACCATCTATTCTCCAGCCCGGAAATCAATCAATCATAATTATGGTGAATTGCAATTATTGTTGCATAGTTTTCGCAGTCCCGGTGCCTGACAGCACATTGCAACAGATGAGTGGATGGTGAGAAGAGTGGTAAGGCTAATGGATGGAGCCATCACTAATAACAGCCGAGGGTTACCCTCACCCCAGCAGAAAGGTGTTTACTAACCTACCAAGAGTTTTCCTGCTTCACCGATCCGCAATGTACATGCTATGTATGTACATCGTAAGTGAATCAGACGTACATTAGAAAACAAAAAAAAAACACGTTCGGATCCAAGAACCATTTTTTCCGGTTTCAAGGAGTTACAGCCCCAGCCTAAGAGTCAGGCAGGGTCTTCCCTCCAGCTCTCCAGCCCTCCTGAGGCATATCACCAATCAACTCGGACAACCGAGACAGTGCCGGCGACATCCACTGCGAGTGATACCGATAATACTTGGTATGCAAATTTGATTTGTTGTGCGGCCCGTACGTGAGGGTCTCCTGCTGCTCCAATGGTCCCACCCCTGCGAGCCCTTCGGGGCGCCTGTAAGAAAAGGGCTAAGTGATGGCCAAGTATGGCCAAGCTCCGCGAAAAGGGAACAGAGCCGGGTGGCTTCTGCACTTTGTAACTGGTTGTGTAAACACTCCCAAAAAAAAAAAGAAGAAAAAATAAATATAGGGGGAAAGCAACCAACGTGGCGTCCACTCCCGTGACCGTAAAAAAAAAAGTAGAGAAACGAAACGACGAAAGGGTCAGGGTCTGTCAGTCAGCGGAGGCATTCGGGATTCAGGATTCAGCATTCAGCATCCAGAGCGCGTCACATGCCTCGGCATTGGGCTTGTCGTGGTAATTGCGTAGCATTTCCATAGATTAAGGGATTTACTCTGCCAAAGCGCTACTTGCCCCGTCACCGATATGGCCACCAGACGGGGTCCCCAAGACAAAGCCAGATGCAGAGCCGGAGAAGCAGCCGGAGCAGCAGCCAGAGCCTGAGCCTTAGCCTGAGCAAAAGATGAGCAAGTGAAACCAAAACCAAGGCCAAGAAACCCGCCCCGTCCCGTCCCCTTCTTCATACAATTCTTAGGTTTTTTTTTTTCGAAAAAGGGCAGCCGTGGAGCAAAAAAAAAAAAAATAATGTTTAAGTGTAGTAAAACGCTTGTGTTAAATACTTTTATTGAGATGGTAAGCCTTTTTATTAGCTCAGACCTAAATAAACAAGCGAGCGGGTCGACTTCAAAAAAAGGGAAGGGAATGGGTGAATGGGGGCGCGCACGACTTTTATCTGTCTGAAGGGACCTGCTGAATGGGGTTGAGGGCCCTGTGGATGGGTTGTGGAGGGTTGGAGAGGGTTGAGACAGGTCGCAGCACCATTTAACATACTTTAAACATATTATTGCAGCCCTGAGAACGAAAACGAGAAAACGGGACAAATCCCATAAATTCGCTAAGAAAACAGAAGAAGACCAAAAACAAAAAACAAAAAACAAAAAACATACAAAAATATGCAAATAAAGTCATAAAAAAGCAGAGTAAAATTTCCATTGAAAATTAAGCAATTTAAATTTTTTGACGAGATTTTCCCAGGAAATGGAAAATTAAAGGTAGCCCTTTGGAGACACTGCAGCTAAGTGGTGAGTATCTAGTTCTTAGGAAACGACTTAAAGTGTTTTCCTAATTGGCATGCAATAAATAAATAAATAAATTCAAACAAAATTTCAGGCAAAGATATTATTGATAATATTGATATTTTGTATTAGCCAATAGAATTATGTGGAAAATGCCTGTAAAATTATGCTTTTAATGAAGTTACGAAGGTAATTCTAATGAAGGAGGCTTTTTTGCTCCCTCGAAATGTTGAGATATCCTTCTGTGCAGTGCAGGGCATTTTCCAGAATCTACAGGAGTCGTCAGGTAACAGTGCGCTGTGAGATGTCCTGGTAAAGTCCGTATATCGTTTAATCGAGAGCTTCCTCTATTATATGTACAGAGTATAGTATACATACATAGGATACTAGATAGTATAATAAGTGTTTAATACATCAATATCAGTCGTACAGAGACCCAGAAACCGATTGAATGGAATTATATTGCGGAACTGTTTCTTTACCCAAAACGACAAAAAAGGAATCGAGGAGATCTAATCTTTAGAAAATAAAAGGATACCAAGAGAAGTCGATATATGTACATATATTAAATGAAACAGTGTCTCTTCTTCAACCTAGTAACCTCAAAGTCCCTGCACCATCTCCCACAAATGGATTTGCCTCGACGAGTGATGCTTTCTCATAATATAAGCTGCATGAATATTCTCTGGAAACAGCAGTATTTTTTGTATTTCATTTTATCGCATTATCGATTAATTTCCAGTTGATTTTAAAGATTACCAAAATCATTTGGTTGATTTTTTTAATTTTCGTGGAGCAATCGTCATTCACGTCATTCGGCATATGAAGCCGGTTGAGGCCTAGTGGAATCGTTACCGGCAGTATTTTATGTTCACAGCCAAATCATGCCCCTCCTTCCTCCTATGATACAAGCCCGACTTCAGTTGATTAGGCGTCGCACATGCTGAGAGCCTCTAGGGCTGAGATTTACAGACACAACGTACTCGTACTCGTACACGCACACTGTGTGTGTGTGTGTGTGTATTTGTGTGTGCGAAAGAAAGTCATAAAGAGTTGTTTAATGGTATTTTTCTTCCATTACTTACCGTTATTATGCTAATAAGGTCGTTACGCGTATTTGTGTGTATATTTTATTTATGTATTTTGAATTGTGTGTGCGCGCGCTCCCTCCGCCCACTCTCTCTCTTTGACACACATGTTTAGCTGTAAATGTACATGTGTGCATGTGTGTTTGTGTGTGCGTGCTTTCATATAGACATCGTCAAGAAATCTACATAATAGCAACAACATCATCATCATCATCATCATCATACATATATTTAGTCTTTTTCTCGCGGCATCTCTTTCCTGCCAATTCTCTGGCTAATTGAGACGTTTTCCTTGTCATTTGTTAAATTTCTGTAGCATTCATTTCGGAGCAAAATTCTTGAAGAATTTCTTGCTTTGTCGTTGTATTTAGCTTTAAACGACGCACTATGGAAAGTTTTGCTGCTTTTTGTGCCGCGAAGCCGTTTTTCAAAATGGACTCAAATCAGAGAGCTATTTAACATGTATTTGTACCATGAACTGCAGAAACTGTCCTCACATTTTGTGTAATTTTTAATCCTTCAACCAGGATCATTTTGGTGACGAAAATTAGTATTTAAAGAGGTCCAAAAATACTCATCATATTTTTGATTGGAAAAAATGTGAGCTCTAAATTCAAATGCGATTTCCCGATGTTAGTACGCCCCTTTTTATTCAAAATACCTTTCTCTTGATATTTTAAACTGATGTCAAAAAACTAAACCCAAAATATGGTTTTGTTTGGAAGCTATTAATTAATCTTCGTTTACTATTCCCTGTTTCTTATTTCCTTGCAAGGGGTATTACTAGTGTACTAGTTTTGTCTAGACGTTGACCTCGAATGGAAAGCAGTTTTTAATAATTTTGTAAATTATAGGAAGCACTTTGGGACAAATTTGGCACCTTTGCTGGAAAACATCGTTCATCCTAAAAAAGAATCCAGCGAAATTTCTTCCCCAGCATTAAGGAAAAGCTCTCTCCGAAATCGCGCTTCTATATAGTTGCCATTTGAGGATTTAATCTTCCAAGGATATCGAAAGCTTCGGCCCCTGACACTGGCACTTTCTTCATATATTTTTGTTTTTTTTTCCTTTCTTTATTTTTCTGGTTCTTGTTAAAGTTTTTGGTTTTGTTTTGAACTGGTATGCGCGACAGCCAGCGGCAACGAAGAAGACGACTACGATAAAGATGAGGACGGGGACGGAGACACGGACGAGGACGAGGACGAGGACAGCGCGTTATGAAGACAACAACTTGCCACTTGGCGCAGAGCAAAGCCAAATGCGAAATGCAAACAAGGGCGGCGGAGTGGGGCAGGAACTGGCGTAGAGCCTGGGACAGTAACTGAGGGGCTGAGGGCAGTCGAAGGCGGCGACAACAATCGCATTGGCAGCAGCAGCAGCAGCAGCAGCAACAACAACAGCAGCAACAAAACTTTCCTTCTGAATACGTAAAATGTTTTTGGTAAATGTGTCCCAAATGTCGAGCGGGTACCGCAAACGATTTGCACGCAGCGTCGCATCGCCAACGGGCGGGAAGGAGAACTAGGTGGTGGGGAGGGGTGGTCCGCCACTAGAGGGGCGCGAGGGGCGCGGGGGCACAGGCACAGGCACAGCGCGACGTTTCATTCGATTCCGTGGCTAAATAACTTGGTTTTCCAAAACAACCTTGGCTGAGGGACTGTGGACTGTGGTGGGTCTGCGTATCTCTGTGGTCTGTGCTGGTCGATATTCGTGCAGTTGTTGTCTCTTTCGCAGCTGTTTGGATTGTTGCGCGCAACCCCAGCCCCCCGTAACCACCCACCACCCTCTCAGGCCAGGCCAGGGCACTTCTTAAGCGCTTTCTTGTCCTGCGGTGGTCGTTTGTTTGTCGTGCACATAAATCCTGGCGCGAGTCGTGTCCCAAAGGCACTGCCACTGGCAGCGGCCCCAGCGGTGACAGTTGTTGTGTACGCGGCGTATCTCCCGCACCACCCACGACACCACGGTGCAGTCACCCAACGCCCTGTCCCTGTCCCTGCCCCTGTCCCTGTCCCATCCCGTCCGGCATTGGTGGGCCCGCTAACCGCATACTTAATTATGAAGCCCCAGCCGCAACGCACTCAAACCACCTGGACAGAAGACGGAGGCCAAGGGAGAACACAGCTGTGGCTGACTTTAAAGTCACTTTCAATATCTGGGAACTCCGATTGGTAAGGTTTGGGTGCTGTTCCGGGCTGGCCCGGGGACTATCAAATCGGAACTAATCGCTACAGAGTAGCTGCATAGCTGCAGCACAAAGATAAGCCTCGAAATTCCTCTTCCCATGTAAATGTTCAACCCAAAACAAGGAAGCTATCTTAAGGGGTTGGCAAGTAACATCAGATGGTATGAATAGCCACACACAAGAAACATCGGGACTTGTGATGATGAGTGCGAGGTTCTTCCCGCAAGAAAACATTCAGCTTCCTAAGCATCCTAAGCACTGATCTACAGGGATTTTCCCCGTAATATCCGAATATGCTTCAAGAAACCCTTGTGAAAACAAAATATTCACATCGTTAGGGTTATTTTTCTTCTACACCAGAACCCTTCCACTCCCTTCTTCTATCTTCTATTCCATGATCTTCTGTAGCTACTAGCTTCCATATGCATTCCTTTTTAAAAATTGTTTCCAGGGTTCTTCCTCATTATCTAAATTCTAGTTTTCCATATTCTAAATCCTCTGTTGCTCCTCAGCCGGCTTCAACTCAAGTTCATTCGCCAGCCTCCCAGCAATTTCTGTAGCTCATCCAGCTTTTCCTGTTCCCATTTGAGCCTGTTGCTTGACGGGAAAGTTGGAGCAAGATGGGAAATCCACTTCACAGCAGTACAGAAGTAGGCAGGAGTAGGAAGGAGTAGGAAGGAGTCTAAGGGATGCAGGATTGCGTTCGATTTAGTTGCCCTTTTTTGGGGTCTGCTGCCACTGGCGTCAGCTGGAGACTGGAGATTTCTTAATCTGACGTTCTAATGAATGTCATAAATTTATTGCCTAAGTGCTAGCCCTCCAGTCAAGTTTCTCGCCAGGATTGGATTGGCTTCGTTTTCCTGGCATTTCCGATTCGATTGCAATACCCGTGATTTGCCCCATTGTCCCTGTGTGCCTCTCCCTCTCCCTCTCCCTTTCTCTCTATATATATATATATATAGAGAAAATTCTTTCTATGCTGTCTCCAGAGGGTACGCACAGGACACGGCCCACGTTCAAGTCTGAAGTGGTCAAGTAAAAAGTTGAGTTTTGGCACTTGTCCGGGGGAGTGTAGAGCGAGCAACGCGGACCCCGTTTTGTTTTGTTTTCGCCTCTGACATCATCATTTTAATCATCGACTGATGCTGGAATAACAGTTTACCCCTCCGCCCACTTCCCCCCCCCCGTTTGGCTGTCAATTTGTTCGATAAGCCAACGCAGAAATATCGAAGGGAGATGCCAGAGGAAAAAGTGGACAGTCCGGCACAGACAAGCGACATGAACATGCACGCTACAAGATAATCACATTAAAAAGAGCGTCCTGCGTGTGTCCCAGTCGCAGTCACAGTCCCAGTCCCAGTCTCAGTCCCCGGATCCGACTTCAACCCGCACTCGCACTCGCACCCGCACCCAAATCAAGTCCAAGTCCCAGTCAATGTCTATGTCTATGTCCATTTCCAGTGTCCAGCCTGAGAACCGTTGACAGATAAGGGCGCTTGTCCTTGTCTCCATGCATCATCTATATCCACTCACCCACATCCACATCCATATACACATCGACATACACACACACACAGACCAACAGCCATGCCGACACGGGGTGAACTTTTCTTTGTGTCCCTTCGAGTGTCCGTTATCTGGACAGCAAAATATTGGCAAATTGCTGTGCTAACAATCCCCAGATAGGGAATGGCCGAACAGGACGATGGGTGCAAGACCTACTCCATCAAAATGTTCCCCTAATCGAACCAAGATACGATACTCCCTATATACATGGTCCCCTTCTCTTCCATAGCCATATCCACACATGCATACGTATATACGTATTTCGTATGTATGTTTTTCCCAGAGCCCACTTCTCACACTTGTTCTGTAGTTATGGTCGTATCCACTCTCCTTCTGTTCTCAAAGTCTCCTTCACTCCTCCGTCTCTCATTACTTATTTTCGCTAAGTCCCCTTGTCTTACAATTCCTGATCAGGAGTCCCCTGGCTCATTATTTCATTTAGGGTTTTTATTGTTTTTCGCATGCCATTAGTCAGTTTCGATTTACATGAACAGGGCGGGGGAAATCGGAATGGGAATGGTATTGTGGCAGGGGGTGGGGTTTGGGGGTTTGGGGGTTTGGGGGGAGCCAGATCGGAGGCACAAAACAATAAAAATAATAAAAACAACTGTCGCTCAACTTAATAAGAAACACAAGCAAGAAAAGCCAAAAAGTAAAACAAAAAAATACTGAAAAAAGTGGAAAATGGAAATGGGAAATGGGAAGAAATTTAGCCAAATTGTTCATTTCATTTGGCGTTGGTTCTATGTGCCCCATGTCTCTCTGATGGAAAGGTACTGGTGGGGTGGTGAGGGGGGGTTGAATACGAAGTACGGAATCATTCAAAATAACTGTAAAAACAATGAAATTAGGCCGAGCCAGGGGACTCCGCAGAGCAGTGGTAAAGAAGAAGTACCGAGAAATCTAATTATTCATCCCCTTGTTGGACCGCTAGTCTTGAGTCTGGCATTTCATTTCGTTGTTGATTTTTTCTTTTTTTTGTGGAGTGGATTTTCGTATGGTTGGGGGAGTAATTCGGGATTCGTGATTCGGCAGAAGGGCGAAGGGAGAAGGGAGAAGGGAGCGTGAGCCAGCTACTACTACTACTGTTTACTTTTCAATTTCCTTAGAAAACACCAAAAACAAAAAAATAAAATAAAAATTAGGAAAAATGAAGGAAAAGTAAAGGAATACCAAGAGTCCTCGCAGAGCCGTTTCCGGGGACCCACTGACATCTGCTCGTGGCTCGTGGCCGGTCCGTCTGCCACTGAGCAGGTCTCTCCGAAAGCGCCCCGTTAAGTAGAACAGTTTTGGGGCTAACCGATTCGGACTCCCCCAGAACAGACAGCAGACAGAGAGCTACCCCCAGCCGGGAACTAGAGCCATGGTCGGGCACAGTGGCAAGGGGCAAGTGGGAAAGCGCATGCGTGGGATAACGGCTGCGAGCCGAAGGACTTCCCACTTTTGAGCAAGGTTGGCGACGCCTCCGTGGTTTTCCATTGGGAGGCGGCCCCGAGACAGCGGAGCACCAACGCTTGCGCCTATGAGCGGTTCAGGGCATGCCACGCCTGCTGCTGCTGGCCCCCACTCCACTGGGGGTTTCTCCCTGTACATAATGCACGGTCCGTACAATACAGCCACACAGAGGTCCTTCCACAGCTACGAGTATGTAGTATGTATGTATCCCATCCCTCGTTCAGCGTCACACCATCCTCCGATTACATAAAATACCTTTTTTTTGCAATCCATCAAAGCGCACACCACCCCCTGCCCCGGCATATACTCCATTGAACTGCAGTACCAGTTCCTCATATACAGGACCTGGCTCCACCTGCATTCGCCTGCAGCCGGACCTCGTCATCGTCTGCCTTTGCCTCATTGATATTTGTGTTTGTTTCCATCCCAATTAATTAATAGCCTCAGCTTTGGGGCCATTCTTCTGGCCTGCCATCAACTTGGCCGGAAACCCAAGCATAATGCCAGCCCTAACCCACAGCCAAGCCGAAGCCCTATAAACCAATCCGATCTTAAAGCCGTTTAAAGCGCTCCCAGTTCGCAATTTTCAATTATGGCCTCAAAACTTTACCACGGCGAAAGTTCTTTTAGGATGAAAACTTTGACTTTTCTTTAATTTCTTCCAGTCTTTCTCTGTCTCTGGCTCTCTCTAACTCTCTGCTCGGCTCTTCCCGTCTCTTTCTCTGTCTCCGTCTCTGTCTCCGTCTCTGTCTGAGTTTGTATTTTGGTTAGAAGTCTCGAACTTAAAGTTCTTTAACTTTCTTCTGGCCCGAAAGTTCGGGGCTCAGTTCATTGTCGCGCCTTGGCCAGGTGCAATGGCCCAAAACTCTACCAAAAATTACACCGCTCAATGTTCAGGCAGGCGTGACTAAATAAGAGGAGGGGGCAATCGAGGGGATAGGGTACCATAAATTCAATCTAATATCGAATTAATCGATTATACTCGTATGTAACTCTGTCGGCAATGCGTTTCCGTTTCCGCAACAGGAAGCCCAGGCACGCACACCCCAGAGAACCAGAAACAGAATCAGAATCAGAAGCAGAAACAGAAGGAGAAACAGAAGCAGCCCCATGGATTCCAACTGAAGCGCGAAAGGGTTCAAGATTTATTAATAACCTGCCAAGAGGGGGTCCCTGCCCCGACCAGGATCAACAACAGCTACAACCGTTGTCCTCGTCCTCGTCCTCAGAGTCAGAGTCAGAGTCATTTCGTGCTGAGTTGGCGCTTCTGGTAACGAGCGGAACCAAAACGGGGTTGAGAGTCAAACCCAACCCATAGCTTCCATTCGAACACCAGGGCCATGGGGATCAGTGGGGTTTTTATAACGTGACAACACGCAAGGCCAGGACACATACATGGACGGGACATGAACAGGAACAGGACATGTCGCCGAACGATTGCCGAAAACGCTTTTGCCGCCGCTTCGATGCCTTCGAATTGATTAGGACAAGGTAGCGCTGACATTAAACCCTTTTCCCTGCCAAAAGGGGCTCACACCATTCCAGGATCCGACACAGAAATCAATGTATTTCATTAATGGCTCAAATGTGTGCCGGCTCTAATAGGCTTTATTGCCATTGTTGTTATTAATATTGGCATGCAACGTGGACGATCAGGACATGCCAGGCCAGGACGAATCCCAGCCAAACCAGACCAGACCAGACCAGACCATACCATACCCAGCCTCGAGCTGTGCTCTTGCCTCCTATGAACCATCAGCGTCCATCAGCGAATTGGGCTTGCCCTCATCGTTCAGCATTTCGACGCATTTAAAAATCCAATTAAATCTGACTGAATCACAGCAGAGGCAGAAAGGAAAAAGCTAACAGCAAATCTTAATGAAATAATTACAAAAGACCAAATAAACAGAGTGGGGGGAGGGGGAGGGGGAGAATATTAAGTTGCCGAAAGAGAACTTGAACGATTCTGGTAGAGAATTGGAATTATGCACTAAGAAGGAAAATTTCAATCAGCTTTATGGATTGTTTTGATGAAGTTTTCTGGATGACCTAACGGTTCTACTTCCAGCTCAGACAGCTCCAGCATCATTTACAGGAATTCCATCGGCAATCACAGATTTATTTCATAAGGTATGTAAATGCTCGATGTACTTCTTGGCCCCCCGTTCTCAGAGACTATAAGAGCTAGAGCAACTGCATTTTGTATTCAGACTTCTGTGATATCACACTGAAACAAGTATGTATCAGAATTTCGAAACGCCTTTTACTGCCCCCACAAATGGTGAGCATCTGCGGCATCTTGAAGATACCTTATAACGAAAACGAAACCGAAGTTCGCATCAAATAGATTGTAAAAATACATTGTAATCGGATCATTATTGTACGTAGGAAACAGAAAAATTGTCCCGTGCCTGTCTTCCCTCGATGGCGATCGGTCGATATAACGGCCGGATCGTACTTCCAACGACGACGGTAGGTGCTCGATGGAAATAGCTAAAATATATGTCATCAGGTGGAAAAAAGAAAGACGGAACGCAGAAATAGATTCTATAAATAACATAAGCCATAAGCTCACAGACATGTATACTGATCTCAAATCTGATTACATTTATTCTTATCCCCTCCCAGATATCTATTCGTTTTCGCTTCGTTCCCCATCCCGCCGCTCCAACCCTTTGAGTTCAACTATGACAACTACAAATTGGTGGCCATGTCCGGTCATGGATTGATGGGTCGTTGGCCAGGAGCCGGCCTAAGACCTGGTTAAAGACCAGGACTCGGGAGAGGGTTGCGCACTTAACAGACTCGTAAATAACCAGAACAATGCGAGTGGCGATCGAGTGATGGACGGATAAGGGGCAGCCAAAGAACGGATGTAAGAGAAATTGAAATGCAAATTTTATTTTCTATTTTTATTTCCTTTTTCTCCATATATAGATATGTATTTTTTTCAGTTGTTGCAAAACCAAACAAAATAACTCAATGCGTGACAATTTGGCTATTCCACAATGTACATATGAGTACGGTTCTGTGTGTGAGTGTTTTCTTTCTATTATTTGGATATATTTTATTCAATTTTTTTATGGCCGGCCGACATTACGCCCGGAAATATTAACGCATGTGCGACGTCGCCGAACATCGGAGAAAAGAGTGGAGGGGAGTGGGTGTGGGTGTGGGTGTGGATGTGGCCGCATTTGAATGTTTGAATACAAATTCAGTTTGCCATTTTGACTCACATGAATGACCAGCAAGTGGACGTGGACGTGGCCGGACTGAGGCGGCCACCAAGGCTGAATCAGGACAGAAACTGCGGTGGAATGGAAAAGGAGGGTGGAGTACCGACTGTATGGCAGACAACTGAAACGAAATTCCATTTCCAGTTCCCTTTCATTTTTTATCCACAAATAAATATATGATTTTTTTATATATATATCTTATAAAACCTTGCAGGGTCCTGTGATTTAATGGCATGTTTGCAACGTAACGCACAAATAGGAAAGCAGTTCCGATATCCCATAGATAATATATTCTTGATCAGAACTTTAGTGGAACAAAACTACAGTCCTCATCAAGATAATGGGTCAAAAACTTACAGATTGTCATCTATGTGATGACAATTTCATATATGTACATAGCTGCCATAGAAAAGATACATAGATCTGCAAGGGTATCAAAATGTCGGCAACCAAAGACGGACTTATTCCTTAAAAAAAACATTCCTTTTTTTGTGCTGCTTCTTTATGCTCGTATGAATAAAAAATTTTACTGGGCAAAGTCCTTGCGGTCCTTACGCTCCTTGGCCCCGCCGTGCTAGACAAAAGGGCGAAACCATTCCAGAGGGGGGTGGCATAGTGTGGAGTGGGATTAGGGATTCTCTTGTTGAAGCTCCTGGGTGGAGTGGAGTTGGGGGTTAGCTTAAAATCAATCGCTTCGTTTTAGCCAACGCATTTATTTTCATTTCGCTGAGATTCGGACCAGAAGCAGGGTCACACAAGGGAGAGTGTTTGAGGGCATCGCCTCGGGGGTGTGGGAAAATATTCAGGAGAGTGGGGTTGGCGTTGCGACCACGAGTATGGTGCGGTTATGGCACTTTCTTGCGCTACTTGATTTCAATATATGTGTACTCCAGATTCCGTAGTCAGATTGTCCGAGCGAACGAACCCTGGGGCTGCTGCCATCCCCCTTTTGCTCCATCTCGGTCGGGTTCTTCTTGCTACCTTTTCATATTTGGCAAATTTGAGCATATTTTATCACCATTAACGAATGCCGTGACCCGCAGGCATGCCGGCATGCAAACCCTCACACGAGTCGTCCCAATATTGGCACCCGCATATGTAGATGGGCGAATGGGTATTTGGGGTCCTTTTGTTTTGCATGGCAACCCTTTTGTCAGCCCCCACAAAAACATCCATCCATCCATCCTTCCATCCTCACCCGCATCCCCAATCCGCTTCCAATCAAGCAACAAACTCCGGTTCCGATGATTCTGCTCTGGATGAAGTTTCTCCCACTTAGGCAAATAAATAATATCAGAAAGCAGCGCCACACATACGAAAATTCGTATAAGCAAACTGGAAAATACGTTTTCCAACATATATTATTAAAACCTCTCAATAAAGAAATAAAAATGCATTTGAAAGCCTGCATTCACTCTGTAAAAGAGAAGCTTCAGCCTAATTAAACAATTGCAGAATAATCTCTCCTGAACTATTCTTTTGGCAGCCTTAGAGATCGACGGCAAGCAGATGACAAAACTCTTATTCAGAGCCAAACATGTTCTACAATGGTCTAGCAAACACCTCTCCAAAAATATTACCCACAAAAAAAAAGAACCCTTCCACCACACTGATTGACATGTGGCCCTTTCCGTGCATGTGCAACGACCTTTGATTGATTGAATGGACTGAAGGATGGAATCCTCATACCGTCCTTGTTCACGGACCCTCGACTGGCTCGCTGCTTGGGTGGGCATTACCTGGTACAGACCCATTCCACGCCGCAGATGCCACCACCCATATCACCCATACCCCTCGGAAAGTAATAAACACAGATTGGCTCCCAAGGAACGGAGAGCAG
The DNA here is from genome assembly GCA_963969585.1 of Drosophila helvetica. Lineage (NCBI taxonomy): Eukaryota > Metazoa > Arthropoda > Insecta > Diptera > Drosophilidae > Drosophila > Drosophila helvetica. The sequence goes on along the minus strand of OZ018401.1, from coordinate 19,845,220 downwards.
AACAGCTGCTGGGGGGCCTGAATCTAAGGAGTGCTTTGGCTGGATGGAATATTCTCCTGGCAATGAAAGAAAAGAAATGTTATTTCATAATGCAAATTGAGTCTGTCCCCCTTGTTTCCAGTCGCCCTACCAATCCCTGTTGCTTCACTTTTTTCCATTTTTTTGTTTGTCTTTTTATTTTATGGTGAGGGGTGGTGCGAGTATTAATGTCGAATGTCAAGCGAATGAAGTGACGTCCAATTGTATGTTCCGTGCTCTCGGCCAGAGCGAGTCGGATATGGAAATGGGGCAGAAATAAGAAAAATGCGGCATTTAATGTGAATTACACCACTGTGACCACAAGGCGATTGCAGTGCCAGAAAGGACCTCAACCAGAACCAGAACCAGAAGCAGAACCAGGACTTGGACTAGGACGCGGACCAAGGCATAGTCTCTCGATCATCGTCATCGCCTGGCAAATGTAAATTTTCAATTTAAATGCAAATATCAATTTGTCAATGCGGACGTCACTTGGGCGCTGCGGGGCTTCCAAACACACCACACACACACACACACACGCGCACAGAGAGAGAGAGAGAGTCGGGAAATCCTTGCATTTTAACTAGTCAGCCGTGGCAGTGGTCCGTCAGTCAGGTCTGGCCCTGGTCCTGGTCCCAGCTCCAGTTTGAAATGTTCAATTCCCACGTGGCCGTGACAGCCAGTCGTGGCATTTAGCCATCATCATAACGCCCGGCTCAAGAAACCCCTCTTCCTCTCATCCCTCCCCCCTCGTTGATATCCTTGAGAACAAACGACGCTGATTTGCTTGTGGCCAGGGTTCCAGGGCTTGGGCTGCCTTTGCCCGGACCCTGGGCCGCTGTTTTGTGCCTAATTAGGAATTCACATCATTTTTTATTTGGGTTAAAATTATTCAAAAGTGCCAAAGACCCTGAGCCGCAGACGGGACATCTCCAAGGCTAGGTTTATGACCAGGATGGAGGATGGAGCCAAGTCCGGGTGTGGTCAGGCCCATTCCCTGAAAGGAGTCCCAATGCCACTGCCTATGCAACTCTACTCAACTGAACTGAGCTCTAGAATAGCCTGCTAAAGAATATAAGCATATTAGATGAGAGCGATCCCATCAGCTCGAATGACGAATACCTAGGGCACAGCAAAGGATGTGTAATCTATAGAAGTTGTTTAGTTAGCATTCTTGAGAACGTTCCTACAGGTCATTCCACAGGTCACACTGCCTTTTATACAATTTATTATACAACAAAAAAGCTATTGACCAAAAACCCATTTATTTCTTTGTCCATGCCCCATTTATTTTATTTATTCAGTCCCAAATAAAATCAAAGGAACTGTTATAAGTTTGAAAAAAAAATTGCAATCTAAAATTTATTGATTTATTGAACAGTTTTATTGATTAAATCAGAAATAATAATAACTTTTTTTTATCAATAATATAAATTATTTTATTAAAATCTCTTAAGGTATCATATGCAGCTAATGCTTTATATTCCCGTGCTGCCCATTCCTTCCCCTTTCCTTTTCTGGTTAGATGCGCTGATGGGTTGATAAGAATAGGTGGAAAATTAAACATATTAAAAGTTTTTACACCTTTGATGATGAATTTTTCCGCTCAGTTGCAACCCTTTCGTGACCGTCTTTTCTTCCCCATTTTTTCCACTTCCTTCGACTTGCCAGAGCACCCGAAGAGGAGAGGAGAGGAGAGGAGAGGAGAGGAGAGGAAAGGACAAAGCAGGGCACTTAACAAACTGTCGCGGTCGCGGTCTGAGGCGAAAACTCAACTTGAATTGAAGCTGAGGCTGAAACTGAAACTGAGGCTGAGGCTGATACCGAGTCCGGGCCTGGTCCAAGTAATAAAAATGCAATTACACAGACCCGGCTCGGGTCTCCTGCTGGTGGTCGTCCTGGCTCTAGCCGCGGACCTGGCCGCTGCCCCAATTTGATTCACTTCATCAGCAAGTAAACCGACGCATTAAAAAATATATATTCCCGTTCAGCTCGCTGCATGCAAAATGAGCCGGAGTAATAAAAAGCGAAATAACCCCAAATGAAAATAAAAAGAAAAACACACAAAAAAAACACAAGAATGAAAGGCTTGCTTCAGGAAGCGAATCTTTTAATACCCTTCAAAATCCATCATTCCCAATAATGGTAAACTAAGGTTTTTTCTTTATAAAAACGTATTGTAGGCAGGGAAGCCGACGTGTACGACATACAAGTGGGAAACGCTCTATTTACTTAATGGCCTCAGAAATGGTTCCTTCTCTGCGCTCCGAAAATGTCCTCAAATTCAAAATACCCTCTGAGAAGCGTATAAAAAGGTGCATTCGGATGGGTGGAGGAGGAGAGGGTCGGGGATGTGGCAGCTGCCAGTTGAAAACTGCCAAAAGGAAGCGTTAATGAAATGCGCTGAAAGGGTTAAAGCCAACCTCAAAGCCAACAACTTGAGCCGCCACAGTGGGTGGCGACTGCTGCCACCGGTCGAGCTTCAGGTCCAGGTCCAGTTCCAGGTCCAGCTCCAGCTCTTCCTTCTGTTGCGGATATGGATGGTCTGGATGGGTGACTTACCACTCCTCCTGTGGACATGTGACACGCTCGCTTAGCTCTGCCAGTGTTTTCAACAGGTTGAAGAGCTGGGGACAACAAGAGGAGGAGCACAACCAACAGGAGGACCCTCGTCCGCAGTCCCAGTCTGAGTCCGAGTCCGGTCCCATCATCATCATTAACATTTCAAACGCAAAACAACAAGAACAAAAACCAAATTTTTAAATCTGTTTTGTCAGTTTCAGTTAAAGAAGAGAATGGAAAAGGAATGGGAACGGTAACGGGAACGGGAATGGGAACGGGAACAGAGCTCAGAGAAGAGGGTACGGATCCTGGGGACAGCAGACTATATCGCGTGTCAATTGTTGCCGAAAAGCAAAAGTCGTCGGTCAAAGTGAAACCGAAAAAAAATGAAAGCCAAAACGAAACAAAGAGCATGGAAAAAATGTTCCCAAAATATAAATACTTACTATATAAAACCCGAATGGAAATACTCTACGAGTAGTCTCCACCTAAAGTCAAGTTTGAAACAAATTTGTTCAAAAAACTTCTTTTAGCTCATAGAACGGGATAAGCAGACCGGGCATCTCTTTCAACGTTTGCTTGCACTGAAATTCTTATGGACTTTCTTTTCCAAAACTGTTCACGATCTCAGCCGGTTGGTAACGGATCAAGAAAACAAAATGGCTTACTTAACGCTGTTTTTTTGAGAATTAAACACCTGATTGCTCCTAAACGGAAGCTTTTCAGTGGGGTTTCGGAACTGTGTTGTATTTAGGATGTCGTTTAGAAGTCATGTAAGAATTTCATCATGGTTTCAAAGGGAATGATCGGAAAAAAAGTGTAGCAGCTTTTAAGGACTTGCAACCATTTTCATCGTACTTGAGTTAATTGTTCTCCCTATCTCGGCAAGGTTCTTGTCTCCCACTTGAGTGAGGAAGCAAACCTCCTGACAGTTCCCGCATGCCCCAACAAGCAGATATCCCTTCCATCAGAGGCAGAATGAAATGAAAATAATTACTCAAATGTTATGCTACAGCTTTCACTTTTCACATTTCACAATTTTCCACGATTTTCATGCATTGCGTGGCCGGGGCCAATTGCGTGGGCGTTTGGGAAGGCGGGGGGCATGGCTCGCCTGGCCAGGACAGGTTGTGTTTTTCTTTACTTTTTTTTTTTCTTTTTTGGGAAATCGGTTTTTTTATTTGTGCCGTGGCTTGACTTCCGTTTGACATTGTTTGATTGTCGTTTAATTGAATTTAATTAGCGTGAGGCGCAGCAAGGACGCTGCTCGGCTACCTACCACCCTCTCCCTCTCTCTCTTGGTCTCACTTTCTCTGTTTGGGAGGTCTCTGGGTGGCTTGGGTGGTTTTGTGGGTGCATGCTGCTTTTCGTTTATTAATGACAGTTTAACTTTTATGAGTATGTTGTGGCTGACAGTGCTTTTCCTTTGATACTGAAATTTGTTTTCCTTCTCTCTTTTCTTTTTTTTGAGTGCGTGGGAACTGTCTGTGGTTGTGCAACACACTCCCCCTAATAGGCATCCATTCCTGGGGCACACCACCCGCCGCCTACTATCATCGCAGAGAGAGAGAGAGAGAGAGCAGTGAGAGTGCAGCTTATCGCTTTTCAATCACCTAAAATCGCTTAAGTGCGTATTGTATTTGTGTTTGCCACGCAATTTTCTTGTTAGCCCACCAACAACCCAGCCCACTCCACATCCTCCTTCCGACTCCGCTACTGGGTCCTGGCACTACTCCCTCCATGGCCATCATCAGGCCTACTAGCACTTAGCACCTTGGTGACTTAACCGCTCTGGCGAACGCACTAAATGAAGCCTGGCACGCACCGTCGCCAACAGCCTGAGGAACAACCAACCAACATCAATATCAGCCCTCGTCGGAGGTGTGTTTAAGTTTTAATTGCCGGCAATTAAAAGTACATAGATACAATTACCTACACACACACACACACACACACACACACACACACACACTGAAAGGCATACACAGACAAACAGACTCATGCATGAATGATGTTTGTTAGATGGCAGATATGCATAAATGTACACTCAAAGAAAAACGGACGAATGCGGAGAGAGTAATAAAATCGGGGATTGTTCTTTACACATAATTTTGTTATTTCTGTAAATCACAATGGAACACATATGTATGTGGGCTTTCTAAGAGAAGAAGAAATGAAAGATATGTATATATATTTAGAAGATAGTGGGAGATAGAATGGCCCTAAGAAAAGGAATGAGAAATAGAAGGGGAAACTTCAAGACCATTTTGAACAATAAATAATTAAAAAAAATAATTTCTTGTAAAGAAAAAACAAGGGAGATAATAAAAAGTATTAAAGGATAATACCAAAACCAACTGAGTAAGTAATATGTGGATGTGATAGAAGTATAGAGCGTAAAAAGAGAAAATGGTATGTACAAAATAAAATATAAATCGTAGTAAGTGCATCAGAAAACCCAAAATAAAAATCGCATGCAGTATTCAGTTCAGTATTCAAGTTGATATGAATTTCTCTTAGTGGCCCAACACACACAACACAGATAGAGAGCAGAGCTGAGTAAATCAGGCTGCTTTGTATCGTATCGAGAAGCAATTGAGAGCACTCGATGGCAGAACTCCTCCAGCATAGTTCGAGGCAATTAACAGAAGCGATTATTGGGTTGATGATGCAGGCGGGGCACAGAGGTACACCCATCTCTTACGCCCATCCACATCGACATCTACCCATCTGAACTCATTAATCGCTTAGGTGTTGCCAGCAGTTTCTAAAATGCAATTAGCCGCGTCTCTCCTCTTAGAGCACAGCACCTTTAAGAAAGCGGCTCCTCATCCGAGAATAATTAAAGAGTGTTGCCTCGCACCCCCATACCAAAGAGCCTTGAACTGAATGCGGAATGTGGCAACTTGAATCGAAATCTGAAAACCGAGCAGAGTTGAGCTAAAGTTGAGAGACGAGAGTTCCCAGACACAGATGCAGACACAATTCCAACTCCGAGACCCAGTCCCAGTAACAGTTCCAGTCCCAGTCCCAGTCCCAGGCTCTGGCACTGCTTCTGCTTCTGCTTTTGGCCACGCTTGGCATATTAAAAATATGTATAAAGAACAAACTTTTGGCCGACGCTGCTGCTGCTGCTGCCACTGCCGCTGCCGCTGCTGCTGCTGCCGCCGACGACGACGACAACGTACTTTCACACTTTGCCTGATTAAAACGCCGCCAAGAACCAAGAAGAACAAGGAAAGCCGGTCGGGGTAGTGGGTTCGGCCAAAGTTTTTGGCAGTGGCAAAAGGCTTTAACTACATTGCAAAAAGCCAGCTCGACTCTCGGTTGTCGTGTCCTTGAAAAAGTCCCGCAGGACGAATAGCAGGCCTATGGAATCTCAGTGTTTGTGTATAGAGAACTTTTCTCTGCTTTTCATTTCCATAAAAATGCGTTTGCTAATTTCATAATTCAGCTGTCTGGCAAGGAAGAGAGGAAACGTCTGGAAAGAAGAGAAAGAGAGAGAGAGAGAGAGAGAGAGAGAGGGGGACAGGAGAGGGCTGTCAGGACGACAAACTAATTGCAAAGAAAATACAGAGCGGACACAAAAATCCTTTGGACTTGGATGCAGATTCAGCTGCGGATTCAGATTCAAATTCATGGTATTCGGATTCACATGCAAAAGAGGAGACTCATTAGCTTTGCTTCAGTTAATACAAAATCAAGTTGCCACCTCAACAGCAGCACGACCACCAATGGCACCACCCCCTCCCCCCCTGCGACTGTTTGCCTGTCTGCTACTACTGGTGCTGCTGCTGCTGCGTGAGCGTTAATCATCATCCTATACGCGTAATTACAGAGTCGAAGAGAAGTTTGGGAAGAGAAAGTGAGGGAGAGTCAGGCATCAGCGGAATATTAAAAAGAATGAAAGTCTAGACGACGGGGGCCGAAGCACTAGATACCCTTGCACTTTCATCGGCACTTTCAACGGCAGCTTTCTATGATATCGTATTCACATCTAAATACAGCAGGTATTCCAATGTTTGCTGAGTCCTTGCTAGTTCCTATATTATCTACAAGATACGTATGGCCACTAAAGGTTTTGCTATCTGCGTTGCTGAGCAGTTATCAAAATCAGAATAACCACAGAAAGTGTATATGCAAAAGTCACTTTTTGGGCACAGCCAAGTCTTAAGAAGCAAGGAGTTGAATGGAGCCCAGGACCAGGACCAGGACTCGGAATGAGGCTGAAGTGGAGGCTGTGGCTTGGAGGCTGCGGTGCTGAGCCGGAGAGCAGGAGAACCGCATTCAGTTGCGGTTGCAGCATCTTTTGCGGCTCTATTATTATGGCCACAAGCCACAAATATTATTAACCTCGAATCAGCCATGTTCAGACTTACTGCTGAGTACACACATCTCCCTCCTCGCACAGACACATATAAACATACACTTAATTAACTCTAAATGAATTCAATGAATAAAATGGACAATTTTTGTAGCATACTTTTTTGGATGGACAAACATTTTGTTTTTATAGTCATAAAAGGGCGAATTTCGAATATAATCTCTATAGAGGCAATCAAGGATATCAAGAATATTCAGAGATTATTTATTTGCCAGGAATTTTGACAGATTCTATTAGAAGCAGAATTATTTTAAGCAAACATTTGCGCCTTAAAGAAGACCAAGTCAAAATATATACCATAATAATGAGAGGAAGGAGTTGACAATATTCGAAACATTCCTTTATGGGACATCAATGGCGGTTTTCTGGCATCGAAAACAGATTTCATATTCCTAGTGCTACGAGTATATTTTGTAAATATGAACTTCGTTATCCGTAAAAGGAATCAGTCCAGCAGTGTTAATAATGTTTTGTAGTTTAACTTGAAATTAAACCAATGGAGACCGATAAAACTTGATCCAGCCAACGCCCCCTCCATAATATCGCCCCTGGAATAAGTAACCCCTTCAAGTGTATCTGGCAAGTGGCAAAAATGAGTGCTCCGAGCTACGCTGGAATGAAATGGAATCCAAGAAGGAATGTCAACGCAGAAGTGTTGAGTGTCAAAGACGGGATGCCACGCCGAATTGCTGGCAATCAAATCCGAAATCCGCACAAAGCTTTAGCTACGGTGGGGTTGGGGTCGGGGTTGGGATTGGGATTGGGCGTGGGGTTGGGGTGGGGGTGGGATGGCTCTCTGGCGATAACACAGCGCCAAAAAACAGAAAGCACTTAACTCTTAAAGGCGAAATACTTGTAAAATTTAAGCCCTACTTAATTTGCGATATTCTCGTAAACAATTGCCCGCGGCAATCCATGCTCTTCTCAAACGCCTACCCCCACCGTTCAGGGGCACACCCATTGTGGCACTTGTCACTGGCCGCGGTGGCAGCCTTGAATGGAGTGAGGAGTTCGGTGACGGTGGCCGCCTCGGGTGGGTGGATGGTTGGATGGTTGGTGGCTGACGCCTGCCACACAGCCCTTTTTCCCGATTTTTACTAATTTTAATAAAGCGCCTGGCTGATTCAAAGACAAAGGCACACCACACAGCTGCTTCAACCCTTTCTCCCGAGGGGGGGTTTGGGTATGGGGTGGTGGCATGCTGCAAAAACGAAAAACGAAAAAGACGACGACGACGGTGACGCTGACTCAAGGAACTTGATATCATAAGACAAAGGCTCACATCAAGAGGAAACCACAAGCTATAGCTACACCTACGCCTTAACCTGCCACGCCACCTCCCGGCCCAGTCACAGCCACAGCCACAGTCCCAGAGTCAGTTCACCACCCACCACAGCTCCCGCCCCTCATCACCACTCCAGATCCAGCCAAGATGATGAACCGCAAGGCAAAAGTGTTAGCCCTGCTCCGGGCCTGCACAAAATGTGTGTGAGAATATGCTCCGCTCCGCTCTGCTCCGCTTCAACGACATTTCCACACAGATGGAGGGGGTGCTGGGTAGTGGTGGTGTGAGGAAGTTGTTGTGGGGCATGGGGCATGCCACATAGCATTCCGGCTTATTTCTTTCAATTTCGGTTTTTACTCATTTCGCGGCGCGGTTTCTCATTATGCAGACGACGCCAGAAGCAGAAGGAGCACAAAGAGGTGGGGGCGGGGGCGGAGGCGGGGGCAGAATATAAGGAAAATGCGGAAATGCCGTTAGTGGATGCGCATGCCAAAGGTAAGAGGGGCGGGGTAAGGAACAGCCAAGAAAAGAAGCAGCAGAAAGCCTATCATATTCTGGCACAGTAGCATTATCTAAGTGCTTTGCAAATATTTCAAAACACTTGAATTAAGATACAAGATCTCTGTATAAGCCCACTAATATACCACTAATATGGATACCAAAGTGGCTAGATCGCACCAAAATGCATTGCCTGAGTACTGTAAAAACCATAATAGACTTGTCTACTACGCTCAAAAATTGTATTAAAGGAGATCAGTTTATGTCGGCTGATTGCTATGATCGGAGAGCTACAGCTATGATCGAAGTACAGATCAAAGCACTTAAAGCAAACAAGAGTACCACCAAAACGATCTTTTTAGGGATATCTTTGCATGCAAATTATTTTTCGGAGAGTTTTGCCAGATGTGGAGATGTGGAGACTTCGGGAGGAGTGAGAGAAATGTACAGAAAGTGTGGTTCAACCGCGGAGCGGCACATTTGTGTGCATTGTTGCTGCCGCAGCCGTTGGGAATTTAACCCTTTACCCCACCGCACCCACAGTATCACCCCTATACCCCTGTACCGCCATTCCATCGCCGCCACCACCACGTGCGCCCTGCTGGGCCTGTGCTCTGCCTGTGCCAGCCAGTGGATTACTCAATTAATTTAATTATGCGCTGTCAATCATTTCGTTGCCTTGGCCCACGACCGAGCTCTAGGTCCCTTGTCTGCCTACCAGACCACGCCCATCCTTTTGGCCTACTGTACCCCCTTTGCCATTACCCCAGATCTCTCGCTACCACAGACAGACGCCCATGGGTCCATTGGGCTGGGTGTGGAGTCTAGGCAAAGAAGTGACTTATTTTCTTGTTGCCACTTAATTTTTGTTGTCCTTAGATTTGCGCCATCGTCTGTGGCCGCTCAGCCAGTGCCTTCTGCCTCCCATCTTGCCCCGTCTTACCGCATCCTACCCCTTTCCTTAGCCCGGAGTCTACGCAAATTTTGACTGATGCTGTTACCGCTTGTTCTCCTTCTCTCCCTGCAAGAACCGCGCCGAAATAAGAGAAATCATTTGCGTTTTTCCGTTTACGTAAGACATAAAACTGTAGTTGCTAATCCCTGGCCCCCAGCCTGCACCCTGTACCCTGTACCCTGCACCATCCTGCATCCTGATTCCGAACTGGGGCTCTGCTGCCATTTCCTGAAGAGATTCTCATCAGCTCTATCCTTTTGCCTGGTCCCGGTCCCGGTCCCGGTCCTGGTTCCCATCCGTCGTCATCGTCGTCATGTTGACTTTTCCATTTGCCTTGGCAATTTTCCTGCACTGTATTCTTTTTCTCTGTTCGGCTTCCTCTTTTCCGCGTCTTGTCTCATTTTTTTGGTTCTTTGAACCATTACCTTCTGGTGCTTCTACTGCTCCCTGAACGTATCCTTCGGGTGTGCTTGTTTGTGCCTGTATTTGTATAAGCTGCACATGCCTTAATGTACTATATATGTATCTATGGGTGTATGTGTATGTATATGTGTGTGCGTGTGCGTGTGCGTGTGTGTGTGGTGTTTGCTTACATGTGTAAATTACTTTTCAATCTTGTGATTACTTTTTTCTACATTTAATTATTTTAATTACGGCCCAGCGCACACACAGAGCAAAGAACCAGGGAGCCCGGTTAACCCATTCCCGCTATTAGTTTGAAGAACATGGCTGCCTTCCGATGCGGCACTGCCACTGGAGTTAAGGTGGAAAAGGTGGGCTTTCCCATCTTCGACTGGAGCCTAACCCATTCATATGCGATCAATGACAATTTCATAGATGTTCCTATTACCTACGCGAACGATCTGTATATGTATATTCCTCCGTGATGTTTTCCTGCTCTCCAGTTTAGAAATGTTAACACTCATAAGCAGTTCTTAGGCTTACAAAATGTTTAAAAACTTAAAAGAAATAAAACGAAAAATCGATTGCATTGTACACATTTTTTTTAAACTCTATCAATTAAACTCGAAAACTAAACCCAGAATACGTTTCCCTCCTTTAATTTTTGCAATTACATAAGTCAAAGTAATAATTTAGTGATATATATTTTTAAAAAAATGGAAAATTATGGTTGGGGAAACCTAAGAAATAGCTTACGGTTAAAACTCCTTGCTAAGCTAATGATTTAATTGAATTAAATTTTAAGACCTATCTTATGGGAAACCCATAACCCATACGTCAATTTTCTGAAACGAAAAATTAATATCGACCCTTTAATGGATATAGATATTTGTTATTCCTAGTATCCATGATCATAGCTCTTCCAACTATTGTGAAAAATTCCCTGTCTCTTGGGATATTTTTCAATAATATAATTTTTATGAGTGTTTCGTGTCCCTTAATCGCAGGCCAGTGTAACAGCGAAGGGTCTCTCAGCGGATTCCACCCACTTCAGCGTAGATAAACTTGGCTCAAAAGATAATTAGTTAGAAATAAAATAACAGCTATTTAGATCGAATACCACTTCGATCCATTGCACGGCATACGATTATGTCCATGTTTCAATGATTAAATCTGGTCGAACTGGGAAATATATCAACTAGAAGAATTAAGCATGTATGTAATCATGTAAAGCGCCAGAAAAAATCAGTCACCTTCAATTTTATAAACTATTAATTATCTATCCATAGCAGCCCCTGCAATATACAGTACATCCAAAAAATATAATCTTTTCTAATTGGCAATTCTGCACGATTTATGATGTACAATTATTTACGGATCTTTAAACTGAATTCGACTAAAACAAACCAAGCCTTTTCGAACTTCGTCATAAACCATCGAATAGGAGAGGATCCCATGCAGGAAATATTTCGATTATTAAGCGCTGATAATCCTCCACGATTCCACATTGTCCCTCTCAATCTACGGATAGCTAATCTGAGCGGATCAATTCTATCAACTATTTCATTCCTCCAAAAAATCATATTCACTGAACTGTAAAAAAAAGCACACGCACACACACAGTAGCGTTCCACTGCGAATTCCAACAGACTCATACGCATCGGCAGTGTTATCAGATGTAATATCAGCATTACTATTAGGAGTCTCTTTAGAGGCAGATCAGTAGTGGGATCCACCGTAGTATAAGCCGTAGGAATCGGAGATAATATCGGTATCAGTCGTAGCTTCAGCAGCAACGGCATTCCCTAAAATATCCATGCCTTCCACAACTATTCATGGGGCTGCCTGCTGCTGATGATGATCGATCGACCGATGCAAGTTTGACAGCTGCTTCGACCACGACTAGATGCGCTCTGAATCACAAGTCCGTCTGTCCACCTGTCCGTCCCTCCATACGTCCGGCGAATGCGTCAAGCACTTTGGCAAGCTGTGTGGCTGATAAGACGGGACTACTTTTAATGGTTGAGGCGCCAAGGCGGCAAGGCGCCAAGGCGCCGGGTTGGATTGATCTGTGTTGATCGGCGCCCAGCGATGACTACGGGATCAGCGGACCGCGGACCACGGACCACGGACCATGGACTCTAGACTTGAGTCGACGACGGGATAAAGTCATTTGTGGGCAACCAATGCTGCTGCTGCCGTCGCTGCTGCCGCTGCCGTCGCTGCTGCTGCTGCTGCCACTGCTGTTGCTACTTCTGCTGCTGTTGGAATTTACAATTAGAGAGGGCCACGAAATGAAAGCCAAATCAGCGACAGGCGGGCGGCTGACGGAATGCGCCGTATCGCCCTGCGCCCTGCGCCCTGCGTCCTGCGTCCTGCGCCCTTCGTCATTCCGTCCACGTCTGTATGATTTTTTCGGAGATATTTTTTGACCCGAAACCGAAAACGAACCCGAACCCGTCGCAGTCGACGTCGCAGTCGCTGTATGCAAGGGGGTGGGCAGCGCGCCCAGAGCTGGCAACTGCGCCGACTCCGTAACTGGCATATAACTGTGCTACCAGCCGCTTCAACACTGTTCTACATGTGGATGACCAAACAGGGGAAGGCAGCAAAGGGCCACGAAAACCGTTCGGCTCTACTCCGAAAACACGACGCTGGCGTCGTCTCTGGCAGCACCATCAATTCTCGGCTGCGACAGCGGCAGCGACGCTGACATCGACGTAGGCGTCGACAACATTTTTGGCTGCAGTTTTCTTCGCGTTCTAAGAGTTCGACAACTTTGGGAAAACTGTCAGTTGGCAGCGAACTTAGAACAGGTAGACACGCACGTTGTCGGCCTTCCTCCTGGGCCCCAAAAAGAGAGAGTAACGGTACGCGACGCGACGCGAAGCGACGCCGAAAACGAAGCGGAACAGTATAGGAAGGAACATCGACACGACCCGAAACACACACGAGAACCGACCAACCAACCCCCTCGCCAGCGCAAACGAAGTGTAGGCGAAGCCGAGCTGTGTGAGTGTGTGTGTGAGCGTGTGGGTGTATGTGTATGTGTATGTGTTTATGTGTCCGAGTGCAATCGTGAAGAAGAAGCAGGAGCAAAGGAAGAGGCGAAGCAGAAGCAGCAGATTAGCTGGGAATCCCCCGGACAGGCAGGGCTCCAAAGTGTTCCGATGCGTTCGTTCGACCATTCCGTTGGTTCGTCGTTTTTTGTTGTTTGTTGTTGTGGCTGCCGCGTCGCCAACTCCGCTGCTTCTGTCAGCGCCGACGCCAACTGAGCTGGTTGCGCTGCTGCCGATGTAAAATTTTATTACCCCAAAACGCATCCAGCAGTCGGGTTTTGGACGTCCGGACTACACCGCCGCCTCGCTGAGACAGACGACTTTTATTGCAATTCTCTCGCCCAAGCGGCGAAAAGCGGCCCCAGACCCAGAGGGCAACCTCGTTTGAGAACTAACGGACGGAGACGGAAATACGGAGATACGAAGAAACACGGAGAGCAGCAAAGAAAGACGGAGAAACAAAGAAATACAGAGAAGCACGGAGGCCACAGAGACATTCAAACTTTTGCGCGGCATCAAAGTTACGAGAAAAAACTTTTCCAAACTACGCGCAAAACTAAAATCAACTCTTCCGGAGGTCGTGCTGCTTATAGACATAGACTAGCCCCCTTCTCCCGATCCCCGATCGAAGCGCCCCACCCCCACCCCACCCGGCCCCTCAGCAGCACCCTCTCCTAAACAGTGCAGTGAAACAATAAGAAAAACAAAAAGAAATCAACCCAAATATAGTGGAAACAACAATTGTCCAACAGTGGAAAGTGCGCGGCCTAATTGATATTGCGTATACGCCTCCGATGCCGAAACAGTTTAACACCCTCCATCAGCCGATCAATTCCTCAAGCCCTCTGCCAACAACAACAACTTTGAACTTTTAAGTCCCTGAAGAAGTCGCAGACGCCGCCGCCGAGCCGAAAAGTTGACAAAATTTCAGACACAATTTGACCCAACAAAGTGAGTGCCAAATAAAAAGTTATTTCGTTTTTCTAGTTTCAATTATTTTTGGTAGTTTTTCCTCGTATTTTGTTTTTGTTGTTGTGTTTTTCCTGGTGTTTTTCCCTGTCAGTTTGAGTGTGTGTGCGAGTGCTTGTGTGTGTGCAGGTGTGCAGGTGTTTAGGTGTGTATGTGTATGTGGAGGCAACGAAAAGATGAAGATCAGCAGCAACATTATCCAGCAGCAACTCCAGCAAAGCAACAGCAGCATTCACAAATCAGAAGAATAACGAATCCTATGAAGACAAAACCAAAAACCAAAAACCAAAGGAAAGCGAAGAGGAGAGCAACAAAATCGAAAAGTAGAAGTGCCCAAGTTGAAAGTGTTAATAAAAACAGAATCAAATGCTTATAGAAAATCGTACACCCAATCGATGCAATCAAACGAAATTAAAACTGAAATCGAAAAAAATTAATTGAGAAACACAGAAAAATCGAAAAGCAAACAAACTGATACGGAAATCAAAACAGAATCCGAATAAATCTGAAACCAAACTCAAAAACAAAATCGAAACTGAAACAGAAACAGAAACAGAATTCACAAAATAGGTAACGTTCATATATATTTGAATCTGTAATCAATCTCCTAGCCAATTTTGTCTCTCTCGTCAACCCTTAAAAACATTTCGAGTTTCTCAGAACGCCAAAGAAACGAACTGATCCCACAACAGACTTTCCCCTTAATTTAGCAACATATTTGTCCCGCCCCAGCCCCAAAAATCAAAAACTATCTAAAGCAAAAACCAAAAACAGAAATTTAAATTGAAACAAACGAAGCAGAAAATGATCCGCAAAAGAAACCCAAAAACGAAACTAAAAGCGAAATATATACAAGAAATTCAATGCAACAAGAATAATCACATTGAGAATTTGATAAATTGACAAACGGAGGAATTGAGAAAACGATAATCGAGAATTTTTTAAGGGTTTTAATCATATTCGATGGATCGCATTCAGGCCATTTTGTGTGTATTATCAGTTGATACCCAGGGAATGTTCCACTCTGGAACCGCAATAGATGATAGTTATAATAGATAGTTATCAATTACCAAAAGTTCAGTTAATCTAAGATTTGTCTCTCACATTAGGGTTAGTTTTCGTTTAAAAGAAATGCATAAATACGGTGTCGCAATCTCAGTACCAACACATTTTAACGCAGAAGCTGAAGTATTTTCATATGAAAGAATGCCTTTCTGAGGAGATAAATAGCTGAGAATCGAATTGGAATATTATCACAGTTTCAGTAACAAACAAGAGTCTTTCTTTATTTAATTCGGGCAATTGTTATCGACCTGCAAACAAAGGAGATATTTCAAACTATTGTACAAAAAAAACCATTATACCAAGAAAATCATTTGTATTAACGTTTGAACGTTGGCTTAGTTTTTTTCGGGGTCGGTTAATATTATGTAAGAATATATTTGTTTGATGACAGTCTTTTAAATTTTAGAAAATGTACAAAAGGAAGGTTCTATCAAAGCAAAAAATACAAAATACCACCCTCCAAAACAGGCAACTAATGCAATCGAATATATTTAGTATACATTTATTAGAAGTATATATATTTAGGAAGAATAATCCGAAAGCTCGAGTTCCCCATAAAACAGAATTTCTTTAAAACTCCCAATGTTGATTGATACGTATATAGTATAGCCCACCCTGTACGTTAGAACAAAGCTCTTTAGATTCGGTTCGATTTTGTTTAGTTGGTCTCGGGGCAGGTTTCCCTGGCAAGCGATCCGATGTTCAATATACATATGTAATGGGATTAGGGATGCTGATAATGCTGATGATGTTGATTGCGCCGCTCCTGTTTACACACACAAGTTTCATCACGCTATCAAACACAATCATCCAAAATTTTATTCAAATCCCAAACTCGAATCTGAATCTCTCCTGATCAGCGAACTGGCCTAGAGCAGAAGGGCCCACCACAAGATGGCGCTTTCCAAGCGTCCACTCACCAAGGACACGCCCTTGGCCGAGAGCAACAGCAACAGCAACAACCACAGCGGTGGCAACACCAACAACAGCAGTGATCTTGAGGCGACAGCCATTAAGCGCAGGAAGCGTTTCAGTCGCGATGAGGATGCGGCCCTCAACAACAACAACAACAACAACAATAACAACAACAGTAATAGCAACAACAACAACATATTGCCACAAAAGAAACGAAAACAGGGCCCCATCCCGGACAGCCCGGAGAGTCCTCCGACAAGCGTCGCCACGGTCGGCACAGCCGGAATGACCAAAATGACAGCTCCGGGACCCGCCGATGCAGATCAGGATGATGAGACCCTCATTCGGGAGACGCAGGCGGCATTGAAGAGTCTGTCCGGTAGCTGGCCCGATGCCCGAGCCAATCTGTACAGATTGCAGGAGCAGGACGAGAATCCACCGCCCTTCCAAAACCTATTCGAGGAGAAGCAAAAGTATGAGGCCATTGCACCCAGAACTCCCACATCAACTGCCACTGTATCCCTGTTTCCACGTTTCCACAGACAGAAGGAGAATGACCAGGCCCGCCTGAATGCCGGCGCAACGTACGAGGATCGCGAACGGGGCAAGAAGCTGGCCCCGGTCACAGCAACAGGCACAGCTCTGGGTGGTGGACCGGAGGACATGGATCTGGAGGGGGCCGCCAGCAATGTGTACGCCCAGGCCGCCTCGGCCTTCAAGCCGCCCATCGACTTTATCAAACGGAACTATGCGGCCGCTGCCCACGCCCATGCTCAGGCCCAGGCCCATGCCCATGCTCACTATACGACGAGCGCATACAATGCGGCCGCAGCAGCAGAGTCCGCCGCCGGACTGGCCTACTATGGCTATGCGGCAGCCGCCGCCGCCAGTCAACAGCAGCAGCAGCAGCAACTGAGCCTGGAGCCAGCTCCATTGCCGCCACGGGCCGCCTTTGACATAGCCAGCCAGCTGGGCGAAAAGCCCTCAAAGTCCTCCAAGGAGCCGCTGGCAGGAGCAGGCCAGCAGCCAGGAACGGGCACGAGTCATGGTGGGTCCCAGGTGGATGCCAAACAGTATACGATCCTGCAGCCGGCAGGCGTGGGCAGTCGGGCCGCCTCAGTGATGCAGGACATTGCCCGGGAAGGTGTTGTGGGTGTACCGCTGGTTGCCACTCCCCCATCCACGAGTAGTCCGCCTACAGGAGGAACAGCAGCATCGGCAGCGACTTCGACATCGACATCGACGCCGGCACCTAGCTACTCGCCGGGCAGCCAGAATCGCGGTAAGTTCTTCATAGTAAGCATAGTAAACGAGATTTTACAGTTGACTGTGATTTGGTGCGAATCAAATCCCGTATACTGTGCTCCAGCATCACAGTACTGTGATTCGTTGTGGTTCGGTTTGGTCTCCGGTTACGGTTCAACTGATCGATCGGCTGATGATGTGAGCGAGACTTCTTGTTGCATTGAGTTTACCACTTCAATTGGCAAAATCAAAAACAGAACAAAGCCCCACCCTCCCCCCAACAGTCTCAACCCGTCCCAACCCTACCCAAAAAGTGACAGAGACTGAGAGAGTGTTCCCGTGTGTGTGTGCGTGTGTGTGTGTGTGTGTGTGGTCTTGTGGATACATAAAGAATGAGCGAGTGGCATCACTCTGTACTCACTCGTTGCTTGAGCTACATGACAGACAGATAGAGAGAGAGAGAGAGACTGAGTGCCCATGAAACTCAATCTTACTCAACGATACAGCGAGCTATGACAATTCTGTGGTCATTCTTCCACCCAATTGTCAGCAAATTTCTGTGATGTGCTGTGTTGTGATCAGCTCAACAAAGAATGACCGAAAGGCTTTTCTCTGATCACGCACTTAAGAACCAACGAGAACCACTGGTGTGTACAACTTACTTACTCTCACATTCCTGTACGAGTAACCACAGAAAGACATTTTGAGGTTACCACTCAATTTGAATCAATGAAAGAGACAGCTGTGATCATTCGTACTCGCCCAATAACCAGCGAGACTTGTTATCGACGCCGCAAATAATACATCTGTGGTACCAAATTAGCACTTTTAAACTGTATTTATCTAAAAAAAAAAAAAAGAGTCGTTTCTATTATTAAACCAACTTATAAAAATATGTTATGCTCTCATCTGGAAATATTACCTACAAATCACCTTTTTGCTATTGACTTTCTAATATTTTCTTTCGCAAGAATTATTTGGACGAATGCCTTTCTTTAGGGTCCTCAAATTGGAATGAAGTGATTCCCATAGTTTAAAAAATGGAGTGTCGCGAAAGGACGATAAGTGTAACCAGACTTTGGCCCAATAAAAGGCCAATCATTAGGCATGCTGTGATCGCAGCGTCTTAATAATTTTCAGACCCATTAAAATTCTGAATGACAGACACTCAATCTGCTCGCATAATAAGCAACATTACGACCATTATTATAATGTTGGCTTTTGTTGTTATTATTTGCACATTTCACTGCTACCACACCACCTCCTTGTATGACCCCCCGTTCCCCTTTCAAGGCATATCTAAAAATAAAACCCTTTTTGCAGCTCATTCAATGCGCTCTCTCGATGGAAAGAAGCCGGAGCAGGAGCTGGAGCAGGAGCGTGTGAGAGTGAGAGTGGGAGAGTATGGGTGAGGCAGCCAAAAGACATTAAGCGATTTTGTCGTTATGAAAATGGGATCGGGAATGGGTATGGATATGGGGAATGGGGTATGGGAATAAGGTATGACTCGTGGCAGGGGGGCAGCAATTTTGTTGGCTAGAATGGGACACACAACAACAACTAATGGCTTGTAAACCCTTTATACCACAACACACACAGACACCAATTCAGAACTAGACGTAGACATAGACAGGCACATCTTCTGGCTGAGTGAGTGCCTCCTTGGCCTGGCAAGGCCTTGAGCTTTGCCTTTTACTAATTTCGCTGTACAATTTCCACAGACTGTCAGAAGTGGGTGGGAAAAACGAGGGTGTATGATTAGATATAAAGCATTATGAGCACGTTTTCCTTCAAAACCACTTTTGCATATTTATTTTGTCATTATGTTTTGGCATTAATATGCTGCAGAGGACCGCCGCCTTAGATGAGCCTTGAACATGAATATACATACATACATACATACATACATATATATTTATGTAGGGTCTGTGTCTGTCTCGCAGGCTTGACTTTGGTATTCATATAATTTGAATGACTTTTTAAATAGTTGACAGAAGGCTCTAAAGCTCTAAAATAGAGGCAGTTTCGAGTGTGCGGTGTGTGTTGGTGTGTTGGTGTGTGCTTGTGTGTGTTTGTGGCACGAAATAAGTCATTAGCGTGTGGCAGGCACTCATATTCCTCATTTTGTTGGTATTATTGTTGCTGCCTCTCGCTAATGTGGCTTATTAGGCTTAGCCCTTGAGCATGTGTGCGTGTGAGGGCAGCCTCCCCTCTTGAAATATTTAGTTTCTTTTCATACCCTGCCAGAGGGTATCACTTTTTCGAACAAATGTATGCAGCGCATGGAAAAAGTATCTCTGAATCCATAGAGTACGAGTACGAGTACGCTCCATAATGACATGACCATTTTACATCTTCAAAATATCTAGTAGATGTAGTATATTTATTACAGCAATGTAACTAGTGTTTTTCAATCTTTATTCAGACTTATCTGCCTGATTATATGTACACATGTCTTCCAGTTTTAACTGAATCATAGAGCTACCTCTTTTTCGTTCTACAAATATTTCAGCCTACTCTAAAAACTTAAGTAAAATCTGGAATATTTAGGTATATATATATATGTATATATGTAATCGACAAGGATAGAAAATGCTACGGCCTGCGAAGCTAGCCTTCTGGTTATTCCCAGGTATCCCTACCGTATCTATTTTTCTCTAACATTTTTGGCTAGTTGAAAATATTCTAATGCACAAACACTTGGCCCTCCGCATGCTCCCGCCTTCTAGTGCTGCTTCTCCCCTCCTTCTTGATTTTAATTAAATTCTAATTAGAGTCGAGTAGGTTTTTACCTTTTCCGGATGGTGTTCTGTTCTGGCTGCTGTCGCTGCTGCTGCTGCTGCTGCTGCTGCAGTTTGACATTTCGCCCGGCCACGTAATAGACACAACAACAAAAAGCAGGCAAGAGCAAAATATTTCGAAAAGTATTTCATTAACCAGGCCGCCCTCCACCCACCTACGCATTCCCCAACCCCCGCCCACGACTGTCTGATATATCACACACGTACATTGTATGTATGGGCGGCCCGGGAGGTATGATGGCTGTTATCTTGGTAGGAATACGCGCTTAGAAAAAGGCCAAGTTTTTCCCGTCTGCAAAACATGGTTTGGCTCTGGCTCTGGCTCTGGGTCTGGTTTGATTTTTGAAAGATGTCGTACCCGGCCCTCATTTCCTCTACCGCCCCCCCTTTCCCCCTCTCTAGAGCTGTCTAATGTGAGTGTGTGTGTGTGTGAGCTTTTTAAAGTAAATAATGCAAAGCTGTTTTCCATCAAATTTTAATTAATTATTTAGGCTAAAAGAATTCGTACCGTACGTTCGCTTTTCCAGCATTTCTTCGTCAAGGTTGCTTTTTCGGAGAGGTTTTTGTGAAGTGAAAGGGTGGAAAGCGGGGGTAGAGCATAGGTAAAGGCTGCAGGGAGGGGAGCGGGTATACAGTTAGGTAGAGTGGTATGGGTATGGACAACGTCAAACTTGTCTTTCGCTGTCGCTTCCCATATAATTAATTAGAAAACCGCTCGTTCGCTCGCTCGCTCCATCCATCCATCTATGCCATTTCCACACTCTCGTGTTTGTCTCTCTCTCTCTTTATCTATCTATCTGTCTCTCTCTCTCTGTCTGATTGCAACTCAGACTCAGACTCAGACCCTCTGTCCATCTCGCTCAATCGCTTTGCCCAGCGCTTCGTTGATTTCACCTTTTTACTGTTAATTGGTTAATTGTAGATGGCGCCAAATGCCCCACACCGCATTGCACTGGCCAAGGACATGTCACCGGATTGTATTCGCATCATCGCAGGTACCGTTGCACCGTTTATCCTGTGTTGTGCCGTTATGCGAAATCAATCAACATCTCTTTCTCCCACTCTCTCTCTCTCCCTATATTTCTCTCTCTTTACACACTCTCTGCGTCCTGCTCGAACATGCTTGGCCTCGGCAGTTTATCGGGTTGTCCGAAGCGCGATAAGGTTACCACAGAATGTAAGTTGTCCATTCCTATGCGTAGTAGATGATACATACAAATATCTCTGCATCTATCTCTGTCTCTGTCTTTGTATGTGCCTCTCTACCTGTCACTCTCTCTCACTCTCTCTCTCTGTTTCACTGACTATCTATCTCTCACTCTCTTTACACTCCACTCTGCTCATTCTTGCTTGAATGAAGAATTCGCTGAGCTTTCCTTTTTTCCCGTAGTTCGTACAGAAAAGCGAAAACAAAACAAAAAGCATGTTGTGTATGTTAATTTCTGTGTCTGTATAGCGAAAGCTCTCCTGCTTAAAACTCTCTTCTATTGCGTAGATCCGGCTAAAGGATATCTCGGCCAACGAATCTGTTCTATCAAGTCTTATTTCACGGATCGAGATCCTTAAGATTCACATTTCCCGAACGTTTTCTCTAAGTAAACTTTTCAATTATCTTTGAAATGGAATTTATCCCACATGGGCCCTTCTCTATCAATGTCTTCCGTACGATATTTCCTGGATAATATGTCAAGATCTTTCCTATAACATATTTTCAAGAAATAGCTTTAAGATCTATTCTTTACTTCTGCAATTCTTCAGAATTGAATTTTCTACAAAATGTAACATTCTACTTAACACTTCTCAGTTTTAGAATCCATTCTTGAGAATATCCTCTCTGCTTCTTTCCTCTTCCTCCTTCCACAATCTCTTTAGAACCTATTCCTAAGGACATGGTGAAATTATTATAAAGGTGGCGTATTCGGCTGTGGTGAGGACGTTATATTTTTCAACTCGCTCTCTCTGCTATCAGAGAGGCAAGCGCTAGAAAGAGATGGCAAGAATTTCTCGTTCTGCACTGACAAACGACTGACACAAAATAACGTCCCCGAAAGAGAGCACGTGTGGTGGATACTGACGTATCCTTATATATAATTTCACCATGCCTAAGGGTCTCTAGTACTTATATTCCATCTTCCCTTTAGTCTCTTCCCTTCTCTTTTCTCTCTCTTTATACCGTTCTCTTTGTTTAGTTGCATGTGGCTTGGCGGCTGCGAAAGCTTCCTATAGGAAAGCTTGATACATACTTACATACATATCGTTATATGGCTCTCTCCTTCTCTCTGTCTCATTCGCTCTATCCATAACCTTTGTAGTGGAAGATCTCTTTCTCCATTTCTGACTGTCTCTCTCTCTCTCTCTCTCTCTCTGTGTGTGTGCGTGTGTGTGTGTATGCCTTTCTTTCATGCCTTCTCTGGTTGCGGTATGCCTTTCTATGTGATGTTGCTGTTGTAGTTGTGATAGATTTGAAAATCGCCATCTGCCATTACACCGCTGATTGTTAATTAAATTTCCCATCCACTCCCAATCGAAAACCCCGACCTGAATCGTATCGAATCCAATCGAATCGAATGAACATCCGATTCGAACACAATACACAGTGCTGGCCCTGCACGAACAGATACTGAAATGCCCCACACCGGGCTGCAACGGACGCGGACACGTCCAGCCGCACCGCAGTGTGCACCGCAGCCTCTCCGGCTGTCCGCGCGCAGTCCGTCGCTCTGCCAGTCGTCGTCTGAATAGCGAGCCCTCGAACATTGATCGAACAGGTGCGTCCACGAGGCCACAGGGCCGATTGAGTCCACGGAACCACCAGAACCACAGAACCACCAAGCTGAGATTTCACATTTTTTCGACTTCTTGAGGAATGATCTCTTAACTCGTCTCTCTCTTTCTCTCTCTATCTCTTTTTCTACACTTTCTCTTTTATTTCTCCCCATTTATTATCTTATTTGGGACTAAACGCCTTCAGCGGATTTGGAAAAGCACGAAAAAGAGTTGCATCCATTGGATAAACTGAAGATCGCCTCCAGTCACTATCTGAACAACAACAACACCAATTGCATCAACAACAACAACAAGTTGAGTGCAACAACAATGCCCATTATCAAATCGGAGTACAGTCCTGTAGCGAGCATCAAATCGGAGTACAACAAAAGCCCAATGCACTCATATCTGGCCAACGATGCAGCCGGCCCCGCCTCCAGTGTGACGGCCAGCGCATCAACGACACCGGGCACGGCTCGCACTGCATCCGGCGGTGGGGCAACGAACGGTGGCGGTAGTAGCACAGCCGCCTCCAATGGTGCCGATACTAATCTGCATGCGCCGCACTTGAGTCGCTTTGTGGGGATGCAGAGTCCTCCGCAGCCACAGAGCCACCATCCACACGCCCACCACGTTCAGCAGCAGCAGCAGCAGCAACAGCAACAGCAGCAGCAGCAGCACACGCTCCACCAGCAGCGCGGACCCTTCATAAATGAGGGCAACGACGGTCCCGATCCCTCAGCCAGCTACCACACGGAGCACCAACAGCAGCAGCAGCAGCAACAGCAGCAACAGCAGCAGCAGCAGCAGGCTGAAGAGCGACAGTACGAGCAGATGCGGTACGCCGTGGGCGGAGAGCTGCTGAGCAGCAATGGTGGAGCCAACGCCAGCGAACTGTCACCTGGAACGGCGAGGAGCGCCTACGAGGCGCATCCGCATCCACACCCACATCCGCATCCACATCCGCACCCGCCCACCTCGCTCAGCTCCCTCAGCAGCGCTTCGGTGGTGGGGGCGCCCGCCTTCGCTACAGTGGATTCCGTGTCGGCTGTGACCGTTTCTACTGGGTCCGGCGGCTTTGAGCGGTACGATCCCAACTGCTGTCCCAACGGACAACGTCAGGTGACGTCCGTGGCGGGCGTGGCAGCTGCCTCAGCCTCTGCAGCGGCGGCCGCGGCAGCCTATCACTATCTGCCCCAGAGCGCCGATGAAATGCAGGCGCAGCAGCAAAAGTATCTGCAGGAGCAGCAACTTATGCTGGCCAAGGCCGAGCACGAGGAGCAGTTGGCCAATGGCGGCGGTGCGGGGCCGATCTATCCAAGGCCCATGTACCACTACGATCCCACCATGGGCCCCCTGCCGCCTGGCTTTTCCGCCATCAATCTGTCCGTGAAGATGGCCGCTGCCCAGGCGGCCGCCGCTGCAGCCGCCTATCAGAATCAGCAGCAGCAGCAGCAGCAACAACAACAGCAGCAACACCACCAGCAGCAGCAGCAGCAGCAGCAACAGCAGCAACAGCAACAACAGCAGCAGCACGGCAAGCAGAGCTCCTCGCCCACCCCGAACGTGGGAGGCGTGCCAGCGCCAGCGGTAGACCTATCCGGGTCCACATCGGTCACCTCCTCCAGTCCGCACGGTTTCAATTCACCAGCCTCCCACAACCAATACAACCAGCGCATGGGCAACGGCAGTCCCCAGCCGGGGGCCAGTCCCAATATAGCCAGCCCCCAGGTGCCCAGTCCGCAGGGCCAGACCCTGGACCTCAGTGTCACCCGGCTCCCACACAGGTAAGCAGACAGCACACAGCAGTTTCCAGCACAGCATCCACCAGATCACTCATTAGTTGGGATTACAGCATCATCACCAGTCCCCAGTATGGAGCCGATGGCCTAGTCGTGGGTCATGCCCAGGGATTTGGCAGCGGTGCGCCCGGCGCCCTGGGTCCCAACGGACCGCCGCGTTCCCCCCAAATGGAGCCCGTCGACTTCAGCGGACCGCCGCGACCACTGGGCTTCGGACTGGTCGGACACATCAGTGGACCGCGACCATACAGCCGTGAATCCACGCCGGACAGCGGCGGCTCTCACTACATCGAGACGTATAGGGATCCCAGCGGTAAGTAGCCAATAGAAAAGGACGAAACAGTGGAATACCCTTGTAGACCTATCGGAATCATCGGTTAAACAAGGAATACTTCAGCATAAACGTCTCGAAGATCGCTTTCCAGGATAACCATAAAATGTGATCTCTTTGTTCTTCCAGGGTACTCGCCGCATCCCGGATACGGCATGGTGGTGCAGTCGGACTATCCACCGGCTGGCTATCATGGCTATGGTCCAGCCGCGTATCAGTGCAGCAATCCGTATGCCACGGCGGTAGGCCCCGGCGGCTATCCGACACCCGTCTCCGGCGGCTATTCGCCAAGCCCGGCCACCTGCTATTCGATGCCACCGCCGCAGCACATACCGCAGCACGACAAGACCAAGGATGGGTAAGTCGGCTCCTAGAATGCGTCTCAATGAATTATGCAACAAGGCGGGGACACGACCACGTGTGAAAATATCCCACACTCGACCAAAAAAACTGTCCTCAATTTATTCATCGGACAACTTTTGTATTTGAAACGCTTCTACATATAAAATGATTCCTTTTGTTTTCTTCGGAAACATGAATTTGCGAATATTTAGCTGCAATCTTAACCGGAAAAGTGCTGGAAAAACAGCAGCACCACCAGTTTATTCTAGATTATTTTGTCAAGTCTACTCATACATATGTTAATTGTATGTATGTAGACTATATATGTACAATGTACATACCATCTATGTATCTATGATCCCATCCATCACACGAAAGTGTCCATCGGACAGTGTCCCGCCACCACCTGAACCGAGCTCCGCTTCAAACGAAGGGTCGTTAAAGCTTTCAAGCAAATCACTGAGCCACACAACCCGGAACTTTAATATTTATGATTACGGCGGAGAGTGGACGCAGAGCGGTCATAAAACCAGTCCCAGTCTTAGCCCCACTCCCCACTCAAAAGGCAGATAGATGGTTTAATGAAACTTTAAAACTGAAAGTTACAAGACCAAAATCTTAGCCACCACCACACACGCAAGCCCCCGACGCACACACACAAACACACACACAGAGAAAGAGCAATCTTATCTGACCAAGAGCACTCTTAGCACTCTCAGCACTCTTGGCCTGGTTTAATACTTTTGGGTCAGCCAGTAATCCCTTTGTACGTACGTTCCATCCCGCACCATCCACAGATTGACGGGCTGCTCGCGTTCGGACCGGAATCATCTGCAGTCGCACTCGCAGGAGCTCAAGTGCCCCACGCCCGGCTGCGATGGCTCCGGCCATGTGACCGGCAACTACTCATCGCACCGCAGCCTCTCCGGATGTCCACGGGCCAATAAGCCCAAGAGCAAGCCGCGCGATGGCCAGGACTCGGAGCCGCTCAGGTGTCCCATACCAGGATGCGATGGCTCCGGTCACTCCACCGGCAAGTTCCTCTCCCACAGAAGGTGAGTTGGGTTTCGGGATTTGAGATTTGGGATTTGGGACCTGGGACGTGGGCTGTTCGATCCGGCAATTGTTTTCTATAAAACGGATGGATCTCTGTCTTTTCCAGTGCTTCGGGCTGTCCCATAGCCAATCGGAACAAGATGAGAGTCCTGGAAGCTGGGGGCACTGTGGAGCAGCACAAGGCCGCTGTGGCAGCTGCCACAGCTATGAAGTTCGATGGTAAGATCCCTGGAAGAGACCACAGAAGAAGCTTTCATGATCCCCATTCCTCTTTTCCACTATTTGTTCCGTTCTTCCGATCTTCCTCTATTTCTTCAGCCTGCACCACTGTTGGAGGCCAGGGAATCAAGAAGCCCAAATTCGACGAGGTCACCATGGTCTATCCCAAAGGTTATACAGGTAAGTGTCAAGGTCTCTATCTCTCCTTCTCCTTCTCTCTCTCTGTCTCTGCATCTCTCTCTTGCGCGTTTTTTTTTCTGTTATGAACTGGGCCCAGTGCCATTATACCACCCCACCTCCACTCAAACAGGGCGGAGGTTGGGTCGTAATGGCATTTTCATTAAGTCTGCAACACACAGAAGAATAATATGGCCGAACCCGAAATTAAATGGTGAAATTATTGGTTATAGTTTTTAAAAAGCGATTATCGCCGGTCCAATGAGAAAACAACAATCTTTTAAGTCTACCTAATCTGGTTCCATACGATTTTCAATTTCCTAAGAGACAACCACCATATAGTGGTCTCCTTCAAGATCTCCTGATCTTGGATATGCTCGGGGGCTAACTCCAAAGCTAAAACCTCTTTCAAATGATAGGAATCTCTTCAGCTTCTTGACAATTTCCACTAGAAAAATTCCGTGCTTTTTAGAAAGAGATCCTGAGAGGTGGAGCTCCATTAAAGCGTTACTAAAGTGCTAAAGTGCGTTCCAACTTTGATCGCTTCCACTTAAGTTGTTGTTCCGTTCAACCAAGAATCGTAGGAATCTCTTTCGAAAATACTTAAAACATTGAAAAAAAAGATACTGAGGGAAGAACCCCATATGGGTGGACCTTACAGTAGGGTTCCAAAATTCTTCTCTGTTGTTGCTCGCTTTTAGTCGAAAAATACTTTCGGTTGGAGTTTTGTGTGCGTGTGCTAACGTCAAAAAAAGTATACAAAAAATTGAAAAAGAATAGATAAACGTAATCCTAATCCGTAAGACATGAGTTACGAGTATATTCAAAGACGAAAGACTTTATTTTTGGTTTTGGTTTCGGAAAATGCAAGAAAAAAAAAAATAAAATAAGATAAAACCATAGGAAATATAAATTCAAAAATAAATTTATCGTTTTCAAATTGAAGAGGATACGACGGGCTATGGAAAAACCCCAACAATCCAACACCAAAATCCCCAAAAACCCTCCCCAGAAACTCCACAAACCAACCAATAAATCCTCTATAAACCCGGTACATAACATGAACGATCGACCCGTTGAAATCTCTAAGCACACACACACAACTATATCCTCTGATTATCCTCTGAATATCCTTGTGTGTGTGTGCCTAAAGAACAAGAGAAACTAAAGCAAACAAGAAGATAATACAAAAAGAGAAAGAAACAAGAAAAAGAAAAACAAAAGACAAGAAAAAGAAAACATTTAAATTCCTAGTTTTAATTCTAATTTAATTCTGTGTTCCTTCTTTTCGTTTCGTTTCATGGTTTTTGTTGGCGTTTTCTTTTAGATTACGCAACATTTTGTATCGGTGCCGAGTATCTACTGTAGATAGAAAACGAAACTGATCAAAAACAGTCCGAAATACCGAAATACCGAAATACCGAAAACCTGAAACCACAACCACCAACCAAAAATAAATGAAAATGCAAATGAAAAACGAAAAGCGAAACTGCAATTGCAATTGCACCAGCAAACAAAATCAAAAGAAGAACAGAAATACAGAAAGCCCCGAAATAAAACAAAAAAAAAACATAACATAACATAACATAACATACATGTACATATGTGTGTATATATATGCATATACATGCATATATATGTGTAGTATATAGAGAAATGTTGTGTATATATACCATACATATGCATACACATATACAGCAAAGCGAACAAGCCACAAATTGTTATACAACCCACACAAAAATCAAAAAAAAATTCAAGTAAACCAAAAAAAATGTACATACAAATATTCCCAGAAGGTCTGTCGATCAAGGTAAGCCCCCAAGATACATACATCCATCCATCCATACATACATACCTACATACATACATATGTACATTAAAGATGAAAACACACTCTGCCAATCATATCCCATCACTGACACATCATCACTCACAGTCACACACACCTAAGATATACACGTACACGCCACACAGCCCATCCACTCTACTCAGGGCACAGCGATTCAGTGATGGACACAGTACGATTCAAAGACTACGATCTGCTCGTACACATATAAAAATAAGTTCCCGCTTCGCAAGGATCAAGCTGGTACCCCCTTGGACTGTGTTCTGTTTGACGTTCGTGACGTTCTGTTTGACGCGTGACTGCCATTCAATTCGCCATTCACACCAAATGGAAAAGCTTTTTTTTGCTGATTTAAAGCAGTACAATATCGTTTTATTTGATTATGGAAAACTTATTCGAATGGAACAAGTAGTGAAAAGCAGAGCATGCTCTCAATAATGTGTTTCACATTCCCCAGTGTTTTCCACAGAGGCATCCTCATGCAGAAACAGGTTGTACGAGTATTTCACTTCCAGTGCTTTCACTGCTGTAATTTCCAAGGATTAATTTCACGTTCAGCGATCCATGCATCCAGCATATGTACATGTATATGTACTCGCACAGTATGGATTTAACTTCAAGCTGTTCCACATTCTCTGTCCCACGCACTCTACGATTCACTCACCCACCCACTCCCACCCACACACGCTCCGATTGAGTTGCTAGCACACGCGCACATAGAAAACCCGTGGAATGCCAGAGACAAGACTAAAAAACAGAAGAAAAAAACAAAAAGAAAACTAGATCCTAAGAGAGCGCTATCGGTTACACCCACTAACTGTGTCCTTTGACCTACCCTTCTCTCTCCCATCAACCATCCTACTCCACCATTCAGGAGGA